>CP092867.1:117983153-118085790 GCA_030710605.1 Cordylochernes scorpioides
TATTACTATTATATATATATATATATATATATATAAATATAAATGAAATCCAAAATCGATGTTTGCTATCGCGTTGCGCAAAATATACAGATTCAATCATTATGAAATTTCCCATGTAGGTAACTGAAGATTTCGTTTGAAATATAGGCTATTCAAAAATCTAAAAAGGTTAATGTGTTTTTAAAAAAATGTAAAACTAAAAAGCGTTATTCCAGATTTTTACCGCTTGGCGCAGCACTGGTCGCGACGATAAATGAATTTGATTGGTTAATAATTTACATGTAGTTTGTTTACACAATGAAAGTTTTTAAAAGGTAAGATTATCCAATCGCCGTGAAACTTTAGGAAGTTATTTACTATACCACTAGGAAGGTTTCTGTTTTGAATTTGATTTGAAATAAATATTGGTGTTGCAAGTTTATTTGCAAATTTTCTAATTTCACTCGTAAGCAGCGCATCTCGCGGTATCTGGTGAAATTGCATTTATAAATTGTAAAAATGCTAAAATGTGTTCTAAGTATAATTAATTTAATATTTAATTTGAGGATTTAGTAATATAATATTCCAATGACGTTGTAAAAAATTTGCATTTCAATATTAATATATATTTTTAGAAAAAATATCTTATTTAAAATTTAATAAATGTTTTAAAAAAATATGCGTTTCAAAAATATATCTAAACGCATATAATAATATATATACGTTTATAAATCTAAATATAGGTGGATTGGATGTTTTCTTGAATCGTTTTAACAAATGTTCTTTAGGCAAACTTTTACTCGGATAAAAACCGGGCGAAGCCGGGAACATTCGCTAGTATATATATGTCATTAATTTGTTGTTAATATAATCCCTTCGGTATAATTATTAATAAAAGACAATTCGCTGAGGGAAAAGTTTCTTTTATATATATCGGCAATACAAGCTTTCGGGCTCAACAGCCCTTCGACAGGTATAACTACGCTACTGAGATTTATCGAATCTATCCATATATATACATACAAAGAAGCAGGAAATATAAGACAGATATGCTAAAAACTGATTTACATATTACAAAATTAAAAAATAAAAATAAATTATTGGTTAATGCTAATTCGCTATTAAGGTTATGCGATTACAGTAAATTACAAATTTAAGAAGCCGGAGATTATTGATTAGGTCTTAATGGCCTTAAGATTTTCATCATGTGTTTGTGACTCCCCTTCTCCTTGTTTACACTCCTCAATAGCATTTACTTTATAATATATTAGATGTTAGTGTATATAGCCTTTTATAACTTTGATATTATCAAGAATTCCCTTAAATGTCTAACTCTCTGGTGTTGTAAAACTGCTTGTAAATATTATTTACTTGTGTACTATACAATATTTTATTTACATAAAACTATGTCACCATAACCTTAAATAATTTCAACTATAAAATTATTTTCTAATTCTTGGCTTCTCCAGCTTTAAGTATACTCAAACCATGTTCAGCCTTCTTCAACGGGGGCCATATGTCATAATATATACTCTTCCCGGAATAATAAAGCAAACCTACAGTCAACCCAGAGAGAGACGGTGGTAGTTGTGACAGCGAAGGTTCTGTCTACTGGAAGTTGGGATTGGATTGGTGAATTTTGCAGTCGTGATGGCAGGAGTGAGGACACAGTATTGGTTGGTCAAGAGAACCGATGCTGACAGACAGAGAGCATGGAGGAGAGTGAGTTTACGCCCCGCAATTTACGCTGGATCAGGCGACGCGTGTACTGTGGATGAGACTCGGAGACGCTATTGAGACTTCCCATCGGGTGGTGTCACGTGACCTCTATTGAGATTCTGATTGGTCATTCATTACATCATGGAAGCTCTAGAATCGCCTTGATTGGTCCAAAAGACTGGGAAGCCATCTTTGATGTTATAGCAGAAAATGTGAGGATGGAGCATTGACCTAAATAAAGTTGTTTTCAGCGAATTCAACTCCGGGGTCTTTTGTCTTGGAGTTCTCTGGAATAAAAGTGTCGTTGACTAGCGCTAATGATGCGAGACAGAAATCTTTCCTCTTAACTCTAAGCCTAACTGATATCGTTTATGATATCTATAATCGTATCATCTCCTTGTTTTTCTCTGTCTGTCTGACATAAAGTCCGTATTTTATTTGGCTCTTAGCAGTACATCATGTCATACAATAAGTTGGTACAGGGTACAAGGTGGTAGGGACATGGCAGAATGACGGGGTTTTTAAATTATCAGATATATATATATATATACTAGGCGAATGACCCGGCTTCGCCCGGGAATTCCCCGAGTGCAATTCCCCATCTCTCTCAGTTAGAAAAAAAAAGGCTTATAAAAATGCAAGCCAAAATACAGTCATGTTAATAAATGTCAATAAATGTTCTGTAAAAAATAAAAGGGCACATGGAACTTAGGAAAATATATGACAACAACAGACTAAATTTCAAACTATCAATGAAACATATTATTATTTTAAAAGAATAACAAAACAAAGGCCATTACAACAATGACAAAACATAAGCCCATTGTTTGCATACAGTAATAAAAGTTTGTAAACATTGTCAAATCTGCATTGTTAACTAACCGTAACTTTGTAAAATGCAGTGCCCTATCAACATGTCAGCAAAAAATAATACAAAAAAAAATAATGCCAAAATAGCCATGTTAATATTTTAGGCTGATAAAAACCAAAGGGTATATGGATTATAGACAAACACATGTCTTGGCTGTTGAATGAGACAGTAATTCATATTAAATTTTCACTACATATGATTTTTTTTAGTAAAAATATTTTTAAAAAATAAAGGCTAGAACAAAAATAATAAAAATACGAAATCCATTGTGTACATAGTAACGATAGGTTTGTAAAGTTTTTTAAAATTGCATTTTTGTGTGCACTTACCGTAACTTAGTAATACGAAGTTGGGCAAGCGATTTGGAAAATATGCAAACGCTCATTGGTCGGTTAATTCGCCTGGTGTTGTCACTTCGCCTCTTATTTACTGCCGCGCAAAAAAAAAAGTTCTGGAGATTCTTTACACTTTATTAAAACAATATCGAACTTTCGAGTATTTCTGCCTTCCTGCAGGAGTACATAAAAACGAATAAACGCCGTTAAGATGCTAATAATATGTACATTTAAATATTAGGAGAGATTTTGCATATTACTTGATATTAGAATATTTTATTAAGTTAGTTTGTATTTTTGGCATATTGACTATTGTTTGTTTAATTTTAAGAATTATCATATTGACTGTAACTTTTATTTATTATATAAAAAAAACAAAGGCCAGAACAAAAATTAATAAAAAAATACGAAAGCCATTGTTTACATACAGTAACGCTAATTTTGTAAAGTTTTTTTTTAATTGCAATTTCTCTCTCAATATTTTTGTAAAAAAAAGTGACACTCGTATAAAAAGATATTTAAAAAAAAGTACGCAAGCAACTTGAAAAGAAATGCAGAACGCTCATTGGTCGCTTAATTGGCCTCGTGTTGTTACTTCGCCACGTATTTACTCCGCGTAAAAAAAAGTTCTTCAAATGAAAAAAAAAAGAAATTGCCAAAAATACTAATCAAAATGTAGCCGAAAATTTTCCTCAGGTTTATAAAAAGCGACATGCAAAATTTGGTACCAATTAGTTCAGTAGTTTTTGAGTTTATCGCGAAACAGACAGACATTGACTTTTATATATATAGAGATATATATATGTGGTGAGGTAAGTCGATCCTGTAGGATGACTGGAGTGTATTGGTCAAATGCAGTCGTTGTGGCCTCAATGTTAGAGTGGGTTCAGGCGTGAATGCATTGCACCAAAGAACGAGACATGGTAGATGTCACCACGGAGATGGCAAAAAGTGAGTCCAGCCGACACCAGTTTAGGGGAGAACTGTCTAGAGGCGTCTGCAAGTCTCGTCCCCAAGCCGACTATATGTTTTCATGAAAAGGGGGGGCTGTGGGGGCCCAGACTGGAATGTCGCACCCCGCCGCCGGCGAGACAAAAATGCAGACGACCATAAATTGCCAGGTCGGCACTGCGGGGAAGTTAGAGAGGCCCTTCTGGCATCGGCTGTCACTCACTCGAAATTTTATTTGTCACACTTTGGCAATTACATTATACAATATACAATACATGGAGACATAGATGTATTGGGATATATTACAACAGTTTATGCCCCGGTTGATGAAAATTAGGTTATGGTGATTATATATGAAATCATAAGATAATTAAAATTGGGGAAAATAATTTGTATACAAATTGGTTTAACATATTAAGGGGGTGTACAATTATAACATTGGATATGCTATCCTTAATAATAATGATTAATAATAAAAAGAGAAATGTTAACTAATAATAATGTTAAGCCCAACGTATAAAAATATATGAAAAAGGATTTTAAAAATGTAAATATATAAATGTAAATTTGGGTGAATATATACAGCGTTGAATGTTGGAATTAATATTTGAAAGTGCATTGAATTATAGGGTCTAGATAGGTGGACATAGAATAGATTCTGGTACTGCGATGCAATGCGACGTTATGGGATCGTAGGCATTGGTCCATCTACACTATGCTGAAGGTATTCGACATGGGCTGTCCTATCAGACGGATTTGGGAATAGGTGGTGGAAACTTGGGTCGATAAAAAGAGTGATAGAAAGTGTGGCAGAGAGAGAGTCGTTCTGTCGCATAAAAAAAAATTAAAAAAATAACGATTTGGCCGCGGTAAGGCAGTGAAAGTGAGGTGATTGAATAATAATAAAAAATTGCCCGAATGTGAGAAAAAAAAAATAAGGGGCGTTGATGCTCGAACCGGGCCGTGAATGAAAGACAAAAAAAAACAAAAAAAAAACTCATCTAACTAGCTGCTCAAGTTCGACTGTTGAGAATGTTACAGCGAAGAAGCGTTTGTAGTTAAGATGGAAAAATGTGAGAAATCAATGTTTCAGCGGATAGTAACGACCTCTCTGAGAAGGTATGGGCTGTGATGCCCTGAGAATTTTGTGGGTAATGCTCTCGATTCATTTTCTAAAATTTTAACACAAAAATCTAAAGATAGGATTTAAATATTGAAGTTGAGAAAACAAAATTTAAAATTAAAAATTGTGTGTGATTAATGTTTGTACAATAGTATAAAAATAAAATGGCAAAAGTTAAAAATAACAAAAGACTTGAGATATATTTAAAATAAGTAAATAATAAATATGCGAAATATTAAAAAGTAGTATAGATGATATAGGTGGGTTGTTTATAAATTATGATTTTAACGAAACATAGGTCAATTAGGGTGTTAAAAATCTTTAAAAGTGTCTGGTGTTAAATGTAGGAACGGTTCACTAGATCTGGGGGGAATGTGGCGGTTAGTTGAATTGTCGAAAAGGTCTGGAGGGAAGTGGTTGTATGGAGATAGATTGGTAGGTTTTCTATTATTTTTATTCGGAAGAGAATATTTTTGGGGTGGTGCGATATAAAGGACCTCTTCAGTGTAATATTTTAATTTGTTCACATGTACTGTGTCGTTGTCTCTGTTTAAGGGCTGATTGGCTCTATTTATACGAACAACGTTGGGAGAAATTATTTCTAATATAGTATATGGACCTGTAAAGTAGGGAAGTAATTTACCGCTGTTCGGGTGATGGTAGGCCTTGACTAAAATTATATCTCCGACTTCAAATTGGGGCGTTCTATGTTTGCTGTCGTATTTTATTTTTTCCTTGGCGTCCCTATCGAGTGTGCGTTTAATGGCTATTTGCCTAGCTTCTTCGACAGGAGGATAGGGATCGATGTGGGAACTTAACTCTGTTGGAATTATATTATACATAAGAAACGAAGGGGGGAACCCAGTGATTGTGTGGGGTGTTTGGTTATATTTATCTGTTACGGTTTTTATTAATTTGATCCAGGATACTTTGGGGTTTTCTAGATGGAGGATTCTAAGCTTGCCTGTGAGTGTCGCATTTAGACGTTCACAGAGGCCGTTGGCCTGCGGGTTGTTACTAGTTGTGAGAAGGGGTTGTATACCGTGTCTTAGTAAAAATCTCCTAAACTTGGGTGAGGTAAACGCAGGTGCTCTATCCGAAAGGAGGCATTTGGGTGTATTGCTCTGCATTACCTTTTTTAAACACTGTAAGTATGTAAGTGTGCTGGTTGACTTAGAGGGGAAGGTCCATGCGTAACGGCTTAGATGGTCGACGATCACATGGAGATAAGTTTTCGAACTGCCATATTTTGAAAATCCGGCTATGGTGTCTATAGATAATGTGTCGAAGGGATGTGAAACGGGAGGAAGTTGTCCTAGTGTACCGTAATTGGGACCTTTGGGTCTTTTAATTAATTGGCAGGTGGGACAAGATTTAACATATTTGGCAATCGAGTGTGTCATTCCACGCCAAGTGTATTGGGTGGAAATGATTCTCGTCATCTGTGAAACACCAGGGTGATTATATTCTACATGTACCTTATTTATTAGTGTGTGTTGGAGCGAGGGAGGAACGATGACTTTCGTCACGCCTTTTCGAGTTAGAGTGTGAAGGCCTTCTGGATTTATGGTGGCGTTTGGATAGGGAAGCTCAAGGGGTTGTTTTTCCTTTATTTGTGCAGCGCTGAGGAATCCACAGAAAGGATTGCGCGATAGAAGGTCCGCCTCATGCTGTTTCGATCCTTTTATGTATCGGATCTCGTACTCGTAGGTGGACATCTTTAGACTCCACCGAAATAGTCGTCCAGTTGATTTTTTATGGTCCTAAGCCACTGTAAGGCATGGTGGTCGGTGAAAATGGTGAATTTAACGCCGGTTAAATACACACGGAATTTCTCCACACATTCAATGATGGCGAGACATTCCAGTTCGGAAATTGTGTAATTTTTCTCGTGTGGCCTAAGCGCGCGGCTGTAAAATTGTACTGGATATAGAGTCCCATCTGGGTATTGTTGTTTGAGAACACCGGCTATGCCTAAAAGTGAGGCGTCACAATAAAGTTGGCACGGCAGTCCTTCTTTAAAAAGATGTAAGATTGGTTGTGAGGTCAGACTCTCTTTGAGAGCTTCGAAAGAGGTTTGGCATTGATTGTCCCAGTCCCATGTGGTGTCCTTCTTGAGTAACTTATTAAGGGGGGTTCTGAGTTGCGCATAATTAGGTATAAATTTATTGTACACATTAATGGCACCTAAAAACGATTGGAGTGTTTTTAGATTAGTTGGAACCTTAATAGCGTTGATTACATCAAGATTTTTAATTTGGGGCGTGTAGGTGCCCGATTTTATCGTATATCCTAAAAATTCAATTTGGGTCTTGAAAAATTCGCATTTATTATAATTTAATTTAATATTTTCTTCTTGGCACACTAAGAAGAATTTTTGTATATGTTGAGCATGCTCTTCTATGGTATTAGAGAATATAACAAAGTCATCAAAATAATGGGCTATGAAATCTAACTCATACTTTTGTATTACTTGACTTAGAGCACGTACATATATTTGTGGTGAATTTCTCAGACCGAAAGGCAATCGAGAAAACTGGTACTGCCCTTCGAGAGTTACAAAGGCTAAAAGATTTCGAGAACTAGGTTCGATTTCAACTTGCCAGAATGCTGAACTTATGTCCACATTTGTAAAAATTTTGGCGTGTGCTAACTTATCCAAAACCGTTTCTATTAAGGGGAGAGGGTGTACATCGGGGCAAATTATCTCGTTTAATTTACGGAAATCTACGCAAAATCTTTTCGTTTTATCCTTTTTAGTTACAAGGGTGACTGGGCTAGCATAAGGAGAAAAAGAAGTTTCTATTATGCCGAATTTAAGCATTTGGTTGACCTGCTCTTGTATTTCTCGTTGATCAACTAGAGAAGCACGATAAGGTCTCAAAGCAATAATTTTATCGGATAAAGTATGAATCTTAACTGGGGGTATCTTCAATTTAGGTACATCAAATTTGTTACTAGAAAAAATATGAGAATATCTATTAATTATATCTAAAAAGCTTAAAGGGATGTTGGAATTTGAACAAGATTGGGATGCGGGTATCTTATCAAATTCTTATTAGATGCATTCATGCTTATAGGACTTCATCTTCTTACATCACACATATACTAGCGAAAACCCCTTTACTGTCCGATTATCTTGAATTACTACAAATAAAGTATAATATGACAAATTCTCTCACAGATCGAACACTCAAAAACCCCTTCAAAAAGAATTAAACAAACTATATCTGGATCTAAAATTTAAGTTTTATCTTTCTCAATCTAATGAACTGTTCAAAAAATTCTTTCCAATTGCTGTCCCAAATTTCATTTCCTCTGATAAATTCACTACATTATTCTTAACTGGCAAAGGACCCTTCTTAAGTTTCCTATTCAAACTGAATGCTATCAATGATCCAACATGTGAATGCCGCTTAGATGTTGAATCACCAGAGCATCTTCTTTTATCTTGCCCTCTGACTAATCAAATTGTATGTAGATACTTTGAAACATTACCAAATTCTCTTTGTGTATATACTCTATCTTATGAGAACTTCGTTAAGTTTAGAACTATTTGTACAATAATTTACAAAACAATACTAATCCATCGTGTAAATAATTAATCATATATATATAAATAATACTAGCACAGCACAATAGTCCTTTGGACTTCGTGCTTTTGTAACAATAAATAAATAAAAATAAATAAATCTGACATACATTAGTAGTATAATTAGGAATGCAATCATTAAAAACGTTATTTTGTGGCATATCAACATGTTTTTTAGGCGAGGCGAAGTCACAATTAGAAATGGTTTCATGTGAAGGAGACATATAGCTAAGACCATGCCTAGAAGTGTCCGACACATGCATCGATGGGTGTGCTGATAGGTGGCAAGGTTAGCCCTTTTGCTGGAATTTTCAAGGCTTTTACCATAGTTGCATGAGTCGTTCACAAGCGAAAAATGGTACATGGTAGGTGGCAGGGGAGCTTCGTTTTGGAAGACCAAAAAGTTACATAAATCTATTTTCAATTTGAAATTGCTTAATGTATTAAGAGATAATATGCCAAATGGTAATTTGGAATCTATAACATAAAATTTTGTTAATTTAGTTAAACAGCCTATAGTGACATTTAAATATAAAAATCCCATTGTTGAAATGTCATTGGAAACAGAACTAAGAGTAACATTGTCATCATATATTTTAAAAGTACAACCTAAATTGTTTTCAAGAAAGGTAAGTATTGTTATATTAATTATATTGACCGAAGCTCCTGTATCTGCCAAGAACGGTAAACAAAATTTTCTGCATAGTCCCAGTTTAAATATTAAATTATGGAGGGCAACGAAAATTACCTCCTATTTCCTCGCTTCGGGGAGTGGTCTGAACTGTGGTATCAGATGACGGGGCTGACCGTGCTGGCTGTGACCTGGCGGTGGAGGGAGATGTCCTCGGCTGACGCCCCGTAGTTTCTTGGTAAAACACATTGTTTCGACCAGATGGTTGTCGGCGCGGACATTGGGCGTTCCAGTGATTTCCCCGACAGTAGTGGCATGGTGACGGGGGTTGCGATGGCACACTTGAATCTGCATGGCGAGGCAGTCTAGGGGTGCTGAAGAAACGCGGCGGCATGTTATAGGGCCGGCTTGGTTGTTCCCTGGCCAAAGTAATATGGCCATCGTGCCTCGAAGAGGTGGGTTCTGGTGTTGGGCGCGCTGGCGCGGGTACACTCGAACCCTTTATTCTGGCCATTAAATCGTGCCAGTCTTTCAATGTGTTTGGCGACACGGTTCGCACCAAACGCTGGTCAGCTGTGGGAAGGCCTTCAGTCAGGGATTCGAGAATGATGTCGGTAGGCAGGTTCAGTTGTAGGCCCATTGCGGTTTTTTCCTTATAATAGCCTTGTAGGGTGGTTTGAGGAGTTAGCTTCAATGCTAAAAATTTGGAAAATGAAACTTCTACTGTGCCAGGGTACAGGTCTATTAAGATTTGTCTGGCCTGGTCGTAGGACTTATTGGCTAAGTCAAGTTGGCGAAAAAAGGTAAGGGGCTCACCTGAGAGTTGTGCCGGAAGTTTTTGGAGGCGCTTCGTCTCTGTCAGGTAGGCGCGGCCGGCGATGTCGTCGTATTGTTGGAAGAAATTGGCAGCGGGGTACGTTCCATCGTACCGGGGTAGGTCGCTATCTCTTTGGCCGGGGTTTAAGATGTCGCGAAGAGCTGCTGCTAACTGCGCTACGATGTCGGTCACGATTGAAGGCGTGGTATTTCCCTCCGAGGTGGCGTCACTCCTTGCCTGGTTCTCCATCTTCGGATGTCTTGTCTTTGGTAGGTAATCCTGTCGACTTCGCTGTGGTGAGGTAAGTCGATCCTGTAGGATGACTGGAGTGTATTGGTCAAATGCAGTCGTTGTGGCCTCAATGTTAGAGTGGGTTCAGGCGTGAAGGCATTGCACCAAAGAACGAGACATGGTAGATGTCACCACGGAGATGGCAAAAAGTGAGTCCAGCCGACACCAGTTTAGGGGAGAACTGTTTAGAGGCGTCTGCAAGTCTCGTCCCCAAGCCGACTATATGTTTTCATGAAAAGGGGGGGCTGTGGGGGCCCAGACTGGAATGTCGCACCCCGCCGCCGGCGAGACAAAAATGCAGACGACCATAAATTGCCAGGTCGGCACTGCGGGGAAGTTAGAGAGGCCCTTCTGGCATCGGCTGTCACTCACTCGAAATTTTATTTGTCACACTTTGGCAATTACATTATACAATATACAATACATGGAGACATAGATGTATTGGGATATATTACAATATACAGGGTGTACCAGGTAAATTGGGACTAACTTTGACAGTCCATAAAACAAAAACTACTTGAGATTAAAAACTTGGTTTTTTTCATTACGTAGCCATATTCATGTAAAATGCAACAGTACATGTGTGCGCAGTGTAGTGATGAAGAGTAACCGAGAATTTGAAAATCGAGCTGCCATCATCGTTGCTCTGCGCGCCGGAAGGAGCCCCAAAGAGATAGTGGATTTTCTTAAGTTGCCCAAAACCACTATTTATCGTGTCAAGAAGCAGTTTGATGAGGCCGACAGTAACAAAGAGGGGATAGCTACAAGGAAAAAGCACTCGCGTCGATCGGACAGGGTAAGAGGCGAAGAATTTGTCAAAAATGTCAAGGAGAAGATTGATGGAAACCCTGGGAAGAGCATGAGGGCCATAGCCAAGGAAATGGACGTTGGCTCTATGACAATTGTCAGAACTATCCATGAGGACCTTGGTCTCAAGTCTTATGCCCTTCGGAAAGGTCAGTTGCTGACTGAGAATATGAAGAATAACAGAAAAGGAAAGGCTGCTGCCCTCCTCAACAACCTGAAACACGACTCTTTTGGCATGCTAAGGTTCTTCTCTGACGAAAAGAACTTTGACGTGGACCAAAAGGTAAATCCCAGGAATGATCGCTGGATCTGTAAAGACCCCTCAGAGATACCTGTCGTGATGCACACGAAATTTCCTGCCTCCGTAATGGTCCTTGGCGTTATCAGCAGTGAAGGTGATGTCATGCCTCCCCATTTCTTTGAGAAGGGCCTTAGGATGAACGCTGACACCTACATCAATGTTCTGGAGACCGTTGTGAAGCCTTGGATGGACATGGTGGCCGCAGAAAGGAAGTATGTCTTCCAACAGGACTCAGCTCCAGCCCATAAGGCAAAAAAGACACAATCGTGGCTGACACTTAACGTCCCTAGTCACTGGGGTCCTGATATTTGGCCCCCTAATTCTCCAGATTGCAATCCCCTCGACTACTATGTATGGGGCGTTGTTGAGAGAGATGTCAACAAAACTCCTCATACCACCATCCAGTCTGTCAAGAAAGCAGTTCACACGGTGATGACCCAAATGGACAAGGTCATCGTCGCCAAGGCCTGTGCTTCATTCCGCACTCGCCTCGAGACTTTTGTAGCTAATAATGGAAACTACATTGAATAAATAAAAACTATATCCTTTTATCTACTACTGTGTCAAATTCCATTCGGATATTTTAATTTTTACTTGCAAAAAATTTCAGTTAAAATACCATTGTTGAAATTCCCAATTTACCTGGTACACCCTGTATATATATATATAACAAACCTTATGCTTACACCAACTAGCAAGAAAACATAAAAAATTATATTTTCTCAATGGTATTATATATTTTTTGACTTATATAGAGTGAGATTATATATATTTAAATTAAAAATTTTATTTCTTTTAAAAGGTCACAACCATTGTTTTACATATTAAAAGGTATCGTAAATAGAGTCAGAATACATACCTCCTATGTGCAGTACAACTTCCACGTGTCATTGTTAGAATTAAATCACTTTTTTATATAGGTTTAATTAAATTTCAAAGAACTAACCACTAGAACAAATATATAAGATATGCAACGCACGATCTGGAATATTCTGTAAGAGACTCGACCAATACCAGTGTTTAGCGATGGTCAAAAATAAAAAAATATAATTTAAATATTTTAGATTATTTTTTTAAACATTTATTTTAATCTTATATGAGCCTTTAAAAAAAAACCTTAATAAACTTAAAACTTTCTAATTTCACTTTTTTAAATCAAATCGTATTAGAAATTAACAAACAATTATGGGATAATATATTTTTCGATAAAATGAATAAAATTTTGATCAGAAAATGCTAAATTTATAATTAGTCGCTCTCATAAATAAATTTGAGAAATTATATTTTCACTCATATGATTCATTCTTCTTATAATTACTCAAAAATATTTAAAAAAAAAATCATTTTGGCAGTTTCTTTACAAATTTTGCGAGAATATATTCTCATAATTTTAAGTGCCATATATCGATAAAATTTATTTTGTAACTTAATTTCTATAAATATAGTTTCCTATTCTTTTTTATTTGACATATCGAACGCGATATCCCAGCTTGGGATACTTGCATCTAAATATATTTTAGCAGCTTATATACAATTCATATACAATTCAATAACAGAACTAAAACAAAACTGAAACTGAAAGGTTGGTTTTCTAAAAGAGGAAAGAAAATATAAAATAAATCTACAAAAACTATTGAATTTTGAAAAGGTGTCTTTGTTATATACAAATTCGCACATTTCTTTGATGGGATAAAAATGTTTACTTCTGTTGCTTTGAAAGATTGGACACTCTATTAATAATGCATTTTTTTTGATTTTATTTTCTACAGAAGCAGCTAGGATTATCCGTTGCTCTGATTTTCGCCAGAAATTCTCCTAAATTACCATGATTTGTAATGAACTGCGAGTTATAAAAATTTGGACGAAAATAAAAAGGAATTCCAAATGGGAAAAATTCCGGAATGTTTCATTAGCGTTCGCTATAGTTTCAGCCATTCTTGATTCCATGAAGTTATGAATAATTATATTGGGGCATGCGGTCCGAATAAATTATTTTCTTCTTTTGATAGATTGGCCAATTCGTATTTTATTATCAACGATTCTATGTGATCTGTGAGAATAGGTATTTTGCCAAACTATGAATGCAATTTGATGAGGTCGTTTTATGAGCTCTCACTACCAAAGAAGAATCTGATGTTGCTGAGAGTTTAATAGTTGCTTACTTCTTTTATTAAGAAAGATATACCATATTTAAGTTCCGTAGGTTAGTATTGGCCCGAAAAGAGTTTTATAAAAAAATAATATTTTTTAGCATCCAATCCCCACATTTTCCCATAAAGTGAAAATAACAGATTTTTCATACGATTGATTTTACATAAAATATCATTAATGTGGGTTGTAAAGTTAATTTTTGCCTTTATTCTGTGATTAGAAAATTTTTTACCAATGATATGTATTCTCAACAGACCTTTCTGAAATCATGAAAATGATTAGATGAGAAGGCTCGTTATCGGGGAACCCTCTCAGCAGCGTCGCCAAATTATTATCCAGGCTGCTACTTTTGAATTGAATTGTTTTTTTTTTTTCCGTGAATTTACTATCAGAGGTAGCCAAAAATTATAGTTCTAATATGATGATGATTATATAAGTTCAATATGAATTTATATTTGCGGAAGAGCATTGCTCGATGCATATCCTTAATTATAGTGTACGTTGGTTCTCGAGGTTCGATATTTATAAATGCAATGGGAGCAAATTAGTTACTCTTTCAAAACTATTTTCTAGTCTGCCTGGTGTAACCATGTAAAGTCAGAATTGCTCTTAAAGTGGATCCTTGATAGAATGGAGATCAGTAAACATGAAGACAATAACATTCTCTCTGGTTGAATTGCTTTCAACGTGCAAAGGTCTGTCCACTTTTTTTTTGTGCGAGCTAACTTCTATTTATCAATAGTGCTCATTTCTCTATAAGTATAACATTATTTTCTCGCAAGAATTGGAAAATATGTAACAGAAGCCGCTTTCAGAGTCAGAATAATTTTTGAGATCATAAGAGACAGATATTCATAATCCAGGTCCCTGGAGCGCTGAGCGCCAACTACCCGGGAAGTCCAGCTCACTAGTATGGACTAGTGCTAAGCGCTTTTACTCGCGTCCTGTTTAGATTTTGAGTTGAGCCAGTTGACCAGGAAGTTCCTGCTGAGGTTGATCTGGGAAGCTGGCCATAGATGTAAGATTGAGTTAGGTCAGTCCAAGCAGGATAGCTGTTTGCATTCTTTGTCTCAGGAATGCCGGGCAGCTGAAGAGGAGATGATCAACTGTCTATAGCTCTTCTGAACATGAAGGCAGGTAGGGTCTGTTTCTATATACACACGTATAATGTCTGTCAGTACATGGCCATGGCCTGTGAGAATGGTGTGGCTTCTCCATGGCGGCTTTTTGGTAGAAATTTAAAGATGGCTTGGAGTGGAAGCAATTCTCCTGAGGGATCTAGTCGATTAGTCTTGGGAATATAATACAGTCCGTGATTATAAAGCAGCCTTACGCGTTATGTTTCGAGCATGAGTTCGAGGAAAAGTGGAGTATGAAAGTGGTAGGACAGAATTAGCGGCAATTTTTGCTGCAATGTCTGCCTGTTTATTGCCATTGATTCCAGTGTGTCGCGTATCCAACACAGCCTGATCTGAGAAACTCTGTCATAGACTTTTTTTAATTTTAACCATCAGCGAAGTTCATATTGACTCAGAGTAGCAGATAGCTGTTAGGGCGAACCTACAGTCCAAGGCAATAATCACTCCTGCTTTGGTTGGACATATCTCCTCGAGTTGAGCTGCCCAGAGAATTGCTATGAGTTCAGCTTGAAAGGCAGTGCAGTCTGGGTGAAGCCGTAGGAGAACTGGCTGATGTTTTTGGGAAGGGAAGATGATCGCAGCACCAAAGCCTAATTCACCTTTTGATCAACCTGTGAAAATTAATGGCATTGTATATACCTCTTCTAGGTTCAAACTGAAAGAAAGGAGTCGTTTGAATGGGGATATGGCAGCGCAGCTGGTCCTGACTTCTCTTCATAGTTCGCCTTCTTGATCTTTAGGAAACCAGCCAAGCCTGGATGATGTCGAAAGAGGCACTGCCTGTCAGGATATGGCTGGTATGGTTGGGGTACAAGGGCCCCCTCATAAAAGAAGGCATGGTATCATGGGTGAAAATAATTTCTCAAATGTGCTTATCATAATGATAAAAATGTAACTTTGGCTGCTTGCATCCTAATTTTTAAATAAATATATTTTAATATATAATACAAAAATATTAATTTTCTAATGTCCAAGTTGTTTTGATAATTCTATGTAATTCATTATTTTATTGAAGTGTTTCACGAGTTTTATATATGTTAAAAGATTTCTAAACACATCAGTCTTTATTTAAATGCGAATAAGTGTATTGTGATTTCACCGCCACTCAGTGTTGTGAAGACGATCTAAGTTCTGTAGAGGGAGTCACTCACCTCTATTTTTGGTCGGCGGGGTTTACACACATGTTAAACATGTGCACTTACAGTAAAAGCAGTCGCCTACTTTCTACTTACCATGATCATCATAGTCTGTACCACGTGTACTAGGGATAAGCAAAAAAAAAAAAAAAGAAAGCTCATAATTTCTTTGGAATGATGAAATTTCACGATATCCATACAAAAAGTGGTTGAATCATAATGGTACTCAAAGTAAGGAACAATATGTTTTTCAATGAATAATAAAAATAGTTTGGCGTGTGTCATATGATATATCCATAATCTCAAAGCGACTATACTTGTTGAAAGTATCAATTCCGGATATTTCTACGATACAATACTCTTGTGTTTGCATAGATTTTCAGTATTGTCTATGCAAATTGACATCTCTGCCTATATAGCACGGCCTTGTTGGATTGTTAGTAGGCTAGCGGTTAAGTGAATAGGGCAGGCCGGCGTGAGCTGCTGATGTAAATATAATTTGATCTCTTTGTCCTTCTTTTATTGTTTTATACCTTTAGGTAATAAAGGATCTTCCTCTACGAATCTTTTTCCCAACAAAACTTTGATAATTAATTGGCGCAAGAACACTGACATTGCGACCTCTGTTAGAGGTACCATTATATAAACTTTTCTGTTTTCAAAGAATATCCAAAATGAATTACTCTCTCTGAATGGAGATTAAAACCTTTTATTTAGAAAAATATAATTTAAATCAGAAATTGATGATACTGAAACGAAAATTTTGACGAATATTGATGATCTCTCTTTACTGAGTTATATTAAATTTGAAACTCGGAAAGTATTTTCCTTTATCCTCGAAATATAGGATTGAGATATTATAGCTTTTAAGAGGGAATTCGTCACTTTTAAAAATGAATTCGGCGCCTTTAAAGATAAGTTATGTGTAAAAATCAAAAGACAAAAACACAAAAAATAATTTATTACATTTCACATTAATTGTAAAACGCTAATATAGGAGAAAATACCACGAAATAAATTATAAACAGCTTTTATTGAATAAACTGATGTTCTTGTGTGGCCAGGAAGCAATTTTTACGAATGCGAGTAAACCATCTTTCACAGTCTCCTGATGTAATTCTATTGATTGCATCAGTGATAACCTAACGTGATGTCACGTCGAGGAAACTGCGACCTTACCAATGTTTTAATTTTGTAAATGAAAATTCGATTGGATTTAGCAAATATGAATATGGTGACAAAAACTTCACGCTGCTTCTTAGCAGACTAACAGATGCCCGTGTTTTTACGGATTTGTGCGCTCTTGCATTATCCATATAGAAACATTAAATCCATATCGCGTGGCTACAATTTCATCAAGCTCACGTAGAAATCAATGAAAATTGTGCTATTACAACCGCCAACATGTGTTTGACGACGACCGAAGAATTTATTTTTCTAAAAGTGACGAATTCACTCTTAAAATTCTTTATTATACTCACTTCTTTTCCAAGTTTTCTTTTATAATACAATATAATGAGGCTTATCATAGTAGAACGACATTTGAAAATTATCCCGCATGTGCTTCTTTTGAACTAAAAATCGAAATTTATTTTAAGGAGAAATAACGATTATTTCTAACCTTAGGGATGAATTATGAAAGGATGAATTGTGAAGAGAGTAATTATAAACGGAAAAATAAAGTGTTCTAGACACTTCAAATGTCGTTCTACAAGTTTTTTTAATGAAATTTTGAGTCAAAGAACAAGCTTCCACATGCATATCTGTAGTTAAGTTTAATGTTTTGTGAATTTTTTGGTTTGTAAAATTGTTTTCATAGATTTTCCTTCATGAAAAGCTCTTATAACGATTTTAGCAATTTAATCACTTTATTTTTCATCCAATAACCTAGCCATTTGTTCTAATGTTCGTTTTTAAAAATTTTTTTTCAGAACTTCCTTTGGTTTTTCATCTGAATTACCGATATATAATGGCTAACAAGCAAAAAATAGCGATTACTCGTTTTTTTTTCAACCACACACTTGTCTTAACAAATGGTTTTGTCCTAAGATTGCCTAGTAATGAATGATGCTATACAAATATAGATTTATCTATAAAAATATTTTTGAGAATGAAATTTATTCTTTAAAAATTAGCGTGACAACTGGCGGAGAAGCTGGATTAACTCCTCGCCGACCAAGCGTTAGAAGAATCATTTACCATTAAAAAAATCAAGAATCCCAATACATAAGGGTGAGTGCCACTTTAACCTTCCAGAAACCCTACTATTCTTATGAGAACCCAAACAGGGGATCCAGAAAATTGATTGAAAATATCATTGCGTCGCTCGTTACAATTGCTGGGATGACTCAATGTGCTTCGCAAATGTTTATTTTTCCTCAAAGTAACAACACACATATTACGGAAATTTTGAAGAGAAAATTACTTCATGAGTTATTTTTGAGAAAATGTTTTCTCAGAATTTTGGGCATCATGTCGCCCGAAAAGATCAGCTCTTAGAGAAACTCAAAATTCGAACTCAGGGGAAGGAGAGACCAGTGATTCCTACATAAAACTTTTATTTTTTGTTTGCAGAGAGTGAATCCGGCTATGATGGAAAAGAAATGGTTGCACACTTGACGAAGGGAATATTGGAGGAGATATATCGGTCCATCGTCATTTTAGACATTGAAACTACCGACGAGTTCATCAAATGGTGCCGAAAAATCGAAGCTTCATAAACAACGTGTAAATAAACGTGTAGTATTTGACAGACTACCAGATGTTGCCGCCTTCGATTCAGTAGACCCTGAATCAATGCGTGAAGAGGTGCATCGCGTACTAAATCCCGAGCTAGCTAACCCTGAACCATCTTTTTTAGACGAAATTATCCGAGAAGAGTTTAAAAGATCGGAGCTGCAATTTCGAAGCCTATTCAAAAGCCTCCGCCATTCGTACCGCAACCAAAAACCGGTATTCAAGCAAGTTCCACGACGTCAGTACTCAAACCAAACACCCATATACAACAAGTATGCCACCAAAACGAAGTATTAATGAATAGAGGACGCATTACAACATCTTGAAATGTTTCCATTGCGGCAACTTCAGGCTGTTAAACGCTATTGCAGAGACCGTCGACAATGGACGCAGAGACCTTGAAGGCTCCTTGCAAATTCCGAAATACTCAGATAGGTGACGAGAAAACCGTACAAAGCCAAATCTGCCGGAGCCAATAGCCATATTCAAACTGAAGAAAATATCCAAGACGCCAGTCCATTTCTCCAGGCCGCCATACAAGCCAATCCCCACGCCGCCAAAATATGATATAATAAATTTTGAGACCTCCATCGAGAGAATGGCTGCGAGTGTGAAAAGCCCTACATCGTTGAGGGCCGTTAAATTGGAACGAAGTTATTTCGAAATCATCTTTGACGACATTTTAATTTTCTGTTCTACTCGATTCAGGTGTCTCTTTTCAGTGATCTCTGATGGCTTAAGGCGACAATTAGGGAATACGATGTTCACTGATAGCGAATTACTCTTAAAGTTGCTGATAGCAAGAAGGACACGTCGATCGGTCGATGCACATCAATTTGGGCATCAATGGATTGAGACAGCCTCTTGAATTCATTGTCCTTCCCAATAGAAACCCAAGCATTATTCTAGGAGGATGGGATTTACTAGAGACAACAACGGCGTGATCGATTGTGAACGTGCCGATATCAGATTGGAAGAATCAAAAGATATAATAAATTCACCGGCTCCCATAAGAAAGTTGTTACTAGAAAAAGCGTAATTATCCCAGCCCAATCGATCAAACTAATAAATGTTATGAATGAAGAGATGAATGAGCAAAATCAGGTACTTTTTGAACCTTAAATTATTAATAGGAAAAGGATAACACTTCTCTGCGCATTATTCAACATACTCATAATAAAAGAAAACATTGGATTGTAAATTCTAGCACCAAAGCCCAAATGGTCTTTAAAGGAATGTGCTTGGGAAAAATGCAAGAGATTAGAGAAAATCACTTGACCGCTCTCTCGAGTGTTTTGAATTTAATAGGAAGGTAAAGAATGCTAATCATGCCAGTCATACTAATAAAACTATAATTTAATTTTTACAAAATTTGATTAGCAATGATTTATCAGCAGATCAAAATTTTCATTTCAGTTTTAAAATGATATCAAATAATTGACAAAAATATTGAGTCGGTAAAGCACACTACAGTAACCAAACATAAAATTGACACTAGAGACCATCAGCCCATTAAGCATAGATCATACCGAGTCGTCTCTACAGAACGCCAAGCAATCCAACAGGAAGTGGACAAAATGCTAGACGCCGGGATTATACGTCATTCAGAAAGTCCATGGTCATCACCGGTCATTCTAGTAAAGAAGAAAAATGGTAACTGGCGTTTCTGTGTGGATTACAGACAGCTAAACAAAGTTAACAAAAAGGATGTTTACCCACTCCCCCGAATCGATTATACACTTGGCTCCCTGAAAGGAATCAATTTTTAATAATCGATCGACCTCTGTTAGGGATATTGGCAAATAGAAGTTGACGAAGCAGATACTCTTGCAACATTCGAGCTCATGATGGACAAGATATTGGAAGGACTGATATGGACGATGACCTATTGTTATTCAGACCGACATCGTGGTGTATTCCAAATCGCTCGACGAACATTTACACCGGCTTAAAATCATATTAAAATGTCTCAACAAACCGATTTGCGCCTCAATCTAAAAAAGTGCTATTTTGGAACCAAACAAATCAGAGTGTTTGAGACCTCGTCGATAGTAAAGGCATCGATATCAATCTAGAAAAGAATGAAGATTTTCCCAAGTTTCCAGCCCCAAAATCAATAACAGATATGAGAAGCCTAATCGGTATATGCTCGTATTAACGTAAGTTCATCGAAAATTTCGCCGTAAAAGCTACTCCTCTACACGAGGTTATAAAAAAAGATAAAGAAATTCACGTGGAGCTTGACACACAGGATGATTTTGCATCCTTGAAAGAGCATTGATGTCTGTACCTGTTTTGACTTATTTAGAAGAACAACTGCCACCAAGCTCCATTCTGACGACAGCGGTTATGGAATTGGAGCTGTCCTAGTACGGATCAACGATGAGAAAGAGCGGCTAGTTGGTTATGCTTCAAGAACCTTATCTGAGGCGGAGAAAAGAATTATTCAACAACGGAAAGAGAATCCACAAATTTCCAAATTGCCTTTCAAAATTTGTAAATTAATTTTGTACTTCCAGATCACATAGAAGTATGGAACGTTTACCACTCACTCAGTCCAATGAACAATGCAAGTGTACAAATTTTCAGACATCTAGGTGGTCAGAATGGCCAGGAATGAACAAATTTCTATATTTCTTTTAAATTCTTATGTTACCGGCCCCCTTACAAGGAATTGACCAATACGCCGCGAGCAGGCCTCCGTCATTTAAGGCCTAATCCCCCCAGTGAACCTTTGATCTAAGTTGTAAATTCATGACTGAAAACTAACTAAATAATTAATAGATGAAATACAATTAAAACAAAAGATTTTATTTAAATTCACTTAAAAGGTAAAAATAAAATATTGTATCTTCTGTGATTAAGCAATTAGATGTATCTGAGTGAAAATAAAAGTGGCGGAGGACGGTCATATTTAGAGAAGAGGTAAAAATATAGCAAACACTTATAAAAATCGCTAATCAGCTGCTACATATTAAATCACATTAGGTTCGAAATTCATGATGATCGTCCCCCGCCGCTTTTATTTTCACTTAGATACATTTAATTGCTCAATGACAGAAGATACAATATTTTATTTTTACCTTTTTAGTGCATTTAAATAAAAGTTTTTTTTTAAATGTATTTTTATCTATTAATTATTATAAATTTTAGTTGGTGCGTTTGTGTCTTAAATAAATTGTTGTGTCATCTTGAAATTTGTCTTTCCTAATTTTCTACGTTACAATATGGACCATCAGCAAATTTTGACCATACCTTTTTGATCGTGAGTTTTTTATTATCACTGACCACCGTGTTCTTTGCTGAGTTCTTATATCGTGGGCAACGCCTTATGGAGAGATTTCGAAAGACAGTGTATACGTTAGAAGGTGCAGATGGCTTAGATCTTTGGTCTGCTGGTTCATTTCCCAGAATACCGCTTTGATCCTCGTCACAGCACGGTTAAACACTGGGTGTACAGTGTCGGGTGGACTGCATATGACAGAAAGTGTCAATTGACAATTTGAGGCAATTCGGAAGTTTATACCCTGGTAAATCTGGATAAGCTTAATCGCTTAAAGAATACCAGGGATTCTGCTTGGAAGGTTGATAATTCGTGATATCAGGCTCTCATTACGCCTCAAAAACGGCTGCACCTATTTTCTTCATTTAAAGGGAATATAAAAATTCTATGTTCAATACCTGGACACCATGGTCAGCTAGAAGTTTAATATTTATTACTTTTGCCTTGTAAGCTGTTTTAAGCGAGTATACTAAATGTAAGACTTCTTTGTGATTTGGGATTATATTAAGAAATCGATCCCGACAACACTTTTATAGAATGCTAGCCGCTCTGTACGTCACAGAAATAGCCTCACTCGAAAGTAACTATGCAATTTCTATTCGCTAATCTATACCATGCCACGACGGCAATTTAGAAGTTTTACAATACAATATAATGCGGCTTATGATTGTAGAACGACATTTGAAAATTATCCCGCATGTGTTTCTGTTGAACGAAAAATCGAAATTTATTTTAAGGAGAAATACCAATTATTTCTAACCTTAGGAATGATGTATGAAAGGATGAATTGTGAAGAATAATGATAAACGGAAAAATAAAGAGTCATGGGATGGGAATCGAACCCACAATTTTCCGCTTACCGGGCAGATGCCATGTCCACTAGGCTACCCTGGAGATATTTTTTCCGTTCGTAAATATTATATACAAAGTTATTCTATAATACAATATTTTCATATAATACATTATTCTCCTTAAAATAAATTTCGATTTTTGTTCAAAAGAAACATGCGGGATAATTTTCAAATGTCGTTCTACAATTTATAAGTTTGAAATTTTTTACACTTGCATTGTTGGAGGGATAAAATAGCCCATAAAATACCAGATTTCTACGTGATCTAGATGTATATCGTAATATTATATGCTGGGAAACCTTACTCTTGGGGTTGATGATTGTTGAAGTGGTGGCGCAGTCGTGGTGGCTGAGTGGTAAGGTTTACACACCAGGGGAAATAAGCCAGGACACTTGATGGGTTTAAAATAAAAGGCAACTGGTTGGAGGAAAGAAAGGCTTGAGAGAAGTCGGAGCGGTTTTTGACTATTGGCCTATCGATTCACATGGCGGTGATTGACTTTAGGTGCTATCTCGGTGGGAGCGAAGTGAACTAGGTCCGAACTCGGTGGGAGCGAAACAACTACTGACAATCCTCGGTTCTCGATTTAACACGAAGACCTTTCTTCTTTCCCATTGGTCGAAAGGTGGGACGTGGCCGTTTTCTATTGGTTGACCTTTGGGAAGGTGCTTCCTAATTGGTCCTTGCTACTTTCTTGTCTTTGGACTTGTCCTGACACGACCAGGAAATACTGTGTCGTTGAACTCAACTTTTATTATTTCCGCGATAATAAATTGGCTGTAATTTTGCTAATGATTCTGCTCACTTTTAAGCCTCTTTTCTAGGCCTTGTTTCTCTAAGTCATTCTATCCTCCAGTTACCCTTATTCTTTATTAAGTCTTTGAAACATACATTGCATACATATTGGGTCGGGGTTGCATACAGCTATTTACAAATTATGACAGATGCGCCCCCTACATGTGAAGAATTTATGAAGGGGTTTTAGTCTGAATAAGTTCTTTACATCAAAGAAAATAATTTTGGGCGAAAATTAATTGATTATAGGGAGGTTATATACAATCTTGATAAGGATATAAGAGATTTAAAAAAAATGTAGTGTTAATGAAAATATAGTTGGTTGTTAGTTAATAGAAATCAAAATTTTATAAAGGTGCATCATAATATGTTGAGTACTATGGTACAAAAAAAAAGGAAAAATTGCCTAACTAATTTTTGCTCGAGATTGGGAAAGAAAAACGAGGAAATTTCATAAGGTATTTTGAAATCAAAATAAAAATAAAAAAAAAATAGTTGAATGAAATCAAAGTTGAATGTTTGGTTGAAAAAGAGAAAAAAAAAATGCTTTGGTAACAGAAAAATGCCTAATTACTTTTTGCTCGAGTTTGGGAAAGGAAAACGAGGAAATTTCATAAGGTATTTTGAAATCAAAATAAAATAAAAGAGATGTTGAGAGAAATCAAAGTTGAATGCTTGGTTGAAAAAGAGAAAAAAATGCTTTGTTGCGTAAAAAAAAGAAAAAAAAATGTTTTGTTGCATGGGTGACAAAGGAAAAATGCCTAATTACTTTTTGCTCGAGTTCGGGAAAGAAAACGAGGAAATTTCATGAGGTATCAAAAATAAAAATAAAAGAAATGTTGAGCGAAATCAAAGTTGAATGCTTGGTTGAGAAATAAAAAAAATGAAAAAGGTTTTTCAAAAATAAAGGATGACTTAATGTCTTAAGTTTAACCGAAAACCAATGAGTTTTCGTTGATAAATGAAGCTACGATAATATAACTAAGTGGTACATAAAATAGTAATTAATGGTTAAAGGTGATAATAAATTGAATAAGTTGCTAAATTGGTTAAATATTTTAATTTTAATTTGAGAAAAAATAGTGAAAATGGTTAATATATAAACAATAAGGTGTATTGGTTTGAACCCTTTTTGTATCTACATGCCCTGATCTAGATGTCTTAATTGCTTAATTATGCCCTATAGGATTTCTTTTGTCTTTGTGTGTATTGTGAAAAATGTTAGAAGTTTTTTGTGTAAGAAAGGTGTGAGCGAATTCTATGTGTTGTCGAGATCCTAAGGTCTGTGATATCTATGTGTAGGTGGAATATGTAATGTTTTTTGGGAGTCTGTAAAGTAATTATGATTAATTATAATAGGGATGTGAACTCATTTAGAAGTGTGTGACGTCTTGTGTGTATGGAATTGTATTTGTAAGAGTTGATACGCAGGCTCGAACTGGAATCCAAGATTGGTGGCATGGAGAGATCTGGATGGAAAAGCGGTGACCTATTTTTATGTGCTAGCCAAGAGAGGGATCCGAGGTAATTTGATCCGGAAATGGGGAAGCTCCCTCTGTTTGCATACGGCTGATTTTATCCCCTCGCGGGGCTACTTGCTTCCTGTCCGCCGTCTAATTGTCTTTGTGCTAATTGAATCTTCTACTTGGCACTGGTTTGTTAATTTTCTAGTTTCCTCTATCTGGAAGAATGATGTAAATCGTTTTTGTTTGTCGTAGGTCGTGTAATTTCGGTATTGGTTGTATTGTGTGTGCGACATATTTTGTGTACGAATTGTTTTATTTTGTGGGTTGGGTCGGTGTTTTTACGTGGTGTTGGTTGGATTCATCGATACTTCTAGAGAATCGGCAGGTGGGACAGGTTTTTACCTGTTTTTGTATTGTCGTGTGTTATGTTCTGCCAATAACATTGTGAAGAGATGAGTTGGTGTAGTTTCGGCATTATTTGTATTTTGAAAATCCGGATATTGTATCCATTTATTAAATCGAATGGTCGTTGTGACTTTAGTAAAAATGCTATTCAGTGATATTAGAGTGGAATTAAGTGAAAGTGAGGCTTTCAACGTGGACACGTTTTGAGTTGAGAAGTGTCACAGGCGTGGTGAAGGCGTCTTTGGCCTGAAGTGAAAAATTTTGTGGTGTGACCTGTGACACGAATCGTAAAAAAATTGTAAATGAGAAGGTGTCACGTGAAGCCTTTGTTTGTACAAAATTTAACCTGTTCTCACTATGAACAACAAAGTTACTAAAGTCATGGGTGTTGGTTGTATGAACATATATCGAAATTTTTATATTGTTGGTGAATATGGCACGTTTAATGTGAAATTTTTTTTAGTGTTTTGTGTAGACGAGGTTGTTATTAACGGTTGTGCATGCGCTTACTGGTTGTTGTCGTCTTTTGGCGCGAGTGTCGCGCTTGTTGGGGCGGGTTGTGCGTGTTTGTTGCGTGATGACGTATGGGTGCGTGTGTTGTTAGCGTGAGGCATGTTGTTAGCGTGAAAAACCGTCCTGTTGGATGGATGTCGTCTGTGTTTTGCTGTTGTGATTATCGTTTGTTATGAGGTACATTTGTGTGATTATTGTGTGACGACGTATGGTCACGTATGGATTTCGCGTGGTAATTGTGTGCTGTGCTGTTGTATGGACACGTTTTTTTGGGCATGGTGATTGTTGAAGCCGTTGTGGCTTGTGAGTTGAGGGCATATAGTACTGGCAATTGGGTTGAGTAAAAGGTTGCGTGGTGTGAGATTAGAATGGTGGCATATAAAGAGTTGTAGTTGGGTCAATGAATGCAGCAAGGGTTGTCCTGTGTGAAAAATTTGGTTGCAGTGCAAGTCCTTTCGGACAGGTTTGGCCTAGCCCGTGCGTGCATTCATTGGGTACAAGGTTGGATACATGGTTAAAGGGGTAGGTAGGGTTAGATATAAGTCCAAAGCCAATTTCTTGACGTCATAGGGTGCCTACCTCAGTTCAACAGGCCTCCTCTGGGACGTCTTGGCTTGGGACTCGGGACTGCTTGCACGGTCCGCGAATTGAAGGGAAGTCCGGTACTGGGATATCGTTTTTAGGACTGTTTGCACTGTCCCGGGTCGCGTGGATTACTTTCGGGTGCGGTGTACGGATACGGCATGGCGGTGGATGACTCCTCGGTGGTCGGTGTCCAGCCACGTTGACACTTGCCTGGGTGGTGGCACGGGCGTCGGCTGTCCCGTCCATCTTGCCTGGGGTTGGCGGGGGTTGTGTCCGTCGTCCTCCCCGGGGGATGGCGCTCCGGAACTCCGTCTCACCTTGCGTGGCGTTGACTCGTCGAAGGGCCACTGTCATCTGCCATATAATGGCCGCTAGAAGGCGTCTGGTCGCCTCGCTTCTTGCTAGCTTCTTTCCGCTCGTCGCCAGTTTCTTCTTTCTCGGTTTGTCATTGCCGTTTGTTTTGCTGGTGTCTTGGCTAATCTCCATCTTTATCCTGTCGACTTTCAATAGCTATCGTAATATTATATGCTGGGAAACCTTACTCTTGGGGTTGATGATTGTTGAAGTGGTGGCGCAGTCGTGGTGGCTGAGTGGTAAGGTTTACACACCAGGGGAAATAAGCCAGGACACTTGATGGGTTTAAAATAAAAGGCAACTGGTTGGAGGAAAGAAAGGCTTGAGAGAAGGCGGAGCGGTTTTTGACTATTGGCCTATCGATTCACATGGCGGTGATTGACTTTAGGTGCTATCTCGGTGGGAGCGAAGTGAACTAGGTCCGAACTCGGTGGGAGCGAAACAACTACTGACAATCCTCGGTTCTCGATTTAACACGAAGACCTTTCTTCTTTCCCATTGGTCGAAAGGTGGGACGTGGCCGTTTTCTATTGGTTGACCTTTGGGAAGGTGCTTCCTAATTGGTCCTTGCTACTTTCTTTGTCTTTGGACTTGTCCTGACACGACCAGGAAATACTGTGTCGTTGAACTCAACTTTTATTATTTCCGCGATAATAAAATTGGCTGTAATTTTGCTAATGATTCTGCTCACTTTTAAGCCTCTTTTCTAGGCCTTGTTTCTCTAAGTCGTTCTATCCTCCAGTTACCTTATTCTTTATTAAGTCTTTAAAACATACATTGCATACATATTGGGTCGGGGTTGCATACAGCTATTTACAAATTATGACATGTATATTATTACTAATGATGGATATGTGAATGGCATACAAAATAATAATAAAGAATAAAATAATTAATTAATGTTAAAATGTTTTATCTCTACAAAACACCTTCTGTATATAAGCGCTTGAAGAAATAAAAACAAAAATTCACAATTATTATAGAAATGATTAAATTGTATAATGACAAAATTTAAGTTTGGTTAAAAAATGAATAAGAAAATGTTTTAAAATATTCATCTTCAAAAAGGGAAAAAAAACGTTATTTTTTTAAATAATTTTTCATCATGATTTCAAAATGAAAAGAAAAAAGTTAATTAAATGGTTAGATTTTCGATAGTCTCACAGCGGCTCTTAGATACAGGAGGGAAATGTGAGGTGAATAGGAAACATGTGCGGACATAGGTTTGGAGAATATAGAAATACAGGAAATTGGGATAGAGATTGGTTTGGGAGAGCATAGAAGGAGTGTTAGACTAGTGTGACGGCTTGTAAATAGAAATAGCCTGAAATTCGTTGAAAAGGTTGCAGTAAAGACTTGGAGAGAATTGCCGGGCTAATTGATGTCGAAAGGTCACTTCTGGAGATTGGAAGGCTATTCGGCGGCTAATTACAGCGGGATGAATCATATTTTTAGAGGGAGATTTTCCATTTCAGATATGGAATACACATAGAAATCGGTGGACGAGTGGCTAAAACCCTCGATTCCCGACAGCCATGAATTGGGATATAATCCCGCATTGGACACTTTGTTTTAATATATGAATAACCTCCACATATTATTCATTGTTGTAAATATCATGAACTAGGTTGTTCTCTTTGAACTCTCGCAGTCCATCGGTGGCGGAGTCTTTCACACGGTGGGCCCCACCAATGAAGACTGTGTATATATTTTACATATATGTATATTTATCAAATATTCTATATATTTTATCTATTTATATTCATACATATTTCATTATATAATCTTATTTATTCATATTTATCCTGCATTTAACCTTATATATTCTTATTTGCACATTGTAATAAATCAGTTTCAATCTCAATCTCTTTGAGCGGCACCTAGTAAAGTTATTTTGGAACCAGATGGGATACTTTATATCTGAGGTGGAAAAACAATTTTACACAGTTAACGAGGAGAAAACATATTGAATATTTATGGCATCTTATATTGGAGATTAAAACGAACCTATCCTAGGTATGACCTAACACATACAGTATATAAATAGGGGGATGATACAGATTATATTAATAAAGATAGGGTCTATTATACACAATATGGAGTGTGGAAGCAAATAGAACCAGTGTGCATTTTAATAGGTGGATATGATATTATACAGTAGAACCTCCCTGTAAAGAACACCTAATTGCAGAGCCAAAATGTCCTTTAAGGAGCGGTGTCCTCTCATGGAAATTCAACTGTATATAATGAATATAATTTACCTAATTAAATAAATTAACTAACAGTTTTATTATATTACAATTTGAAATATACTACATATATATTAAGGCTTAGTATATTGTAATGAAATTTAAAATGTATATTGACAATTTAGTATTATTGTGTGTGGGACAGAAAATATTTTATGTTACATTACAGATCTCTAAAACTTTGAAGGTCGTGTTTCAAAAAGTTAAAAATTTGTGGAGAAAGAGAGAGAGCTCACTATTATACTCAATGATTTGTATAGTAAAATCAGGTAGAAAAAAAAATAAATAGATTTTTGAAACAAGGGTTTATTGTGGTGACTGTGATACTAAGTCAAGTATCGCGGTTGGGTGACTCAAATTTGGCTGAAACCTTCCATCAGAGAGTTTCCGTCACATGAAGAGCAAAAGGCTGAAACATTCCATATGTTAATAGTGGTAGAATAAATACCAAAGTGATATCTATATATCTATAAGTATTGGAATCCCATTCAATAAAGTAAGCAAAAATACGAGAATCACGGGACGAGTGTCTTTTGTACGAAGATTTATTTTAAATCGCTCAAGCTTTCGGGCTGACCGGCCCTTCTACAGGAGACAAGTGAACATATGGCACATCGGGTACTATATAGTGATGGGACTATTTACATATTCAATTTTTTTTTTTTAATTTTTAAAAACTTTTGATAGGGATTTTGCATATCTAAGCAATGTTGGGAGGCATAATTAGCATAATAGTAAATTATGGACAGAAGAAATTGACATGTATGATAATAGATATTGACTGTAGTAGAGCCTGTAATATCTTCTACTGTCTATGAGAGAGGAGGGGGGAAGGGGGAATCTGCACAGATGGAGGATACAAGGCTATGGGAACAGGGATTGGTAGGATTCAGGGAGGTCGATATGTCTATTGATGGCATGGAAGCCCTGGGAAACGAGAGCTTCCAAGGTGAGGCGCTGCTGCTTGTTGTATATGCGGCTATAGTGCACAGATGGATTGGCCAGGTCGAAAGAGTGGTTGGCGGTTCGGATATGTTGGTATATAGCTGATTTCTCATCTTGTCTGGAGATGTTTTTTTCTGTGCTCCTCGAGTCTTGTCCCTACGCTCCTGCCCGTCTCACCAACGTAGACAACATCGCAGTCAGCGCAGGGAATGGAGTAGACACAGCCAGACAAGAGAGATGGGTTATATGGGCTATTGCTTTTCGTATCTGGGTTCCTAATGAGGGAGCTGATGTTAGGAGAGTTGGAGTACAGGGTCCTGACTCCAAACTTGCTTAGGGCTCGGGCTATGGAGGAGCTAGTGGGGGAATATGGGAGGACACATATGGATTTATATATGGGGTTGGAAGCGGTGTGGTTGGGGTTGTGGAAGTGGCGTAATATGAAAGACTTCGGGTATTGGAATTTTATGAGATTGGCTATGACTCTATTGGTTTCCATGGTTTTGAAATCAGAGGTGGAACAGTGGGTGTGAACTCGTTTAGATAGGGTTCTGACGGTGTTGATTCTGTGACTTAGGGGGCAGAAGGAGTTGAAGTGAATATAATTGGGTCTGAACGAGTTCTTGTAATGTACTGTGGAGTGGGGGGGGGGGGTATCTGGTTGGGGTCCGGATGATTAGGAATCTAAGAATGGGAGGGCGTTGTAGGTTTCGGTTTCATGGGTGAAGGAAAGGTCAGGATGGTAACTAATGAGTTTAAAGAGGATATTTTCAACCTGGCTTTTTGTGCATATGCATAACACATCATCTATGTATCTACGCCAAAGGCGGATATCGGATGGAAAATCTGAGGTGATCTGCATATCTATAGACCGCATAACAATCTCAGCAGCAGCTGAGGAAAGAGGGTTCCCCATTGGGGACCCTTTTATCTGTAGAAAAAACTGGGAGTTGAAGGAGCAGACTGAGGATTGTAAACAGAGATGGGTGAGTTCTATAATTTTGGAGGAGGTATGGCAATCGACTTGGGAATCAACTAGAAAGGACCTGAGGGAGTCTATAATTAAATCATGGGGAAGGCTAGGGTATAAGGATACTACATCAAATGAAACCATGACGAGGTTCGGACAAGGAGGGGTACCATGCACATCATTAATGAAAGTACTGGTGGAGGTGATGGAAGAAAGGGAAGGAGTACCTTTCAGAAGGGACGAGAGGAACGACGAAATGAACTTGGAGACTGGAGCCATGGGGGATAGGAAGTGGGCCACGATTGGTCTTAACGGAATTCCGGGCTTGTGGAGCTTGGGCAGGCCATATATATAGGATTCGGTAGCGGTATCAGGGAGAAAGGACTTGTGTTCTTCTGGTGAAATGATCTGGTTTCTTTTCAGACGGTTGAGTTCTTTTCGGACGGAGGAGTATATGGTGGATCTGTTTTGGGCAGAGATGGGTTTGAAAGTGGAGTGATGATGACTGTTTGGGAACCTTTATCCGATTGCATAATGGCTAAATGGTTTTTCTGCCGTAATTTTCGGATGATATCGAATTCAAGTGGGGAGGCACGGGGTTGGGCGAACGGGAGGCTCAGTATGTTGGAGACTGTGTGGCGTATTTTATATTTGTCTGAATTATTAAGGTTGCGGATGCCAGCTTCAACAGCACTGATGATTTTTAGGGGATCTGGCCTAGAGACAGGTCTAAACTTGAGGCCTTTGCTTAGAAGGGTGGTTTCCTGGGGAGTGAGAACCGTTGAGGAGAGGTTAACGAGATTGGAGGAATGGTCGGTGTCATGGAGTTGTAGACGAAATTTAACTGACCAGTAGCGGAGTTTTTTATCGTGTCGGATTCTTATATTCTTCTGTAGGCGCTTTACTTCTGCGGTTATATTGGATATGATGTGGGTCAACTGGTTTGGGGGGATTGTCTGGGAGATGATGCATGCGAGCTGTTTGAGGGTTTTGGACAGAAAGCGTATGTTGGAGTGGCATCCCTGTATTCTGGCGTGGAGGAGGCGTTTCTGTAGATCGGATATAGCTCTCTGTGAATATGAGTTGCCAACTGGGTCTTTTACTCTCAAGGACGGGGGAATGAAATCCAGGGCCACGCAACGTTTGTTGAAGTCGAGATGGCATCTCCATGTGGCAAGCTTCAGGGACTTGCGGCGGAAGACAATCAAGTAGTGGGTGATGTTAATGGAAGGCGGGTTCATAACTTGGTATAGAACTATAAGTATTGGAATCCCATTCAATAAAGTAAGCAAAAATACGAGAATCACGGGACGAGTGTCTTTTGTACGAAGATTTATTTTAAATCGCTCAAGCTTTCGGGCTGACCGGCCCTTCTACAGGAGACAAGTGAACATATGGCACATTGGGTACTATATAGTGATGGGACTATTTACATATTCAAAATTTTTTTTTTATTTTTTAAAACTTTTTATAGGGATTTTGCATATCTAAGCAATGTTGGAAGGCATAATTAGCATAATAGTAAATTATGGACATAGATATGCAGATCACTTCAGATTTTCCATCCGATATCCGCCTTTGGCGTAGATACATAGATGATGTGTTCTGCATATGCACAAAAAGCCAGGTTGAAAATATCCTCTCTAAACTCATTAGTTACCATCCTGACCTTTCCTTCACCCATGAAACCGAAACCTACAACGCCCTCCCATTCTTAGATTTCCTAATCATCCGGACCCCAACCAGATACCCCCCCCCCCCCCCCCCCCCACTCCACAGTACATTACAAGAACTCGTTCAGACCCAATTATATTCACTTCAACTCCTTCTGCCCCCTAAGTCACAGAATCAACACCGTCAGAACCCTATCTAAACGAGTTCACACCCACTGTTCCACCTCTGATTTCAAAACCATGGAAACCAATAGAGTCATAGCCAATCTCATAAAATTCCAATACCCGAAGTCTTTCATATTACGCCACTTCCACAACCCCAACCACACCGCTTCCAACCCCATATTGTTACATCATGATTAATAGCGTATTTCTTATATTATTTTTAATATATTTGAAATTTAAATTATATATTTATTTATTTTTATATTCTATTATATTTATTTAAAACAGATTATTTAGATTATCATCATTTGTATTTAGGTACACGTGTGACTTCACTGCTCTCTTTGATGTGAGAAAATAAATAAAGGATTCTGGCGGCTACTTAAAGTAGACTTATCTCATTATTCCCTTATATAAATTTGTAGGATGGTTGAAACACGCTCTGGTAAGATGCAAGACCCAGCACAGGGGAGAATCATGGCTGAAGAGTCTGCCAAGCCGCAGCCTAGTGCAACAATTGGTGGAGATGCTAGTTCCGACCCAGTTGTCTTGAATCCCAACATCAACATCCCCAAGTATGATGGAACGGAAGACCCTCGCCCATGGATTGAATCTCTTGAAGAAATTGGCTTCCTGTACCATTGGGCAGACTACATTATCTCTCCTTATGCTGCCATGAATATGATTGGTAGCGCCAAAACCTGGCTGAACCTACACAAGATAAGTTTCACCAGCTGGGAAAATTTCAAGAGCCGCCTAATTGAGGATTTTGCCTCAGACGCCAACAAAGAAGAAATTAAGATGAGACTAAACAGGATGCAACAGTGGAATGAACCTGCAATCAGGTTCGCAGAGGATATCCTTGTACTGTGCAACAAGGTCGACCCCCAAATGGAAGAAGAGACTAAAATAAACTGGGTTATTGGAGGGTTAAAGAAAGAATACTCTTTTGCCCTCTACTTAAACCCTCCTAAGAATACCAACGAACTCCTAAGATTGTGTAAAAAGATGGATTTGTTTGAATATAATTATCAAGAACGTGTAGAAAAGTCAAAGGCTCTACATAATGTACCATGCTCTCCTCGTCCCCATCATCAAGAGCAATGGAAGAACGCTCCGTCGTTCAGAAAACCACACCAGAACACTTTCAAGCCCCAGGTTCCTGCTCCCAGACAATACCAGGCCAACCCCTCGCCCCAGGTCTCTGCCGCTGGACGACCTGCCTATGCAAATTCAAGTTTCACGCAGAGACAGACCTACCAAAATAAAGTCTACAACAAGAGTCCAGCTACAAACAAAAGCAGGACGGAGGACGGAAGACCTATATGCTTTAAGTGCAATATTCCAGGACACATTGCGCGTTATTGTAGGGTCAAGTTTGTGAGGATCGTAGAAGAGGACCCCTCAGTTTCCCAAGACAAGAGTCAAGAAAATCTTCAAAAGGACGAAAGAAAAGATTATACACGGCCTCGCCTCTATGCGGATGTTTGTAATGACACACAAACGAATATTCCTACACGGAATAGATATTCCGTGTTGGAAGATTTAAACTAAGTGTCGCGCTTGATTCCTTCAATCAAAGCAAGTCGACCATAAATGGAATTAGAAAGTTGGACCCTAGGTACAAAATTAATATTAATGTGGACAAGATAGGGTTATGCGAAGCTTTGATTGATACAGGCGCCGATCTTTCAGTGGTCGACCTAAGGACAGCACTTTTTGCTGGCCGTGAAATGAATAGTCTCACTAAAACATGTTCAGGACCCGATGGGAAAAAAATTAGATATGGTAGGTAGCATTATTTTAGATTTAAAAATTGATGACACTGAATTATCCCACGAATTTGTAGTAATGGACGCGCATCTACGAACTCTTATTCTTGGACGAGATTTCCTTTAAAAAATGAATGCTAAAATTGATTGTAAACGATAAAATATAATTTGATGAGTAATCATGACGTAAGCAATTATGATCTTAAAAAAATAAAGAGCACTACAGATACCGTTATACCTAAACTATCTATTAAATTGATTAGGGCCTCAATAGAAGCAGAGGATGGGGAATATGTCATCGAAGAGAACAACAAAATGACTCAAACAAATGGTCTTCGATTGGCAAGAAGTTTGCTTACTGTCACGGATAAGAAAACTCATATCTGGATAACGAACCCTTATCCTCGACCTTTAAAAATCATGAAAGACCAAACATTGGCTTATGGAAGTCTTCCTGCAGAGGTAAATTTTATAGAGAATATAGAGAAGCAGAATGAAAATGACGAAATACAATTTCAAATAAACAAAAATTTATCATTTAAAGAACAAGAGAGGTTAAAACAAATCTTGGCCAAGTATACTGATTTGTTCTCATCGAGGTTAGGCAGGACCAATTTGGCAAAACATCAGATTCATACAGAAGACGCAAAACCGATAAAGCACAAGCCTTATAGGGTAAGTGCTAATGAACGAACCATCATAAAGGATCAAATAGACGAGATGCTTGAAGAAGGAATAATTAGACCATCTTCAAGTCCCTGGTCTTTTCCCGTTATATTGGTGAAAAAACGAGATGGCAAATACAGATTTTGTGTGGATTACAGGAAATTAAATGAAGTAACAGTGAAGGATGTTTATCCAATCCCAAGAATTGATGATGTAATGGATTCTCTCCAAGGATCCAAGTACTTCTCAGCAATAGATCTCAAATCGGGATATTGGCAAGTCGAAATTGAAGAGAGAGACAAAGAGAAGACGGCTTTCACTACGGCACATGGGTTATATGAATTCAACGTGATGCCTTTTGGACTTTGTAACGCGCCTGCTACCTTTGAGAGAAATATGGAGAATATGCTTGGAAATCTGAGATGGCAAATTTGTTTGTGTTATCTGGATGATGTTATCATATATAGCCCGGATTTTCCAACGCACCTCAAAAGACTCGAAGCTGTTTTAGATGTTTTCGTGAATCTAATTTAAGATTAAACGACAAGAAATGCAGATTTGCTTTTGAAGAACTTGAGATCCTTGGTCATATAACCAACCAACAGGGTATAAAACCGGCCGAATATAATATCAAAGCCGTTAGGGATTTTCCTCAGCCCAAGAAGGTCAAAGAAGTACAATCGTTCCTAGGAATGTGTTCCTGTTATAGAAAATTCATTAAAGATTTCTCATTAATTGCTGACCCATTAACAGGACTCATCAGAAAAAATGCGCAATTTACCTGGACAGAAAACAAGAGGAAGCATTTCAAAACCTTAAAAAAGCTCTGATAGATCCGCCAATTTTTAGGTCACTTTGATCCAAATGCAGCTACCTACATTCACACAGACGCCTCTAACATCGGCTTAGGTGCAACACTGGTCCAAATTATCTGTGGGGAAGAGAAGGTGATATCATATTTGAGTCGAACTCTGAGTAAAGCTGAGCAAAATTACTCAACCACCGAAAAGGAATGTTTGGCTGTGGTGTGGGCGATATCAAAACTACGACCCTACCTATATGGAAGACACTTCAAGATAATTACAGACCATCACGCATTGTGCTGGCTGAAAAATCTTAAAGATCCAACAGGTAGACTTGCAAGGTGAAAACTTAAAATTCAGGAATACGATTTTGACATAATACACAAATCGGGTAAAAAACATATGGGTGCTGATGGCTTATCTAGAGGACCCCTACCTGAAACGGATTGGGTCGAAGATTATGAACGACTATTTTTGAATCAGATAATAAATGAAGAGGATGAATTCATAGAAAATGTTAAGAAAAGCCTTAAAGGAAGCAAACGAGCAATCACACAGAATTTTAAAGAGGAAAATGGATGTCTATATAAGAAGAACCCAAACCCTGAAGGCAGAGCATGGTTGCTGGTAGTGCCGAAGAAGAGAAGGAAAGAAATCATGAGTGAATTCCACAACCATATGCTGAATGGCCATCTAGGCATCGCCAGAACCACATACCGTTTGAAGAATAAATATCATTGGCCTTCCATGCTGAAAGATGTTTCAGAATTTTTAAAGACGTGCCATCTTTGCCAAAGTCGGAAAGGTTCAAATCAGTCGCCCTCTGGACTTTTGCAACCCATTCCCCCAGCTAACTACCCTTTTGAAAGAATCGGGATTGACTTTGTTGGTCCCGTGCCATCAACGAAAAGAAGAAGGAAGTGGATAATTGTGTTGACTGATTATTATACCAGGTACGCTGAAACAAAGGCAGTCTCAGAAGCAACAGTGAAAGAAGTCTCTACATTTTTAATCGAACAATTTTTTTTACGTCACGGGGCCCCAAGGTTTCTTATTAGTGACAGAGGTTCACAGTTTACTAGCAATTTGATGAAGGAGGTTATGAAAATGTGCAAAGTTAAACACTGCTTCACGACGAGCTACCATCCCCAGACTAACGGACTAACGGAACGGCTAAATAGAACTCTAATCAACATGATAAGCATGTATGTAAATACAGACCAGAAGAACTGGGACGAAATCCTCCCTTTGGTCACCCACGCGTACAATACCACGATTCAAGAAACCACAGGCTACTCTCCATTTTCCCTGTTATTTGGGAGGGAACCCATGTCCCTCTTAGACGACGATAATATCCCAATTGACAGTAACATGAACGATTATGACGAATATATAGAAAATTACTTAGATAAAATAGCAAGGACGAGACAGGTAGTCATTAACAACACAGAGAAGACTCAGGAAAGAATGAAGAGAAACTATGACAAAAACACAACGAGAGAATCTATGAACCAGGACATTTAGTGGCAGTTTGGACACCAGTCAGGAAAATCGGAAAATGTGAAAAACTATTGAGAAAATATTTTGGCCCATATCGAATATTAAAGAAGCTGTCTAACGTAAATTACTTAATTGAGCCGAAAGATAATCCTGGCCAAAACCCATTGATTGTCCATGTCTCAAGACTCAAACCCTATTTTGAGAGAATTGATGAGGTAACTCACGAGGACGTGACGACCTCTGGAGAGGGGGAAGTGTTACATCATGATTAATAGCGTATTTCATATATTATTTTTAATATATTTGAAATTTAAATTATATATTTATTTATTTTTATATTCTATTATATTTATTTAAAACAGATTATTTAGATTATCATCATTTGTATTTAGGTACACGTGTGACTTCACTGCTCTCTTTGATGTGAGAAAATAAATAAAGGATTCTGGCGGCTACTTAAAGTAGACTTATCTCATTATTCCCTTATATAAATTTGTAGGATGGTTGAAACACGCTCTGGTAAGATGCAAGACCCAGCACAGGGGAGAATCATGGCTGAAGAGTCTGCCAAGCCGCAGCCTAGTGCAACAATATATAAATCCATATGTGTCCTCCCATATTCCCCCACTAGCTCCTCCATAGCCCGAGCCCTAAGCAAGTTTGGAGTCAGGACCCTGTACTCCAACTCTCCTAACATCAGCTCCCTCATCAGGAACCCAGATACGAAAAGCAATAGCCCATATAACCCATCTCTCTTGTCTGGCTGTGTCTACTCCATTCCCTGCGCTGACTGCGATGTTGTCTACGTTGGTGAGACGGGCAGGAGCGTAGGGACAAGACTCGAGGAGCACAGAAAAACATCTCCAGACAAGATGAGAAATCAGCTATATACCAACATATCCGAACCGCCAACCACTCTTTCGAACTGGCCAATCCATCTGTGCACTATAGCCGCATATACAACAAGCAGCAGCGCCTCACCTTGGAAGCTCTCGTTTCCCAGGGCTTCCATGCCATCAATAGACATATCGACCTCCCTGAATCCTACCAATCCCTGTTCCCATAGCCTTGTATCCTCCATCTGTGCAGATTCCCCCCTCCCCCCCTCCTCTCTCATAGACAGTAGAAGATATTACAGGCTCTACTACATTCAATATCTATTATCATACATGTCAATTTCTTCCGTCCATAATTTACTATTATGCTAATTATGCCTCCCAACATTGCTTAGATATGCAAAATCCCTATAAAAAGTTTTTAAAAATTTAAAAAAATTTTTGAATATGTAAATAGTCCCATCACTATATAGTACCCGATGTGCCATATGTTCACTTGTCTCCTGTAGAAGGGCCGGTCAGCCCGAAAGCTTGAGCGATTTAAAATAAATCTTACAAAAGACACTCGTCCCGTGATTCTCGTATTTTTGATATCTATATATATGAGTTACTTTAATTAAAGAAACAATCTATCTTCAATCAAAATAATGCAGGCTTGTTCAGGAGCACAATAGTGAGTATATTGAGAAGATACACATAGTTTTAGCGAGAAATGTTTGGTGGTATAACTGGGAGATACATCTTAGAAGCAGATGGCCTTCCAGACTTTTCGGTTCATAAGCTGGACTGAGAAGATACAGAGAAGATTGGTATGGTTCCCCCGATGCTTTCTTGGCAGTATATATACTGTGTGGTAGGAAAGATTCAGAAAATATTAGTACGGTTTCCGTGATTCTTGCTTAGCGGAATAACTACTGGGATAGGAGAAAAATGAAAAGATTAGTATGGTTCACGTGATACTTGCTTGGCGGTATAAAAAACTACTGGGATAGGAGAAAAATGAAAAGATTAGTATGGCCCCCCGTTTTACTTGCTTGGCGGAATAAAATATTACTGGGATAGGAACGATACAGAGAATATTAGTATGGCCCCCGTGATACTTGCTTGGCGGTAAAAAAAACTACTGGGATAGGAAAGATACAGAGAAGATTATTATGGCCCCCCGTGATACTTGCTTGGCGGTATAATTACTGGGGTAGGATAGATACAGTGAAGATTAGAGTATGGCTCTCGTGATACTTGCTTGGCGGTATTAATACTGGGATAGGAAAGATACAGAAAAGATTATTATGGCTCTCGTGATATTTACTTGGCGGTATAATTAGTGGGGTAGGAAAGATACAGAGAAGATTATTATGGCTCTCGTGATATTTACTTGGCGGTATAATTAGTGGGGTAGGAAAGATACAGAGAAGATTAGTATGGCCCCCGTTATACTTGCTTGGCGGTATAATTACTGGGGTAGGATAGATACAGTGAAGATTAGAGTATGGCTCTCGTGATACTTGCTTGGCGGTATAATTACTGGGGAAGGAAAGATACAGAGAAGATTCGAGTATGGCTCTCGTGATATTTACTTGGTGGTATAAAAAACTACTGGGATAGGAAAGATACAGAAAATATTAGTATGGCCCCCTTGATACTTGCTTGGCGGTATAAAAAACTACTGGGATAGGAAATATACAGAGAAGATTAGTATGGCCCCCGTGACTCTTGCTTGGCGGTATAAAAAACTACTGGGATAGTAAATATACAGAGAAGATTATTATGGCCCCCGTGATACTTGCTTGGCGGTATAAAAAACTACTGGGATAGGAGAGTAATAGAGAAGATTAGTATGGCCCTCGTGATACTTTCTTGGCGGTATAAAAAACTACTGGGATAGGAAAGATACAGAGAAGATTAGTATGGCTTTCGTGATACTTGCTTGGCGGTATAAATACTGGGGTAGGAAAGATACAGAGAATATTAGTATGGCCCCCGTGATACTTGCTTGGCGGTATAATTACTGGGGTAGGAAAGATACAGAGAAGATTAGTATGGCACTCGTGATACTTGCTTGGCGGTATTAATACTGGGATAGGAAAGATACAGAGAAGATTAGTATGGCTCTCGTGATACTTGCTTGGCGGTATTAATACTGGGATAGGAAAGATACAGAGAAGATTAGTATGGCTCTCGTAATAGTTACTTGGCGATATAATTACTGGGGTAGGAAAGATACAGAAAAGATTATTATGGCTCTCGTGATATTTACTTGGCGGTATAATTAGTGGGGTAGGAAAGATACAGAGAAGATTAGTATGGCCCCCGTGATACTTGCTTGGCGGTATAATTACTGGGGTAGGATAGATACAGAGAAGATTAGAGTATGGCTCTCGTGATACTTGCTTGGCGGTATAATTACTGGGGAAGGAAAGATACAGAGAAGATTCGAGTATGGCTCTCGTGATATTTACTTGGCGGTATAAAAAACTACTGGGATAGGAAAGATACAGAGAAGATTAGCATGGCGCTCGCAATATTTCACCTAGCGGTATAACTACTGCGATTGGAAAAATACAGGGAAAACACTGGTCAACACAATTTTTCACAAGAAACATTGATAGTGTTTATAATGTAACTTTTCATGCTTAACATGAAGATAGAGGTATTCTGGCCGGAATCCATAATTCTTAAAATTAAGCGACTTCGACAAGTAAATTCGAAGTGTTTTTTAATGCTGAATTAAAAGATGAAATCAGAATTTTTTATCGCCCATGGTTTTTCCTGACATTTTTTTAAATTATCAATTTTTGTATAGGAATATACTGTAATAATGTGATGTTAACATTTTCAATTAAATTTAAATTAAATTTTAAATAAATATTTATGATTATCTGATATTAAAAATAAATTAATAATTGAAATTAAATTAAACTTTCGGCTCCACATATCAACTGTTCCTGTCAAGAATGAAGCGCTAGTTAATGTAATGATGTCTGCGCAAAAATACTTACGTTACAATTTTACTGTATATCCCTTTACATGGTGTTAGGCAAATATCAAAAGTGATAGAAATTTCCTGAATCATTATTGGAATCAGCGTGAAAAGTTATATCATAAACACCTTTAATGTTTCTTTTCCAAAATAAAAAAAATATTTATTTTTTGTAGAGCTGTGAAATTAGTATGGACCCACGATACTTGCTTGGCAGTGGAGAGAATATCATTATGAAGTTCCAAATATTTTATTAGTGATGCATGTACTACGATAGGAGAGAGGCATAGACAGCCCGCGCGATATTTGATTAGCGGTATGCCTACTATCATAAGAAAGATACAAAGAAGATTAGTATGTGGCGAGAATCTTGCTTGGCGCTATGCCTGCTATTATAAGAAAGATACAAAGAAGATTAGTATGTGGCGAGAATCTTGCTTGGCGCTATGCCTACTATTATAAGAATGATACAAAGAAGATTAGTATGTGGCGATAATTTTGCTTGGCGGTATGCCTACTATCATAAGAAAGATACAAAGAAGATTAGTATGTGGCGAGAATCTTGCTTGGCGGTATGCCTACTATTTTAAGAAAGATACAAAGAAGATTAGTATGTGGCGAGAATCTTGCTTGGCGCTATGCCTACTATTATAAGAAAGATACAAAGAAGTTTAGTATGTGGCGAGAATCTTTCTTGGCGCTATGCCTACTATTATAAGAATGATACAAAGAAGATTAGTATGTGGCGATAATCTTGCTTGGCGGTATGCCTACTATTTTAAGAAAGATACAAAGAAGATTAGTATGTGGCGATAATCTTGCCTGGCGGTATGCCTACTATCATAAGAAAGATACAAAGAAGATTAGTATGTGGCGAGAATCTTGCTTGGCGGTATGCCTACTATTTTAAGAAAGATACAAAGAAGATTAGTATGTGGCGAGAATCTTGCTTGGCGGTATGCCTACTATCATAAGAAAGATACAAAGAAGATTACTATGTGTCGAGAATCTTGCTTGGCGGTATGCCTACTATTTTAAGAAAGATACAAAGAAGATTAGTATGTGGCGATAATCTTGCTTGGCGGTATGCCTACTATTTTAAGAAAGATACAAAGAAGATTAGTATGTGGCGATAATCTTGCTTGGCGGTATGCCTACTATTTTAAGAAAGATACAAAGAAGATTAGTATGTGGCGATAATCTTGCTTGGCGGTATGCCTACTATCATAAGAAAGATACAAAGAAGATTAGTATGTGGCGAGAATCTTGCTTGGCGGTATGCCTACTATCATAAGAAAGATACAAAGAAGATTAGTATGTGGCGAGAATCTTGCTTGGCGGTATGCCTACTATCATAAGAAAGATACAAAGAAGATTAGTATGTGGCGAGAATCTTGCTTGGCGGTATGCCTACTATTATAAGAAAGATACAAAGAAGATTAGTATGTGGCGAGAATCTTGCTTGGCGGTATGCCTACTATCATAAGAAAGATACAAATAAAATTAGTATGTGGCGAGAATCTTGCTTGGCGGTATGCCTACTTTTATAAGAATGATACAAAGAAGATTAGTATGTGGCGAGAATCTTGCTTGGCGGTATACCTACTATCTTAAGAAAGATACAAAGAAGATTAGTATGTGGCGAGAATCTTGCTTGGCGGTACGCCTACTATTATAAGAAAGATACAGAATTTGAAAGATGCAGAAAAGATTAGCATAACCTCTGACGTGCTAAAAGAGTTGAGTTTTCCAGTACAAATACAATTTAATTAATTTTAGCGACATTTTGTTTATATATATATCAAAGTGTACACTATTAACGGAATGATAATGATTAAGTTGCAGTGATGAAAATGATTGTTTTATAATAACTAGATACAGTAGAACCTCCATGAGAGGACACTCGCGCTAGAGGACACCTCTCTACAAAGGACAGTTTTTATTTTCAAACTTACCATTTTTCTATTTATAGCAATTCTCCGGTAAGAGGACACCTCTCCCTAAAGGACACTTTGGCTCTGCAATTAGGTGTCCTTTACAGGGAGGTTCTACTGTATACGATATGTGCAATAAATATGTACATGGCGCTTCAGATATTTCTGCAGATTTTGATAGAAGATCGCCAGCAGGTCTCCAGCGACACAACGAATTTCGCGATCTACAAAGAAAACGTAGATCACGTTCTTGTAATTCAACTGAGGAAATGGTGATCGGGTGGTCTTCGAGGCTGACGGCGAAGATCCAGAACTGCAGGTCCGGCGGCCGTCCGATGATGGATGGCTCTTGGATGAGAGGGCGGACGGCGCTGCAGGATCAGTAGCGGTGGGCCATCGACAGGTCGCAGGAGCAGCAGGAGGGCAGCCTCAACACCGGGTGCCCCAGATGGATGAGTCAGAGCGTGCAGGGTTAACCAGAGAGCAATGCCGGTCGCATGGCCCCAAAAGAGCAGAGACCAGGGGATGTTATGTTGGTAGTGGGCACGACAGGCGACCAACGTCTGAAAACCCGTGTGTTGGGAACGGCTGCAGGAGGCTCCATTCTGCGACGCACTGTGCGTGTGCTAATGCACAGACACGGGGTTCCAGGCAACACCACGGCTTCCTCCAAGCTCCTGTCCTGTTACACGCTCCTTGAGTTTTTCGCCACCGCTGGTAGAATGAACAAGGGTGGAGTTTTCCCAATACAAATAAAGGCTGACTCTATTTATAAGCTGCCATCAATAAAACATACCCGTTTTTTTTTTCAACTATATTATTTTAGTGTTGGTGTGAATTTTCTATTAAAGTAGCCCTACATCAAGGTAAAATTTGGGACTGTATCGTTACCTAATGTTATACAAAAACGTCCCTTTAGCGACCTATCTGATGAGTGACCTCTTATCTATATGAATAAAAATGAATGTATGTGTGTCTGTCTGTCCTTTATGCCTGACCAAACCACTCATTGGAACGCCATGAAACTTTGGGAAGTTATTTAGTATAGTACTGGGAAGGTTTCTAGCAAATAAAATTTTTGAAATGACTTTTCGCCTAAAAATAATCAAGATAAATATTCTAATTTATCTGTTATAATTCAACACAATCTGCTCTAAATATTATCATGATGATATGATGATTTTGTAATGTAGAAAATTAGGAAAGACAAAATTCAGGATGACACAATTTATTTGAGACAAGAATAATGATACAATTCCAAGGCAAGATACTATTCCTTTAACTTCCAATTACCGAGGGAACCGATTAATATTGATTTTATTCAACTCATCAAGTATTTTTCAAGGGACCGGGAAAAAATGTTCACTCTATCGAGAGATTCGTTAGACAAACCTTTACTCGGGTATACCCGGGCGAAGCTGGGTACGTCCGCTAGTTTGAAATAAAAAATGACCCGGTCTGAATTAATCCAACCTCCAATATGAGACCACCTCCAGGAGAAACTAGAGGATTATCCTTATTTTTAAGTCATGGTCTCTCATGGGAGGTTCTACTGTATACTAGAAAGATTATGCTTAAATGTAGATATTGTCAAGTGGCTCTGCGGCTCCGGTCACAAGAGGCTCCATGGGACGCCTGTCAATCATCCCTGGACTCCGGGGGGACCACAGGTCTGAGGGGTTCTCGGAATCTTATCGGCAAATAGGGAGGGCGGGAGGCCTCGGTGGCTGACGACGCTCATTATTACAATATCTTTACCTTGGGATAAGTTGTTTTATCATCTGACTCTCTCTCCCTACAAATACCTCTTGTATATAATTTTATTGGAGAACTAGAAGGTAAATACCCTTTATAATAAATTAATTATTCCCAAATTTGCCCTTGCTTTATTTATCTCCGCGACAATAATTTGTTTTTCTGCCTCCGATTTTCGCAATCACTTAATCGGAATTTGATATACATTTATCCCGGGTAATGATATAATATTTTCTTCTATTTGGCCAAATATGGAAAATTTAACCCTCTCAGTTTTTTTTTTTTTTTTGTATCTTTATTAAAAACTATCGGACGTACCCGGCTTCGCCCGGGTTTTACCCGAGTAAAGGTTTGTCTAACGAACATTTGTTAAAACAATTCTATATAAACTTATAAAAAAAATATTAGATATATTTTGATAATTTGAAACTCGTAAATTTGAATCTCTCGATAAAGTGAACATTTTTTCCCGGTCCCTTGAAAATAACTCGATAAGTTAAATAAAATCAATATTAATTGGTTCCCTCGGTAATTGGAAGTTAAAGGAATAGTATCTTGCCTTAGAATTGTATCATTATTCTTGTCTCAAATAAATTGCCGTGTAATCCTGAATTTTGTCTTTATTAATTTTCTACATTACAAAATCATCAATTTATCTATTCTCCCAATATATATGTTGTAGATCTATATATATATAAATGAATGTATGTGTGTGTGTCTGTTTGTTTGTTTGTCCTTTATGCCTGACCAAACCACTCATTGGATCGCCATGAAACTTTGGGAAGTTATTTAGTATAGTACTGGGAAGGTTTCTAGCAAATAAAATTTTTGAAATAATTTTTCGCCTAGAAATAATCAAGATAAATATTCTAATTTATCTGTTATATTTCAACAATCTGCTCTAAATATTATCATGATGATACGATGATTTTTTAATGTAGAAAATTAGGAAAGACAAAATTCAGGATGACACGGCAATTTATTTGAGACAAGAATAATGATACAATTCAAAGGCAAGATACTATTCCTTTAACTTCCAAATACCGAGGGAACCAATTAATATTGATTTTATTCAACTTATCGAGTATTTTTCAAGGGACCGGGAAAAAATGTTCACTTTATCGAGAGATTCGTTAAACAAACCTTTACTCGGGTAAAACCCGGGCGAAGCCGGGTACATCCATACAAGAATAATGATACAATTCCAAGGCAAGATACTATTCCTTTAACTTCCAATTACCGAGGGAACCAATTAATATTGATTTTATTCAACTTATCGAGTATTTTTCAAGGGACCGGGAAAAAAATGTTCACTTTATCGAGAGATTCGTTAGACAAACTTTTACTCGGGTAAAACCCGGGCGAAGCTGGGTACGTCCGCTAGTAAATGATAAAACTAACTTTGACTTGTGCGCAATTAATAGGTAGAAAATCTTACTTTTGATAAATAATCTTTAAGATAATAAACTTAGTGATAATAAAACTTATAGATAAAAAAAACATGTTAACATCGTCGCAATTTGTGCGCTGCTTTCGAGTTAAATCTACAAATCTGCAAATAACTGAAAGGATATTCAAGATATTCAAGAAATTATTTTTCAAAATCCTTCCAGGGGATATACCTAATAATATCCCAAAATTTCACGGCGATTGGATGTATGGTTTTTGAATCTATAGAGTACAGACAGATAGACAGACATGCAATTATATATATATATAGATAAAGAAAAACTCAAAATAACATTTTAATTTTGTGATTTTCAAAACTATTCTGGCAAAATATAAAACCGTGAAAAAATAGTGCAAAATGGAATTGTACTGGGATCTAAGGATAAATTAAGAAAAAGGCTTTCCCTGATCGTGTAACTAGAATTGCTGATCTGTCGGAATAAAAATAAACTAATCGTTGATTTTTAATTATTCTAGAATTGGCTATAAATATCCATTCTTGATTAATTAAGTAATAAACCACATACACATTCCAGGCTGTTGGCCCTCGTCAGCGTGGTGCAAGCTGTACCTCGAAGACCAAAAAAAAAAAAAATAAATAAACTGGTCATTCAGGCATCCTGAAAAATCAGGAAACGGTAATTTAAGGCCAGAATCGCATAAAAACACAAAAAAAAAGTAAAAAAAAGTACAAAAGTGAAATTGTCCTGGGATCAGGTGGATGAATTAAGAAAAAGGCATCTCTTTATTGTGCAGCTAGATGGCGCAAGCCATCAGCAACTTTTATTTGCACGATCAAGAGAAGCCTTTTTCTTAATTTATCCACCTGATCCCAGTACAATTTCACTTTTCTACTATTTAAAAAAAATATTTTTTTGTGTTCTCATGCGATTCTGGCTTTAAATTACCGTTTCGTGATTTTTCAGGATGCCTGAATGACCAGTTTATTTTTATTTTTTTGTCTTCGAGATACAGCTTTCACCACGCTGATGAGGGCCAAAAGACCGAAAATCTCTTCTTGATTAATCACGAAAGGGTATTTAGCCAATTTTGGAATAATTTAAAAAATCAACGATTAGTTGATATTTATTTCGACAGATGGCGCCAGTAAATTTGTAAGATCAGGAGATGCCTTAATATACGAGGGGTGTCCGTGGCCCGACCATGAGAACGAAATATTAGAAACTAATAAATTCTACCATATATACCTTAAAGCCTTGTATAAATATATGTAAATTTTTAAGTTTCTACAGCTAACCGTTTTTTTTTTTTTTTGTTATAGGTTCTGAAAGAGGACAAGAAACAGGAATCATCTAAAATGGAGACAAACGAGATTCGTGCTGTAATAAAATATCTTTGTAAGAAAGGAATGTCGCCGAAGGAAATCTATGAGGATATGGTGGATACATTAAGGGAAGATGCTCCCTCCTATATCGCAGTGAAAAAAATGAGTAGCTGCGTTTAAATTAGGGAGGATCAGCACCGAAGACGAACATCGACCAGGAAGACCTGTTGAGTCAGTTACTCAAGAAAACATCGAGAAGATACATGATTTGGTTATGTTGGACAGATGAATGACAGTTCGTCAGATAGAAGAGACCTTGGGTATTCCGAAAACAACAGTGGATCGGATCAAGAGAGAACACTTGGGCCTCAGGAAGCTTTCTGCCCGTTGGGTTCTCAAACTTTTGACACCCGATCAAAAGGCTATAAGGTGAAAGTTATATTCGGACAATCTTGCGTTATTTGAAGTCAATCCAGAGGAATATTTTAATAGATTTGTTACCATGGATGAGACTTGGGCCCATCACTTTACACCAGAGTCCAAGCAACAATCCATGCAATGGAGACACTCCGGTTCTCCTCCCCCCAAGAAAGCCAAGACAGTACCATCAGCAGGGAAGGTTATGGTGTCTGTCTTTTGGGATTCCGAGGGTGTACTTCTTCTAGTCCTTCTGAATAAGGGTGGCACTTATTTGGTGGCAGGGTGGCACTGGCAATTATTATGCAAATCTTGTGAAGAAACTACGAGGAGCTATTAAAGAAAAGAGAAGAGGAAAGGTGTCCAGGAAGATTGTTTACCATCAAGACAATGCTCCGAGTCATCGGTCGCTGCAAGCCATGGCTGCTATTTATGATTCTGGCTTTGAACTTTTACCACATGCACCCTATTCACCAGATTTAGCTCCGTCTGACTTCCACCTATTTCCTCATTTGAAAAAAAACACTTTCTGGCATTCATTTTAGGTCAGATGAAGAGGTCATTAATGCTGTAACCTCATTTTTTAAGTCACTTGAAACATCGTTCTTTTTAGAGGGCATAAAAGCATTAGAACATCGCTGGAAAAATTGTGTATATACCTTAAAGGGGATTATGTTGAAAAATGAATCATAATCATTTTATTAGTCATTTTCTTTATATGTCGGGCCACCGACTTATGGGACACCCCTCGTATAATATAGTTTCAATTGAACTGAACTACAAGGTGTGTCCAATATATAATTAGACTGGTCAAAAATATAGAAAAAAATAGAATGATTAAAAAAGGTTTTATTAGTATTTTTCAAGATAGTCCCCTCCCGCATCTATACATAATTTCCATCTCTTCTCCCATGATTTAAAACAATTAGAAAAGGCATCTTTCGGGATGTTCTTCAAGACCTTTTTCGAATCCGCTATGATGGACTTTCTAGTGTCAAATTTCCTTCCTTTTAGAGCCATTTTGAGTTTTGGAAAGATGAAAAATCATTTGGAGCTAGATCTGGGGAATAGGGAGATTGTGGAAGTATTTGGATGCCGTGTTTAGCCAAATAAGTCAGTACAGATTTTGCGGTGTGTGGTGGTGCATTATCATGATGGATAATCCAATTTTTGGAACTCCACATTTCACTTCTTTTCAGACGAATTGATTCACGTACACGTCTCATAATGTTTATGACTCCTTATTGATTGTTTGACCTTCCTCTAGATATTCATAATGCACAATTCCCTTTATGTCAAACTTAGTTTTTTGACTTGCAAATTCGGGATTTCTTCGTTCTTGGTTCAAATTTTCCTTTCTACTCCATGGATTGGCGTTTTATTTTCGGGTCATACCCGTAAACCCATGTCTCGTCTCCAGTTATTACTTTTTTCCTTCCAATTAGGGTTTTCTTCCATCATTTCAAGCATTTTTTGGCAACTTCAACGCGATTCTCCTTTTGTTAGATTGTGAACATTTTAGGGACAAAATTTGAAGGTGTCTTCTTTAACTGCAAGCCTTTTTTAATTATCGATCCAACTGATGATTTTGATATCCCTGTTTCTTTCTCATGTCCCGTAACCCTATTCGTGAATTTTCTTTTATCAAATTTGAAATTTGGATCACCTTTTCAAGGTTCCTGTGCAGAATTTGACGTCCAACACGCTTCTCATCTTTAACCAATTCCATTCCATTTTTAAATCGTGAAAACCATCTAAATGTGGTGGGCTTATTTACATTTTCATTTCCAAATGCCAATTTCAACAAATCTAAAGTTTCTGAAGCCGATTTTCCAATTTTGTAGCAAAATTTAATACAAATTCGTTGTTTGAATTTTCTATCCATTACAAATTAGAAGTTGTTATGCAAGGCGTTCTTTTTACAAGCTTACAATTTATCAACTGCGCGCGCAATCACGTGGTGTGATATACCGCAGTGTAGCTGAAACTTTCTATTTTTTAAATAGACTTTTGAAAAAAATATCATTTTATTTTTTCTTTGTTTTTGACCTGTTTCATTATTTATTGGACACACCTTGTATTCTATAGAATTGAATTGCTCTCAAATAAGAGATTGGGTAACATACAAATGTTGATGTTTCGCGTGAGATTTAAATTAATGATTAAATATGAATGAATTTATACAATTTTGAAGAAGGATGGTATTCTTCTTTGGAATAAGGGAAACTTATTTCTCTCTCTCTCTCTTGGCCGTGCGACCACGCGGTGTACGAGCTCCGTTTTTCGAGAAGGAATTAGATTAGATCGAGCTGGATAATAATACCTTTGGGGTAATGGTGGAGAACCAGGAGCTTGGCGCGCATGATGCGGGAAGAACTTTCCAATTTAAAGATTTCGCATAAAACGTAAAATTCGAGTAGAAAGTATACAGGGGGTGTCCAAAAATAACGGAGAGGATTGAACATTTTTAGTCATATATTTTATTGAGCAAAGATTTGAACAACAATGCATAATTCTAATACGGATACTAACTAATAATTGTTTCAAAGTGGCCTCCTTTGACAGCGATACATAGTTCCAAACGTGACAGGAAACTTTCGGCTAGGGGCTACAGGTCCTCCGGCGATACTCGGTCCCATTCTCGGCGCAGCAATCACTTCAGCAACTTCAAACTTTTGTGGCGTGTAGCACAGGCCTGGCCTGCAAATTGGACCACACGGGAGGCCCAAGGGAGAAAAAACGCCTAACTGAATCACGCACTGCGTTAAATACAGCATGTGCCATCGCCATCGGCGAGCCATATGTCACAGGAGGGAGGAGCGCCCCACTCGTCAGCATACATCTCAGCAGCGTCACTCCTACTGTCACATAATACTGTACAGGCTCTGCCACTACTCAATCCTCAGTCATTGGCAAGCCTCAGGAGATAGCTGACAAAGATATCTCTCTTCACGCGGCGTCACCTTCCGCCCAACCAACACCTGTTATAGGCGCCACATTATCACCAGAGGCAAAAAAAAACACCTCTAGGAAAGTAAGTCAGACTAAGTTTTTTAATTAACATCTAGCCCCTACACCCTGTTCCCAATTTTCAGGAGGAAGATATACTAATGAATATATTTTTTGCCCTTGAGAAGCCTCCTGACACTTAATTCAAGGACATTGAGGCATTGGGCACATATATAGGGAGAAAAAAGGTTTGTGCAGGCAATAATCAACACAAAGACCCTATGTAGAAACTGGTTCCGAGCAGCTGGGTAGACTGATCGAACTCGATGGGAAGATCACACATACATCTCCGATGTAGAAGATAAAGTCTATCACCTCTACAAGCGGCTCAATAACATCAGGGCTTCAGCATTTAGATGGAGGATGTAACGAGCTTCTCATGGCGTGCCTAAATGTGCGCTGCATTGCCGTTCGCGTTAGGAGTGTGGAGATGTGCTGTTTCTTTTAGTTAGCACGCGGTTGATGTCACGTTTGTGCTAGCTATGGACAATGTCCGGGACTTCTGCCTCTGCTACAGCGTCATTTCCGCGCCTACGTCGACTCCCTGGGTATCCAGCCTCTACGTCATTGTATCGCCGAGAGTCGCCGTCTTTTGGCATCGTGTTGTGCCCAGGCAAGATCGCCATCGCCAGCATCAACATAATCAACTGCCACCTGTCCCACACTTCTGAAAACAGCATCTCCAACTGCAGGTTATCACAGAGGAAGCCATCAGGGAAGATGCATGGGCTCTCTGCAACTTTAACACCTCCGAGGAATCTTCGAGCGACATCGGGTCTGGAGCCGTGGAAGCTTTCGCGGAATTTCTGGGCTGGACCGCCCTCGTCGACACCGCCTCCATCTTCGATGCCGCGCACCTGCCTACGAGGGTTGCCAGTTACGGAAGCCGGGTAGACGCTGTTCGTCTGGATCGGGTTCTAATACCATAAAGACTCTCCGGAAGCGCTTCACCCATTACTGAATCCTAAAATACTGCTGTTTGGACCACCGTGCCTTCAATTTCCTTTTGGGGGATCCCATTCACCATCCATCTCCGCACAGCCTAGATCAGCGTCAGCCATCGATAGTGCTAAGGCGCTTCTCAGCGAAGCCTCACTAAAGAACGGATATATTTCTCCTGGATAAATGTAGGGAGAGTGGGGAAAACTGAACACTCCACTCCTCGTGTTGAAGATGAGAGTTATGTCGCCAGAGAAAGCTCGTTCCTATACTTCGCTGTCTGAGCATGGGCGCGCGTTGCGCGTCTGACTACATCGCTCGGAACCGGCGACCTTCTTCGACGCCCAGAGGAACCCCGTCGAGGGAGAGAGCTTGAGGCGCACCGTCTTCAACTACTTTATAGGGTACTTCGATAGCTCTGTTTTCAGCCCGTAGGACATTACTGGGTTCCTGGAAGAAGTTATGTAAGCATCATCTTACAGAACAATGACCCATTTCATCGAACAGATATCTCCTTGAGTGAATTAGAAGCTGCCATCAGCCGTCAGCCACAAGGGAAAGCGACTGGTTTGAATAGCGTCAAGGGCTTTGAGGACTTCTTCGGAGGGGCCATACATAGAATCATCGCCGAATCCAAGCTTGGCGGGGTTCTGCCTGAATCCTCGAGGAGAAATATCATCTGTCTTGTCCCCTAAGCGCACGGTGGTCTGGGCCTGAGCGGTTATTGGCCCATATCTTTATCGACGGTGGACTAGTGATTCGTCAGCGGGATTCTTTGGGTCGTCTTCGTCGCCATTTACCAGCCATCGTGACAGAATAACAGTCGTACGTCGTGTGCATATCTGACGATGTAACCCTGGCCTTCAAGAACAAGTTTCATTTTGTCTCCTCTCTAATTGTAAATACGCTGCTGTATCACCTCATAAGCATAAATAAAGAACAAGTCTTCGCTGGCACTCATCTCTACCGACCTGCAGTCTGCCTTTGACAAAACGGACCGAGAGTTCCTGCCCAGCTTAGCCTGCCTCTGCTCTTCGTGGAATGGCTCCACCTGCTCTACGCGAAGGCCTTAGCTACCATTAAGGTCGGTTAAAACTTCAACCGCCCATTCAGAATGCTCAGTGGGATTCGGCATGCCTATAGCGTAGCCCTCTTCTCGATATTTAATGCTCCCCTCCTGCACCACCTAGAGATAGTTCTCGGAAAAGGGAACGCCTTGGCGTACGCTGATGATATTATACTGCTGATCCGCGAGGATTGGCAATTCTAAAAAGTCAAGAACATCTTTGATGTATCCCGGCGTACTTCAGGAATATGCCTGAACTTCTGTAAGAGTAAGGAACTGTGGTGCAGCTCCTGGAAAGAACGTGCCGATTCTCCGCAAGGCATCTCGTGGTCAGCATCTTCCATCACGGTGCTTGACTGCTAAATTTCATCTAGCCAATCTGGGCATCCTAGAGAGGACGATCACCAGATGGGGCTTACCCCTGGTCTGGCGAACAAGAGCGCTAACTCGCTGGTGCTGGCGGCGGTGCTCCACCATCTGCCCGGCGATGCCACAATCACCATGTTGCAGTCCAGGCTGACTGACAGCGGCCTTGGGCTGCTGGATATCAGGATACAGCTCCAACCCGCCTGCTTGAAAGGGGCTTAGGCCGCATGGAGAGCAGGAGGAAAGAAACGCGGAGTCCGCCTGGATGTGCCCTTGTCCTCAGATTCCTAGCTGCTGAGCCGTCGCCATTGGCTGCTGTATTTATGGGATCAGGCTTCCTCCAGCTTGGACCAAAACCACCGGGTGGTTCCCATTCCCACCCTATTGAACCTGCCCCTTGTCGGTGCCTGTAGGTTCATGGAGACGCTATTGCTTCGGGTTGTTTCAAGGTGGAGAGGAGTACGTGTCCGTGACCTGGCGGGTTCTGATCCATCGCTCATTACCAGGCTGACAAGAAGCACCTGAAGCCGCCCAAGGTCCATTCTGCCAGCGACTGGTGGCGGAAAACGCATGGAGCGTATATCAGAAGAGGAGCTGTGTTGTTACGTGGAATGGGCACCCAGTTTCTTCGCATAAGCACACGCCCTGTCCGCCGCATGTTGGAGCGCCCCCGCATGGCAGCCGTTCCCAGTATCTCCCTCCGGTGCTGGGCGCCTGTCGTCAACGTGTATGACATTCTCACCCCTAGCCGCTTCTCCTTTGAGGGCCATGCGGCGGACATCGCTCTGCGACTGTTCCTTCACGCTCTGCTTCATCCGGGGCACCTGCCCGTCTGCAGACGGTCATCGCCGTCCATATTTTCGTCAGCAGAAATGGGCCAGCGAGAGGTCGCTGCAGCCGCTGGGGATGCAGACGGTCTTCCTTCCTCTCATCCGAAAAGCATTCTCCATTATTGGTTAGCCGCCGGACCGGCAGTCCTGGATTTTCGCGGTGTGCCAAGAGGACCACGCCATCACCATCTCATTAGCGGCGAAGCACACTATCTATTATTTCGTCAGAGATCGCGAAATGCGTGGAGTCGCTGGAGACCCGCTGGCGATCTTCCATCAAACTCTACAGCGCTGGCAGTAGCGCCACCATATATATATATATATACTAGTGGATGTACCCGGCTTCGCCCGGGTTTTACCCGAGTAAAGGTTTGTCTAACGAACATTTGTTAAAACAATTCTCTATAAATTTATAAAAAAAATAATAGATATATTTTGAAAGTTTGAAACTCGTAAATTTGAATCTCGATAAAGTGAATATTTTTTCCCGGTCCCTTGAAAAATACTCGATAAGTTGAATAAAATCAATATTAATTGGAAGTTAAAGGAATAGTATCTTGCCTTGGAATTGTATCATTATTCTTGTCTATATATATATAAAATTGAATGTCTGTCTGTACTCTATGGATTCAAAAACCATATATCCAATCGCCGTGAAATTTTGGGATATTATTAGTTATATCCCCGGGAAGGTTTTGTAAAAATAATTTCTTGAATATCTTGAATATCCTAAGAGTTATTTGCAGATTTGTAGATTTACCTAAATGATGACGATTATTTATCAAAAGTGAGATTTTATACCTATTAATTGCGCACAAGTCAAGGTTAGTTTTATTATTTATCTACGATATATATATTGGGAGAATAGATAAAATGATGATTTTGTAATGTAGAAAATTAGGAAAGACAAAATTAAGGATGACACGGCAATTTATTTGAGACAAGAATAATGATACAATTCCAAGGCAAGATACTATTCCTTTAACTTCCAATTACCGAGGGAACCAATTAATATTGATTTTATTCAACTTATCGAGTATTTTTCAAGGGACCGGGGAAAATGTTCACTTGATAAAATGATGATTTTGTAATGTAGAAAATTAGGAAAGACAAAATTCAGGATGACACGGCAATTTATTTGAGACAAGAATAATGATACAATTCCAAGGCAAGATACTATTCCTTTAACTTCCAATTAGCGAGGGAACCAATTAATATTGATTTTATTTAACTTATCGAGTATTTTTCAAGGGACCGGGAAAAAATATTCACTTTATCGAGAGATTCAAATTTACTAGTTTCAAATTATCAAAATATATCTATTATTTTTTACATATGTTATATTCAAATGACATTTATGTAGGGATAATTTTATTGTTAATTTTCATTTTGATGTATTGTATACATTTGATCATTAATAAATTATTATTTAGGTATTAAAACTGCCTTTTTGTTCAAAGACAGCAACGTTTGAACGGGTACAGCTAGGTGGAGCAGATAATCAAACATGAAATTATCTTGCCAAGTATAGATTCATTAGGGATTGGATGTTTTCTAGAATTGTTTTAACAAATGTTCATTAGACAAACCTTTACTCGGGTAAAAACCGGAATATTATTATCATTAATATCATAATATTATGTGTGTTCCGGAATATTATTATCATTAATATCATAATATTATGTGTGTTCCGGAATATTATTATCATTAATATCATAATATTATGTGTGTTCCGGAATATTATTATCATTAATATCATAATATTATGTTTGTTCCGGAATATTATTATCATTAAAATCATAATATTATGTTCAGGAATATTATTATCAATAATATTCGTTAGGCAAACTTTCCCTCGGATAAAACCCGGGCGAAGCCGGGTACATCCGCTAGTCTAAAATAAATTGCCGTGTCATCCTGAATTTTGACTTTCCTAATTTTCTACATTACAAAATCATCATTTTATCTAGTGAACATTTTTCCCGGTCCCTTGAAAAATACTCGATAGGTTGAATAAAATCAATATTAATTGGCTCCCTCGGTAATGGGAAGTTAAAGGAATAGTATCTTGCCTTGGAATTGTATCATTATTCTTGTCTCAAATAAATTGCCGTGTCATCCTGAATTTTGTCTTTCCTAATTTTCTACATTACAAAATCATCATTTTATCTATTCTCCCAATATATATGTTGTAGATAAATGATAAAACTAACTTTGACTTGTGCGCAATTAATAGGTAGAAAATCTTACTTTTGATAAATAATCATCATCATTTAGTTAAATCTACAAATCTTCAAATAACTCTAAGTATATTCAAGATATTCAAGAAATTATTTTTCAAAAACCTTCCCGGAGTTATAGCTAATAATATCCCAAAATTTCACGGCGATTGGATGTATGGTTTTTGAATCTATAGAGTACAGACAGACAGACAGCCATTCAATTTTATATATATATAGATAGATATAAATTCATATATGTATATATCAATTTATTTTAAATATCGTCATCATCATCATTGTAACTTTATCATTATATTTCACTAATTAGTGAGGATTGTGGCACTTTAACCTTAATTGGAAATATGTCGATAAAATTATGTTGTTATTAGATCTTTCTCTTTGAAAAACCTACTGTAAAACAATTCCATTTCTTGACTTCCGTTTTAAACCCACATGCTTAAATAGGCGATTTTATAATCACACCAGATTTGTAAAATTCGAACATGCCTCCATTTGAGAATGCGCGATTTACACTGATAAGATAGAGAAAATTATATAAATTCATATTGTTGCACTGTCCTGGGGGGTTAGCTTCATGTCAATGTTAGATGGTTCCATTTCAAGATTATAAGTCAGACCATAACGTGAAATCATAAAACAATTTTTTTTTTAACAATGAAATTATTCACAATTATTTTTAATCTTAAAAAACTGAGAGATACCTAAACATACACAAAATATTTACAAATAAAATGACTGACGTCACGTGATTATGATGCTAAATCGAGCAGGCTACCATAGATTATTCTGTGACCATATTACCAAAAATTTATAAAAGCAACAGATGTTTTTATTTTTAGAAAACTTTCAGTGGAACAAAAGGCTGCTTGTTGACAAGATTATAAGAGACAAAAGTGCTAGAGAATTCAGCTAGGTAAATACTTTGATACTCACCAGATAGTATTTGGGATCGCACTGGGCGATTTCAGGATAGTCGCAAGTTGAAGTCCACTGGTTGAAGTGCAGCCCCGTGGGACAAGGTCGCAGCAAAGGGCAGCCGTTGGCACAATGGTAGTACCTGGAGCAGTTCCTGGGATCAGGGACCAGGTCGTCTTTTCCCACCTCGCAGGCTCTGGCTTCTGGGAACACACACATCTCCTGTTCTTTTTCTACTTTTTTGTTGAAACTACTTAATTAGTACAGGCAGAACAATATGCATATGTCTCACTAAACAGTAGATCCGTAAAATTCCGCAACAAAAACTCTAATATATCAGTACAACCAACCACATGACAGGACACACTTTCGACATGAAGCAGAGGGTGTTCCATTTTTATAATAACGATTTTAGTACTTCAATAAAATATATTATTAATGTTTGTACAACTTATTGTTTTCTATGTGTAAACCTTGACGTTTTTAGCAAAAGCCCTACATCGATGTTTTCAGTAAATAAGACTTCGTCTTAGAATGTTTTGATCAAGACCATCCTAACAGTACTTAACAACTTTCCAGAGATTTCCTAGCGTCTTCGGTTATCTAGATCTAAGAGCAGTTTCTAGCAAGCCAAAAGCAAAAAATTCTTAGGGGCCAAGTCTTGAGATTTATCAGGGATGTGCTTAAAAGGAATATATGTAATTCCAGTTTCATCCATAATTTCGTCCAGGTATTGACGTGTTGAACATGAGGTATGACTCGTGGCTTTATCCTGGTGCAGCTATACGGATCTTGAGTCACTTGGATACAAAAACAAGACACCATTATCGAATAATGGGTCAAAGACAAATCTTTGGTAGATTTGCGAATTTATCTTGACATTTAGGTCCAACATCTTTATCGGAAGCTTCCCATTGTACCAGAAACTTGCAACGATCATGAAGCCATTTGAGAAACTTTCCTTGGATTGCTTGACCCAGTTCTGAAAGGTGTTCATTTGAGAGTTAGCGTAGTAAATTGGCACGGGGTTGGTTGCTATTATTGAGGTAAACTCATGCCTCGCTCAGTGTAACAACATTCTTCCATTTTTCACCTGCCAGGTACTTTTCATAAAGGGTCCTGCTGCAGGTTTTTCGTTCCTCAATATGATGCGACTTGAGGACATGAACATTCGCCTTTTTAAGTATTTTAAAGCAGATTTTTCCCTAATAATACGGTTAACGGTAGAAAGTGGTACGTTGGTTTTTGTGGAAATATTCCTTTCAGAAGATGGATTCTCTCTGATAACCATTTCCTTTATTTTTCTTTCGGTTGGAGTAAAGGTTTCTTCCTGCTCTATTTTTCAAGGGAATTTTTTCGCTTAATTTCATAGATATCAAAATTTTCTTTGTTTCTCTTTATTATGTGGGTGATTGTGAAATTAGTAATATCTCTCAATATTCTTTCATAATTTTAATAATTTGGGTAAATGAGTATTTCTCCTCGGGTGTTTGAAAGCGTAACCTTTTACAAAATCACTTATAATTTTAGGCATTTCGATTATTTAAAAATATATAATAGTGTTTTGATAAAATATAAATCAATGTTTGTCCTTCCAAATAAATATAACATAACGCGAATGTTGTAAATATGTATAACTAGCGGATGTACCCGGTTTCGCCCGAGTTTTACCTGAGTAAAGGTTTGTCTAACGAACATTTGTTAGAACAATTTTCTATAAACTTATAAAAAAAAATGATATATTTTGATAATTTGAAACTCGTAAATTTGAAACTCTCGATAAAGTGAACATTTTTTCCCGGTCCCTGTGTGCCGTGTCATCCTGAATTTTGTCTTTCCTAATTTTCTACATTACAAAATCATCGTTTTATCTAGTGAGCATTTTTTCTCGGTCCCTTGAAAAATACTCGATAAGTTGAATAAAATCAATATTAATTGGTTCCCTCGGTAATTGGAAGTTAAAGGAATAGTATCTTTGCCTTGGAATTGTATCATTATTCTTGTTTCAAATAAATTGCCGTGTCATCCTGAATTTTGTCTTTCCTAATTTTCTACATTACAAAATCATCGTTTTATCTAGTGAACATTTTTCCCGGTCCCTTGAAAAATACTCGATAAGTTGAATAAAATCAATATTAATTGGTTCCCTCGGTAATTGGAAGTTAAAGGAATAGTATCTTTGCCTTGGAATTGTATCATTATTCTTGTCTCAAATAAATTGCCGTGTCATCCTGATATAATCTTACTTTTGATAAATAATCTTTAAGATAATAAACTTAGTGATAATAAAACTTATAGATCAAGCAGGTCAAACTCAAATCCTAACACGGGCCAAATAAAAAAGTAATAAGATTATGTGGGCCGCAAAAAAAGAAAACAAGTAATTAAATTTTTTTAGTAACATTTATGTAGGTTTATTTTAAAAAATACTAATAAGAAAAAAGAAAGTAAAGTTAATATTTTCTCCCTGATATTTGGCATCTCTTTTCTGCTACCATCTTTCCTACTCCGGGGGAAATCTTGTTCGCAGTGATTAATTTTAAAACAGACCCAAGGTGAACGTCAGTAATTCTCGATCTGATTGGAGACTTATTTCCTTTCATAAGTAAAAATAACTGCTCGCACCGATAAGTACTTCCAAACATGGACATAATTTCATATGCTAATTTTCGAGTGTTTTCAAATCTGGCTGGCAAATATTTGTAAAATTCAGAAACGCCAACTTCAATGAATTTTGCCTTTAAATCTGAATCGCACTGGATATCTATTACCTCCATTTGCATATGATTAGGTACTAATTCTATATTTATCGAGAAAATCGAAGAAAACAAAGTAAACTTGCCTTCCAAAGATTTGAAATCAGAAAACCTTGTTTCAAATTCATTTCTAACTTGAAATTTTTTCCGCATATTTTTGATAAGATGCAGTTTCACCTAAACTTGATTTGTAATGTTGCATTTCGGAAAGTGCATTAAATCTTCGTTTTTCAACTGCTTTTCCCAAAGAACTAGCTTACATTTGAATGCATTAACTTGGTCACACATGTTGGTAATGATCTGATCCTTTCCTTGCAGTTTCAAATTTAAATCCGACAAGTGTTTTGTTATGTCAACCATGAAGGAAAAATCTTGCAACCATACCCAATCAGAAAACAAAGTGATGTCTTGATTCTTGGTTATTAAAAACTGAAATATTTCTTCTTTCAAGTCCCAAAATTGTTTGAGAACCTTGGAACATGATAGCCAACGTACCTCGGTATAGTATGATAAACCTGAATATTCGCTTTCTAATTCAGTTAAGAACAGAGAGAACTGTCGCCGATTTAAACCTCGAGATCTTATGAAATTGATGAATTTTTTGATAGGTGTCAACACATTTTCCATTTTTATTACCTTCGTACATAATACTTCATGATGTATAATGCAATGCGTATGATGAATATTGGAACCATCAGAAATTTCACTTAGTTTTTTTCGCAGTAATGCTACGAAACCGTTGGTTTTTCCAGTCATTGAAGGAGCTCCATCTGTTGCTACAGAAGTCAATTTTGATTGAGGTAAATTGTATTTTTGCAGAAGATCATAAACGCAATTAAATATATCTTCTCCTGTAGTAGTGCCATGCATCGGTACTAGTTCCAATAATTCCTCAAAAATGTTGAAATCCGTGTCGCAAGCTCGAAAAAAAAAAACAGCTAACTGAGCTACGCCCCCAATGTCCGTACTCTCATCACAGGCAATGGAAAATGCTTCAAACAAGATGATTTTTCTTTTATCTGATCATTTAAATTTCTGGACATATCAGTAACTCTTTCCACAACGGTATTTCGAGACAAAGATATTGCTTGAAACGTCTTCACACTTCGAGGACAAACAATTTCTGCAGCTTTAATTAAACATTCCTTGATGAAATCACCTTCAGTAAAAGGTTTTGAGTGTTTAGCTATCATCTCCGATAAAACGTAGCTTGCATGCACCGCCACTTCACTCTCTTGTGATACTTCAGTAAACATAAACTGATGTTTTTTCATTCTCAACTTGAACTCTTTTAACTTTTCTTGTCTCATTAAACCTTCGTAGGCATCATATTTTGATTTATGTTGTTCATAATGACGTTCAATGTTATATAATTTTGGTACACTAATAGCATTATTACATATCAAGCAGATGATTTTATCTTTTACTTCAGAGCAAAAATACTCTAATTCCCACTTTTCTTGAAAATTTCTATGTTCATCAGCAATTTTTCGTTTAGTTTTACTGCCACTTGGTTTTGATGAATACAATATTGAATACAAAGGTCTGAAAAAAAATTAGTAATCGCTAACACAAAATAATAAAACGTTTTAATTAATATTTTAATTTTTTTTTTTAATTAATATTTTTTAACTTACCAGACACAGAATAACGGCACAAATTATTGAACGTAACTTATAAAAAAAAAAGTTTTCTAGTACTCCGAAAGAATATTTTCTTTAAACTTTAATTCCAGTAAAAGGCTTGTTGCTGCTGTTGTATATAGTCACAGTGTAGAAAATACTATACTATACCTACTACATATAGGTTTCTCTCTGTATTCTTAGTTCTCTTCTCTTCAATTACTCTGTAAACTGGCGAATCCTATATAGGACGAGAGGTCCTCAATAAAGGCTTTTTGTTGTTGTTGTTAAACTTTAAGGCACACAATATTTATGGCGATGTACATACGTTATGTATGTAGGGATAATATTATCAAAACTTACGACTTATGTATGGCGACCAGTGGTTCGTTATTAATAAATAAATTATGTATAATTACAATTTTTAAAAATTAGGCTACAAATTTTTATTAACTTTTTTTTTTTTTATAAATTTTTTTTATTAGAATATATTGTCTGGTGGGCCGCAAATTTATTCGTTGTGGGCCGCATGAGGCCCGCGGGCCGCGAGTTTGACATGCTTGTCTATATATATAAAAATGAATGTATGTGTGTCTGTTTGTCCTTTATGCCTGACCAAACCACTTATTGGAACGCCATGAAACTTTGGGAAGTTATTTAGTATAGTACTGGGAAGGTTTCTAGCAAATAAAATTTTTGAAAAAAATTTTCGCCCTGAAATAATCAAGATAAATATTCTAATTTATCTGTTATAATTCAACAATCTGCTCTTAATATTATCATGATGATACGATGATTTTGTAATGTAGAAAATTAGGAAAGACAAAATTCAGGATGACAAGGCACACAGGGACCCAGGGACCGGGAAAAAATGTTCACTTTATCGAGATATTCAAATTTACGAGTTTCAAATTATCAAAATATATCTTTTTTTTATAAGTTTATAGAGAATTGTTTTAACAAATGTTCGTTAGACAAACCTTTACTCGGGTAAAACCTCGGGCGAAGCCGGGTACATCCGCTAGTATATATATAAAATTGAATGTCTGTCTGTCTTGTCTGTACTCTATAGATTCAAAAACCATACATCCAATCGCCTTGAATTTTTGGAATATGATTAGTTATATCCCCGGGAAGGTTTTTGAAAAATAATTTCTTGAATATCTTGAATATCCTTAGAGTTATTTGCAGATTAGTAGATTTACCTAAATGATGATGATTATTTATCAAAAGTAAGATTTTCTATCTATTAATTGCGCACAAGTCAAAGGTAGTTTTATCATTTATCTACAACATATATATTGGGAGAATAGATCAAATGATGATTTTGTAATGTAGAAAATTAGGAAAGACAAAATTCAGGATACAATTCCAAGGCAAATATACTATTCCTTTAACTTCCAATTACCGAGGGAACCAATTAATATTGATTTTATTCAACTTATCGAGTATTTTTCAAGGGACCGAGAAAAAAATGTTCACTAGATAAAACGATTATTTTGTAATGTAGAAAATTAGGAAAGACAAAATTCAGGATGACACGGCAATTTCTTTGAGACAAGAATAATGATACAATTCTAAGGCAAGATACTATTCCTTTAACTTCCAATTACCGAGGGAACCAATTAATATTCATTTTATTCAACTTATCGAGTATTTTTCAAGGGACCGGGAAAAATGTTCACTTTATCGAGAGATTCAAATTTGCGAGTTTCAAATTATCAAAATATATCTTCTTTTTTTTATAAGTTTATAGTGAATTGTTTTAAACAAATGTTCGTTAGACAAACCTTTACTCGGGGAAAAACCCCGGGCGAAGCCGGGTACATCCGCTAGTATAAATATATAATGTAACAAATATTATTATCATCATTATCATAATATTCTGTGTGTTCCGGAATATTATTATCAATAATATTCGTTAAGCAAAATTTCACTCGGATAAAACCCGGGCGAAGCCGGGTACACATCCGCTAGTCCTATATAACTGAAAATATTTCATTGTAAATTTTATTCAAGTAATTAAAATATTAAAATAAATATTTCATTTTCATTTTTCACACGGCTGCACTATCAAATCAAATTTAAAAAATAATCATTATATATATATACAGGGTGTACCAGGTAAATTGGGAATTTCAACAATGGTATTTTAACTGAAATTTTTTGCAAGTAAAAATTAAAATATCCGAATGAAATTTGACACAGTAGTAGATAAAAGGAGATAGGTTTTATTTATTCAATATAGTTTCCATTATTAGCTACAACAGTCTCGAGGCGAGTGCGGAATGAAGCACAGGCCTTCGCGACGATGACCTTGTCCATTTGGGTCATCACCGTGTGAACTGCTTTCTTGACAGACTGGATGGTGGTATGAGGAGCTTTGTTGACATCTCTCTCAACAACGCCCCATACATAGTAGTCGAGGGGATTGCAATCTGGAGAATTAGGGAGCCAAATATCAGGACCCCAGTGACTAGGGACGTTAAGTGTCAGCCACGATTGTGTCTTTTTTGCCTTATGGGCTGGAGCTGAGTCCTGTTGGAAGACATACTTCCTTCCTGCGGCCACCATGTCCATCCAAGGCTTCACAACGGTCTCCAGAACATTGATGTAGGTGTCAGCGTTCATCCTAAGGCCCTTCTCAAAGAAATGGGGAGGCATGACATCACCTTCACTGCTGATAACGCCAAGGACCATTACGGAGGCAGGAAATTTCGTGTGCATCACGACAGGTATCTCTGAGGGGTCTTTACAGATCCAGCGATCATTCCTGGGATTTACCTTTTGGTCCACGTCAAAGTTCTTTTCGTCAGAGAAGAACCTTAGCATGCCAAAAGAGTCGTGTTTCAGGTTGTTGAGGAGGGCAGCAGCCTTTCCTTTTCTGTTATTCTTCATATTCTCAGTCAGCAACTGACCTTTCCGAAGGGCATAAGACTTGAGACCAAGGTCCTCATGGATAGTTCTGACAATTGTCATAGAGCCAACGTCCATTTCCTTGGCTATGGCCCTCATGCTCTTCCCAGGGTTTCCATCAATCTTCTCCTTGACATTTTTGACAAATTCTTCGCCTCTTACCCTGTCCGATCGACGCGAGTGCTTTTTCCTTGTAGCTATCCCCTCTTTGTTACTGTCGGCCTCATCAAACTGCTTCTTGACACGATAAATAGTGGTTTTGGGCAACTTAAGAAAATCCACTATCTCTTTGGGGCTCCTTCCGGCGCGCAGAACAACGATGATGGCAGCTCGATTTTCAAATTCTCGGTTACTCTTCATCACTACACTGCGCACACATGTACTGTTGCATTTTACATGAATATGGCTACGTAATGAAAAAAAAAAAACAAGTTTTTAATCTCAAGTAGTTTTTGTTTTATGGACTGTCAAAGTTAGTCCCAATTTACCTGGTACACCCTGTATATATATATAGTGTAAAAACTATATGACAAAAATATAACAGTGATTCCACATTTAAAACTCAAGGAGCAAACTGATAAGAATGATAACTCATATCAAGTAGATTTGATTAGATTAGCAAGCTAAATCTAAATTAATTATAATAATAAATAGTTGTTCAGTTTTATGGTTTAGTTTTGTATTAAAATTATCTTCATATATAACTATATATGAATATAAAAAACTATATATAAAACTAATCAACTATTTATTATATATATATATATTTTTTTTTAAATTGTGATCTAATAACACTATGTTAGTATATTTCGCATATCTTCTAATTAGTTAAGTTTGAATCAATATTTAATCAGAACAAACCTTTCTAATAAACTGTACACTGCTCCTCTTTGCTACCACCCCCATGTTTTGTATGATATATTATATATTCATTAATTTAGCCAGTATCATCCTTATTTGTGTTCCAGCTCAAAACGATGACGTCAAAATAAAAACAGCAAAAGAGCGTTTGGAGACCGCTACGGAGACATAGCCGACGCCCAGATGGGGCCTCCTTCCGATGCTTTTTATAGGCGATCGCCGCCCTGGGTCAACAGAAGTTTCAGCTCAGTGCGTGATACAATTTGTCCATCTTCGCAGGCCGCTTCTGGCTCTCTCTCCTTGTTCCGGTGTTAGGCATCCAGGTTTGTGTCAACGCCTCCACCTCTATCGCGTGGGCTGTCTCCGACTAGCTCGGTGCTAACATCCAGCCCTGCCTCTGCTTCTTGTTGTCCACGTGTGGGAATAACATTAACACCTCGCCTCACGAACGACTGCCAGTTTATTCACACGTCGGGTTATTCGGGGTTACAACAGTAGACCGGTTTCGATCATTTGCAATATGACAGAAAGTCGACAGGATCATTTGCAGCAATACGAAATATATATATCACTTCTTTTTATCATCATCATTGACAAATACAACATAGATCGACTGTGTTGAATATTCTCATCTAGTTACAATGTTGTCATAGACTCACGGTGACACGGCGCCTTAACGCAGTCTCTCAGACTCTGGTAGAAGTGACTGCCCTGGGGGCAGGGGACGATGGTTACGGTGTCGCCGCGACACTCGATGAACTTGTCACAGTCCGTGGGGTGGGGGATGTAGAGGCCGCTGGGGGGACAAGACGGCATCACGTGACCCAGGACCACAGCCAGCGTCAACAGGGGAAGCCACATACTGTCTGTCTGTCTCTGTCATACAAGAATCAATGTTAATTTACACATCATAAATATTATGATGTATTAGCACGTCATCTGTTATGAAAATTCGAAACTATTATAGACGTGTATGATTCTTTTGAAAATTAAACAATTTCTACTGTCCTTACTGCAATGAAAAAATTAATGGGAGGGCCTGGCTTATCAGTGGTAAACCCTCCAGGCGAAACCGCTGGGAGGGTTCACCACTGATGAGCCAAGCCCTCCCTTTAATTTTTTCATTGCAGTAAGGACAGTAGAAATGGTTTTATTTTCATTCGCATCTATAATAGTTTCGAATTTTCACATCATAAATATATAAATGTATGTAATATATCAACATATATAGTCACGACTGTCTTTCGACCGTCAACAATTCCTCAATTCCTCATGTCACGGATGCGCGCGCATCATCATTATGATCATTATCATTATCTAATGATAATAATAATAATTATTATTATTATATTATTATTATTATTTTATTATTAATATATATAGTCACGACCGTCTTTCCTCAATTCCTCATGTCACGGATGCGCGCGCATCATCATTATGATCATTATCTTCTATAGAAGCTTCTATCTTTATAATTATGTATATTTACAAAAAGTCAATTCGCTCGCGCCTCTAGCGGTGAAAATGAGGGGTAATACCAGCTGACCTAATGTACATGTAAAGTTTGGAGCGGGACGTTTCACAAGAGTGACATCCACGGCTCCAATTTATAATTGTAACAAATAGTATTGGAATAAAAACATTCAATCGGGTAAAACACGGGCGTTGCCCGGGTCATTCATCTAGTCCCTATATATAGTCACGACCGTCTTTCCTCATCGGCCTCAGTCACGGATGCGCGCGCATCATCATTATGATCATTATCATTATTTAATAATAATAATAATATATTTATTATTATTATATTATTATTATTATTATTATCTATATTAATAAAATGCAAATTTCATAAGTGGTGTTCGCTAAAAACTTTCGTTACAATGCATCAATTTCGACCAAATTTTCAACATTTATGTAAAACGAGATGGAGCAGGTTTTGCGCAACATCAAAATATTTTTCCTAACTTTAACATGCGTAACTTCGCTGTTATCGATTAAATACAAAAAAAAATCAACAGAGTTAATTTTATTTATATATAAATACAAAAAAAAATTCAGCAATTCATTCAACTCAATCTAAAAAAATATTCGAAACAAGCAATTTTAAGATAACACCATATGTAAAACAGTCGGCCAAGAAAACAACAACGATATTAAATCTTTCTCACATATTCACACACAATCTTGATTAATAATTAAAACTAATCTTTAACATTGTTTATTATACTTCATAATATATAATATTCGTTAAGCAAACTTTCACTCGGATAAAACCCGGGCGAAGCCGGGTACACATCCGCTAGTATATATATAATTAAATGTAATTCTACTGTCCTAAAAACTTAGGTCCATTGAGTTTTTTTAAATACCATTTCTGAGATTCCATTCTTCAGTGTAGCATATAAAAGCAGAATGATCCAATACAATATTAGAGCTCTAAAGAAGCGGTTTGGTAGATTAAATTGGCGAAACCGCTGGGAGGGTTCATCACTGATGAGTCAAGCCTTCCCAATATTTTTTCATCGCAAATTTATTTGTGAAAAGAAACATTCGAGTCTTGAAGTTTTCATTTGTTATAAATTGAATTGTAAAAATTTCCCTATATTATCTTGGGACACAGTATAAAAACCGTCTGCTTCTTGAAGTACACATAACTTCTGCTATCTGTTCTTGAACATCCTTTCAGACTCACTGTCAGCTTGGAATCGCTGATTTAACTGATTATATTCAGAAAACTGTTCTGCCATTGCTTCTTCTAGTCTACAGTTAAGCAGGATAGTAAATGTTGAAAGCTCCGGGAACCGGAGTTAATCTTACCTCTCTCTGTCTTAATTGTCTTTTCAATATCTCGAGGTGTACATCCATGACAACCCACAATGTTCATACATTTCTTCCTGATCCATCTTTTCTACCATTACTAGTATTCAGAAACAGACCAATGAGTCATTGCCCAAGAACTGCGACCAATGTGAGGATGCAATTAAAGAAACTCTTTGTAATTATCCTGATTGATTTCGTGTTTAAATCTTTGAATTTTTTTTTAAATCTAAGTCAAGATAGAGTTGCCTCTTGAAGATCTAGAGAGGTACAAAATAATTATCCCTTCATTATGGCGTTGAATAAGAAAACTTTTTGCAAATATTCTGATTGGTATATCGTGTTTATACAAATAGGTGTTACCTCACAGGACAATAAAGCATTATATACCTGGTAATTGATATCGCTCGAGGTCTCCAAGGAGTGCAAGAATTTCCTAAATCATTAATTATATAGGAGAATCGTTGTTGAATTTGAAAAAAAAATGGGGGAAGGTCAATCTTACCCAGGTTGAAAATAGAGATTTACCAGTTGTGTTTGCACAAGTTGTGGAAATGCAATTTAACAAAAATGGCATAAATATATATTTTATTTTGCTTATCAAAAATGACTGGTCATCAAAATAAATAAAAAATAGATAAAAAGGGTGATAAAAAAATCAAATTGGCCAAAAGGTTAGATATATTTAAAATTAGAATAAACAAGTGATATAAAATAAATATACATACAAACAAATAATGTAGAGAGCAAAATAACTTGGGTTGGAAAGGCAAAATCTTTTTCAAACAAAGTTTACAAATACTTATCTAAGCTTCTGTTTATAAAAACAAATCTTGTTTTCAATTCTGTCGATAAATCCGATCATGAGTTCACTTGAGATAATTCTTCACTTGATATAATTATTCGGATTAATTCTTCTGTTCCATAACCGGAAACTATATCGCAACCCACTTAATTGGTGCGCAATTCTATAACGACGCTCTTCTCGTTATCTTCTTTGTTTTCTTCAACACGTGGCTATTCATTCCTTCTGAGGCAGGGAGCTCATATTTCCCCGAGCCTATACACACGTGCTGCCGGTTGTCCTTTCTTCTTTTTCCTCCCCGTCACCGCGCATAGGTGCTCGAGCATGGGATGGGGGGGCGCTGTCTTGTTTGTTTACAAATTTTGCTCCTTCCATTCTTTATTCCTTTCCACCCATAAAGAGAAAGAGGCAACAAAAATAAAATAAAAATATATATACATAATAATAATAGGGGAAAATCTATAAAACATACAATTATAAATTATCTATTTTTAACAATCGTGTCTGTTGGCCAAGTACCTTTTGGAGAATTTTGTATTTTAGAAGTGAAAATAAGCGCATTGTGTAGGGGTCCTGATTGGAATTACTCCATGTAGGTGAATTCAATATTTACATCTTATTTAGAAACAAACCCCAGAATATTTATCTTAGTGGGAATGGAGAGAGTGTAACCAATTGTAAATTACGAGTGGGGAGAACAAGCCCGCGCAGTCGGCTCGCGCCTAAAAGCGATCCTCATGACAGTGGTGCCCCGTGCAACTTATTTAACGGACAATCCTCGTATTTTCTGATTAATGTGTTGACACTGACTTCTTACCTAGTATTCTGACCAAAGAAGGTTCTATGGGTAATGGCGAAAATTTAACTGGGCTAACAGCCGCCAAATGAGGGAATCGAGAGGGCATGAATGCTAGTTTTCCTCCATGCTACAGATATTCAAGTATATGTGGTGGGTCTAACTTTGGTAAACTAACTTCCATCCTAAAAACAGCAATTTGGTTAAGAATGACATTTTATCCATGTTCAAGAAGTTGTGGTGCTGGTCATCAGAGTCCTGTCAGAGTACCACTTGGATGTAGTAGAGTTTGGCTGACTGCATCAGTCTATTCATACCGATAACCCACGGACTAGGTATTCTATATTTGATAACATTAAGGCGCGAATGTTTCTTCAACACATTAATCACACTTCTACTGTACTTACTGTTGTGAATATTGGGAGGGCTTGACTCATCAGTGGTGAACCCTCCCAGCGGTTTCACCAATTTAATCTACCAGATCGCTTCTTTAGAGCTCTAATACTGTATTAGATCATTCTGCTTATATATGCTACACTGAAGGGTGGAATCTTAGAAATGGTATTTAAGAAAACTATGGACATAAGCTTTTATTTTTTTCATCGCAGTAAGGACAGTAGAAGTTTGATTGATGTGTGAAAAGAAACATTCGCGTCTTAATTTTTTTCATTTGCTACATAGAGATGACGCGTTATTGCTTTATATTAATTCATTGTATATTAATGGAATATAAGACCAACACAAAACAAAAATAAGTTAATCTTATGTTCGAGTTGGTTATGTGGGGAAGTCAGAACCTGGTTATAACCCATATGGAGGTGAATTATAATGTTAAAATTAATCCCATAGCTCACACCATTCTAGCACAAGTCAAACCAGTCAGCAAATACAAGTAGCCAAAAAATGCCCTGACACCTTGTATGTGCAAATGCAAAAAATGCTTTTACATGTGTGAACACGTGGTGCAATTAGTGCATAAGCAGTTGCAGGCCCTATATAAAAATAGCATCATGACCAATACTCTTTAGCACTATATTGACAAGAAATAAACGAATGAAACAAGACAGGCGGGCTGACTTGCTCCATCTTGCGCCAAAATCTGGGACCGCAGGTAACTCACATCATCCGTTACACTCAGCTTAGCTTGTGTTTACATTAGTAATAAACCTGGATACCAGAGCTAAACATGATTACTGGATAAGAAGAGTCTGGCCTGTGAGGGAGAACATGGATGTTGGCAAAAGGAACATCATTCATTCGCCTCTCTTTTCTCGAAAAAAAAAGCATTCTACCTCCACTACATAAAATAAGGATGGATGAAAGAGCTTGTTGAAGCGCTTAAATAGGATGAGTCCTGTTTTCAATACATAGAGCACAAAATTCCTTTACTCAGTGACGAAAAACTGAAAGCTGGTATTTTTGATGGCCCTTAGATACGATGTCAACTCTATGAATAAACTTAAATTCAGTGCTTGTAGTTTGTTTGTCTTGGTAGTTAGATTTTTTAAAAGTAACTACAGAACTGAGAATTATCAAGAGATAGTGAACAAGAGCTTACAAACTTTTAAAATATCGGTTGCAAAATAAGTATAAAATTGCATTACTTGACAATTTGGGTTATATGATGGGAGAAGAAAAATAAAATATTTCACCAGGACATCAGAACTATAAAAGATCAGTACCATGGAAGATGGGACACCCACATAATGGCAGATTACTGCTCTGGAACCTGCAAAGAGACTGTGAGGGAAAGTTTCACGCTCGGAAATTCTATAAGAGAATGGCCCCGACTTTCAACTACTCATAAATAAAGTATTCCTAATATTTAAAACCAGTTAACTTATATTCCGACAATAAAACACGTACGAATAACTCAGTTTTTAAAATCACGATCATCATATCACCAATTTGCTCCACATTAAATCACATAAAGTTCAAATTCCATAATGAACCTGCTCCGCCTCTTTTTTAATCATTGTATAGTAGTGGTGGTGGTGTCTTGTCCATGGAGATCAGATCGGTCCGTGCACCCTGATCACAATACCGGCCAACAAAGGTGCCTTGTTTGTATGGATGTCCTCTTCTGGATTGATGTCGGCCATATAGAGGGCTGCAAGGATGGCCGGGCAACTGTATATGTGGTCCGGAGTGAGTTGGGTGTTGTTACAGTTATTGCAGTTCCTGTAGGATCTAGTCACGTCTGTATAGTAGATATATGGTATATATATATATAATACAATATAATATTTATAGTAGTGCTAGCTGAATTAGGAAGAGTATGTACCTCTAAAACGAGAGAGCTGATAGAGAAAATAGACAACATTTCTGGAATTAGCACATCAAAACCATAAAGAAACATATCTGATATTGAAAAAAAAAACTATATTTTCCGATATTGAAAATTTTAACTATTCATTACGCGTATGATTAATTTAAATAAAACAAGTTTTCTATTTCCCTTACTTCAATCATAAAATAATAGGAGAACCTTGCGATAATTTCAGTAGAAAAATTGTTTTATTCAAAAGAATGATACACACATTATAAATAGTTTAAAATTCTAATAACAGATGGCGTGCTAATGCAACATTTTCCAATATGTAAAATTAATTTAAATGTAGTACTCTCTGTGAATTGAATAAAGCTTTTATATAGAGAAATTCTATATAAATATAACAGTTCGATATGAAAAAGATTCCCCTGTGATATCATTTATGTAAAAAAAAAAGCAAAAGATGCTTCACTTTAGAGACCAAATATCAGCTCGACTGTGGCGCTCGAGTCACCAAAGTTGGAACTAAAATTAAATTTGTAATATTTACGTCTCTTGTAAAGTGAATACTTTAAAATAATTAAACTTTTATGAATATTTATGAATAACAACCTTAAAAACGTGACTTCAATTTAAACAACGTAAATAAATATTAGATAATTTTAGTTCCGACTTCTGCCACTCGAGCGCCGCCGTCAAACTGATATTTGGTCCAAAAAGATCGCTTCAATGGAATTTTTACAGTTTTTTGGATGATTTGCATCAATCTTAAAGACTGTGAAATTCATAGTTTCGCTAACCACTTTTATTGTGTTATGTCCATTCACTATACACTAAGTATATTCGATAATACTATTGAAGCATTGTTGTTTTGTCGTGTCCAATGAAGAGCCTCAGATGTTTCCATACATCTCTATCACAGCAGTCGCAATATCCTCTATCTTGGGTGTGTACAGCTGCTGCTCTGGGTCCATGTCAACTTTCTGTTGTTGTTGTGTCCAATGAAGAGCATCAGATGCCCTCATACATCTCTATCACAGCAGTCGCAATATCCTCTATCTTGAGTGTTTAAAGCTGCTGTTCTGGGTCCATGTCAACTTTGTTGTTGTCATCGTATCCTATCAAAAGCCTCAGATGTCTCAATACATCTCTATCACAGCAGCAGTAGCAATATCCTCTATCTTGGGTGTGTAAAGCTGCTGTTCTGGGTCCATGCTAACTTTCTGTTGTTGTTTTTGTATTCAATAAAGAGCTTCAGATTGCCCATGGGCTTGTGGATGGCGAAGCTTTTGCGACTATTTCTGCAGCGATTGAGATAGGGAATGAGTTTGCTGTCCATGCTCTGGCCTTATCTATCCCAGAGTAGATGATCAATACTTTCTCCAGCATATCTTTCTTCCAGTTCGTCTCCAAGATCTTATCTACCAGGTAGATTGGCAGGAAGGGCGCGTAAAACAATGTTCTTCCCTGAAACGCTCGTTGACAGAGCTCGTTATTCCGTAGAACGACAAGGCCACACTCCTGGAGAGAACTTTCTTATCGTAGGGTCGTAGACGTATGTAGTCTTTGGATGTAGACGCTCTACCTGAATCAGAAGTAGAACGAACTGAACGAAAGAAACTCTACTCTGTAGAATCTCCAGCCCGTAGCATACAATGGTATCTACATGATCATTATCTACACCGAACTGTCGGTTGAACTGTCTCACGACATCCATGTAGACGTCTATCAGCCTGTCGACGTCAAGTTCCTGATGGAGTAAATCCTTCAAGGCGCTTATCTTGTTTGTGGTAGACACTCAACGGCCGGATCCATTTAGGTACTGGCCAATCTTCTTCATTATGTACAAGAGTTTATCTACTAATCTCTACACTTATTTACTCGAGTTATTTACTTTGGCAAATCCTGTATAGTACAGAATTAGCCAATTATCTTAGTTGTCTTTCTGATCTTCCTTGTTTTATTTACAAGGCAAGTGGTATCCTATTTATGAGGTGTCGCCAATTAGATATTTTTCTGATATATTTTTGATATGTTTTATATATGTAGGTAAGTTGAAAGAGTAAAATAGGATTGATTTATCATTCTATAAAATTATGCGTTTTATTGTTATATTATTTTAAATGAAAATATTTTAAAATTCAAAATGTATCGTAAATTTCTGAAAATAATTTTGCAGTATAGTTTAAAACTTCTAATGAGAAATTATTTCTGTAAATCTATTTATTATTCTTTACACACATAATTTTATATATATCAAAACATCCTTCCAAAATGCATTATAAAAAATTATAGTGGGGTCGTTTTTAAAATATATTTTATTACAACCCTAATCTGTGCTAGGTTGATTATTTTTAAATCACATATTAATACAGAAAAATATCTCTCAACACAATAAAAATATTTTCAGATGGAAAATGATTCTCGAGAATGGATCATGGCGCAAGTGGAATCCTTATTATCATTGAAACAAAAAAAAGAAAAAGCAGAAATATAGAAACCCAAACAACTGCTCCAATTTTCGTGCATAGTTAATAGCCACCAGGAAAGGGCTTACAGAATACAAGAAGCTAAAATATTTGGATCCTCTCAGACAGCCTCAGTGCCATACAACACACAGGATATGGCTTCTGCCAAAGATAATACCACTATCAAAATTATGTCGTTCAAAATATACATATTTAGGATACCCGCTTACCCCTTCAATTTATTTCATCCAATTTGCCTTGAACTATAAGGGTAAGGCCATGGCGGCAATAGGTGCAGTAGGTTAGTATGGAATTGTTGGACTCCATGATTCGATCAGTTTTACTCTATGCAGCTCCAATCTGAGCACATGATCAAGCCTTACTAGTAAATATAATTCAGGATATCTTTCTTAGACGATATTTGAAACTTTAAAGTTTTATATTCATGGTCATATATTTTGTGGGAAGAAACAGGAAGAAATTCTCTCGATGTCATAGTGAAGAAGACAACTCCAGCAGACTACCTTCAATATTTCTGGCGTACTTATGGGATATATCAACCTCTGCAAAGCAAAATATCAGTTTGAGAAAAAGCGTGACGAAATTATTGAATAATACCGGTTCTAGTGGCTTGTTGGATGCACTGATTTAAATACTCTACAAAGAAACATTACTCTAACTATCATATCTGCAATGGACCAGTCTAGACAGTTGGGATATTCAAGAAAATAAGAAACTCTGTATTTTTTTCTAACAATGAGTATTTTCATACATCAACTACTATGGTGTCTTACATCAACGATGGTTTTCCGATGACTGTGAAGCGCTGCTTTGCCCAAGTAAGAATTATTTATTTCACTATATTCAAACATAATATCATGTTTTATTACTGAAATCTAAGAACTTAAAATACCTTTTGTGCAATAGTGAATTTAGCCATGAATTTCAACACTACATGTTTTATTTCCGCTACTGGAGGAGGGAGAGAGAGAGAAATTCTCCGTCAAAAGATTGGTTCTAAAAACAAATCATATGTTCTAATGGCAAAATTAGTAAAAATAAAACCCAATGCATTGGATTTTCACAAATTCTTGTAAAACAGCACAGGCAATAGGCGCAACACAAATGAATTATCCAACTTTGAGAAAAGTCGACGTTAATAGACATATTCTTTAGATATCAGCTATGTTTACTTCTGTTCACCCATGACTCGTGATTTAGATGTTGTATTAAATTCGAAAGATCGCGCGAGAACTCTCTTATAGCTTCAGATATATTTAAAACGACTTGCCAAATGCTTTTTTTTTTCCTGACAAGAACAATTTTTTTTGTCAAAACGTCGATAAACTGAAATATTTTCTGGGCGTCATTTTAAAGAAGGGTGTTATATCTTTTATACGGTTACTATTTAACCTAGCCTCTAGCCTTATTTATACATATATATTTAATATAGTTACAGCTTCTTTATATATAGCCATTCAATACAGCACCGCGCTAGATGAATTATACATTTATTATGGCTCCATTACTTATACCAACCGTGTTGAAGTATTTACACAGATTAAACTATATACAACATTCTCTAATATCTAGCATATTTTCATTCTAAAATATTCCTTTAAACTTTTTTTTTTTTATCTGTAAATTGTTTTTCTCGAATACACACAATACTTTACAATTTGATTTCATTTAACTAAATTTGCATACCAACCCTATGTACATATATCAATTGTGTTGATATATATATTTTTCATCTTTTCATCTAACTAACTTGCTTACTAATTCTGTACATGTTTAAAATATCTTTCTTTCTTTTTTTTTTCGAAATTTTTGTTTATCTTTAAAGTGCAAGTGTCGCTAGGGGGACATAGCGCTCTAAGTCGAAATAAAGAAATACAACAAAGGGTTATAATTGATATAGCCGTATAGAGTTGTCACATAGAGAAGGTCCTACTGTCCTACTCACCTTGATGACAAGAATGGAGATTTGTCGCACACAGTGCGACATGATAAGATAATACTTGCCGCAATCACATGAAACTTTGTTTGATTATCTTTAACCACCAGGAGTTTCAATTTAAATTTTGTTTCACTTTGTTCTCCAATAAATTATAGAGAGAAATAGTAGATTGCTCTAGAACCTTTCAAAGTGTTCCGCTCTCTCAATTGTGTATGTATTTTGCTAAAAGTAGCTCCCGTGGAAAGTGGTAGCACTATCATAGCAATTATGCTAGCTCTCTTGGTCAGTTGTGAAGATTGGAAACAATTATGGCCATTTGATATCATGGCAATCATTTAAATTCTCATCCTTCCCATTTGCTTTTAACGAGAATAATCTTTATAATTATAAAAGTGTCAAAATTTGTCAGTATTGTGTATTGATAGACTTCAAAACTACTGAGGTAAATATCACCAAATTATACCTATCATATCTTCAGACCCTAGGAATGGTTATGGACATTATTTTTCATGATTAACCTTTTTGTGAAAGTTAATTTTTGCTCTACGAATATTGTTTGGAATAAAGCACTATATGGTATATGATACAAAAAAATCAGGCAATATAAATATAGTAATACATTTCATAACTTGACAACAAAATTAGAAAATAACATAAACATAAAATATTATAAAATAACATTGTGTAACACGATTTTTGTTCCACAATTCTTACCATGTTTTTCTGGCGTATTAGCACAAATACACAATTGAAAAATAGCAATTATATATTTCATCCTTTTTTCGGTTTTGAGACTGGGAGAGCTATTTATTTGGAAAATACAAGAACGCAAGAAAAGGCTTACTAATGATGACAATGCATTAAAAAAACAAAATAAAATTAACATACCTCCTGTCGTTCTAGGCGTCTGAAATTTTGCATACTTACTTTGTCATTAGGATTGAGCGAGTGTGTAAATTATCAGCTTTCTAGATAGCCTAAAAGTATGTTATAAATTGGTTACAACATTCTGAAACTATTTTTTTTCCAAACATACTTCCTGAATACCTAGAAGACTGAAATTTTGTTCATTTGCATTCTCATCGGGATAGAGCGAGTGTGCAAATATTTAGGCTTCTACGTCGTCTGAAAGTATATTAAAATTGATTACAAGATTCTTGGACAGAATCATGCAGGTGAATTAAATAAAAGATTATTTTGGTCTTCTTTTTTAAATATTTGTGCGCACACCTATGCGCATTTAATAACGCGTGAATAACATTTTATATTGTCAATTTCACAGCAAAACAATCTGACCTAAATGCCTATATAATTCTCAGAAAAATAAAAAACCTTCTAGAATGGTGGAACCATGTTGTCACTGAGACTTCGGAATTAATTTAAAACATTTTAAAATTACAAATTATTTTCTCACAATGAGTTTATTTTTATAGATAGAAATTTTTCCGGAAGGATATTGATCTAAAGAGACAAAGGTCGCCTCTCCCGTCAAAATAGACGTCAAAATTAGACGCCATCTATTGACCGTCGCCGCAAACTAGCAGCCTAGGGTCGGTGACAAAGCCACAAGAGCTTTGGCAAACTGAAAAGCGTCCACCTATAGACCATGGTTTCGGGTTAATGGCCCTCGTCAGCCTAGGGCGGACTTTATTCCATGAGATCCACACGGAATCTAATTGAATCTTGATAATCTGCCAAAGAGGTGTTTAGGTGGCAAAGTGGCTGGGCCAAATCTATGGTTAAAATATAGATGGGAATTTTACCGGGAGGATATTGATTTAAAGAGACAAAGGTCGCCTCTCCCGTCAAAATAGACGTCAAAACTAGACGTCATCTATTGACCTCCCGGCATAAATGTGGGGGGGGGGGTCCCATTGCCCCGTTAGTCAGCCACATTTCAGAGTTCCCTGTTCACGGTTACCGTAGCGGCTCGGGGCTCACGACACCGTACTTCACCCTACAGGGCAGTCCCTTACTTGTGCTGCTTTTCCCGCCCGCCACGTAGAGGAGGACTTCTGGGCAGGATTAATTTTTAATAAATAAAATAATATAGTTGATATATATATATATATATCTATATTAATAAAATGCAAATTTTATAAGAGGACATCACTAAAAACTTTCGTTACAATGCATCAATTTCAACCAAATTTTCAACATTTATGTAAAACGAGATGGAGCAGGTTTTGCTTAACGTCAAAATATTTTTCCCTAACATTAACATGCGTAACTTCGCTGTTATCGATTAAATACAAAAAATCAACAGAGTTAATTTTATTTATATATAAATACAAAATTAAATTTCAACAGAGTTAATATTTTTACATACTAGCTAATAATCTCAATCTAAAAATATAATATAAAAAGCCAACAATGAAGAGTGAATGTAAGATAAAAAGCCAACAATGAAGAGTAAATGTAATATAAAAAGCCAACAATGAAGAATGAATGTAAGATAAAAAGCCAACAATGAAGAGTGAATGTAATATAAAAAGCCAACAATTAAGAATGAATGTAAGATAAAAAGCCAACAATGAAGAGTGAATGTAAGATAAAAAGCCAACAATGAATAGTAAATGTAATATAAAAAGCCAACAATGAAGAATGAATGTAAGATAAAAAGCCAACAAAGAAGAGTAAATCTACTTATATAATTGCCTTATTCTGTCTGTGTGAAGTTCACTGTGTGAAGTTTACAGATAGATTTTGGTCAGAATATAATATAAAAAGCCAACAATGAAGAGTAAATATGATATAAAAAGCCAACAATGAAGAATGAATGTAAGATAAAAAGCCAACAATAAAGAGTAAATGTAATATAAAAAGCCAACAATGAAGAATAAATTTAAGATAAAAAGCCAACAATGAAGAGTAAATATAATATAAAAAGCCAACAATGAAGAATAAAGGCAATGTGACACGGCAATGTGACACGGGAAAAAATGTTCACTAGATAAAACTATGATTTTCTAATGTAGAAAATTAGGAAAGACAAAATTCAGGATGACACGGCACACAGGGACCGGGAAAAAATGTTCACTTTATCGAGAGATTCAAATTTACGAGTTTCAAATTATCAAAATATATCTTTTTTTTTAAATAAGTTTTAAGAGAATTGTTTTAACAAATGTTCGCTAGACAAACCTTTACTCGGGTAAAACCCCGGGCGAAGCCGAGTACGTTTTATAAGTTTATAGAGAATTGTTTTAACAAATGTTCGTTAGACAAACCTTTACTCGGGTAAAACCCGGGCGAAGCCGGGCACATCCGCTAGTATATATATATATATATATATATATATATATATATATATATATATATAGAACAACTACAACATATTGGGAACTCAGGCTCCTGAAGAGAATCCATCATATAGAAACTTTTCTAAAATAAATCATTATGATAGTTTAATAAATTAACATCTCACTGATATTAGAAATATAGATTGTAAAATCATCATTAAAAATATTAGTGACTTGTTCAACTATTAGTTTTATTGGAGATTATTTTATATATAAAAATATATATTTGTGTACAAAATATAAATATATGTTTAAACATATTAATCAACTAAAAACAAATTAGGCACATCCTGATTACTAATATGAGCGTTTTTTGGATGGCACAGAGCGCCATCTAGTGGAACAGAAATCAACTAAACACACACACACACACCATCTAAAAATAACTCTCATGTTAGTGGTTAGGATATGCCTAATTTGTTTTTAATATCAACACCTGACCTTTTTTATTATTTAAATTATTAATTCACATATACGTTAACTAAAATCAATTTAGCATGGCCAAAAGATGTAGGTATAATGCAGATAACCTTTGCTTTGTCTGCGGTCATTTTTTTTTTGGGGGGGGGGAAGAGTTGAAAATACTCATTGCTTTCTGCTGTCAAGATGTGTGAAGCATATCAAATACGTATGCCAATTGGCGACCAAGACAAACCTTGGGCACCTCACTTCAGTTGTATTCTTTGAACTAAAAACACTGGAATCATGGTACAGAGGTGAAAAGAGAGAAATGAAGTTTGATATTGCAAGAATTTGGCGAGAGCCCACTGATCACTAGAATAACTGCTAATTTCGAATGGCGGACCCTACTAAACGGCGAAGAGGCAATAATGAACCTGCTTATCACCTATCTAGATATTCCTTCATCCTTTGTTCCCGTTCCTGACAGTCCCAATCTCGGTGAAACCTTCTTTTTTTTTTGTGGGGAAAGAATGCCCACCCTTACACTCACCCTTGAGGATAGGGGAGTGGAGAGGCGACTCTGCGCGTTCGTCCTTGCGTCGGGGTGCCACTGGCTGATGGCCAGTGAAGCTGTAAGCTGGCCATCTGCCCTTGGTTGGCTGACGCGAGGCGCACGTGTCTTGAAACTCTTGGGTCTTCGCACTGTGTGTGCGCCATTGTCCTTGCCGTGCGCGCCATGAAAAACCAAGGGGTGCACACACCACCCTCCCGCCTTCGCGTTGGTTCCCCGCGTAAACCTCAGAACCTCAGAGGTCCTTGATTCGTCGGCAGATTCAGGGAGTACTGTGAGCAAAGGGTTCGAGGGCCAAAGGGGGGGGGGGGAGTCCTATTGGAGCGTAGGACGGGTTTAACTAAGTCCGAACGGGAGAGCTCGGTCAGCAACCTTGCCATGAACTCTCGGAGACGCCTATGGGTTTGATTGGTCGACCCCATGGAGCCAGACCATAATGGGGGGCGTGAGGGGCCAAACAATGGCCGCTCGGTGCATGGAGAATGCATCATTCTTTTGGTTAGGTTACCTAGATACAGCAATGGGTATGCTATCGCATGCCGGTTTATGGACCGAAAGGTCTGGGTGGCCACTGCTCCAAGGAAGTCCCAATAACTTGGGATCAAATTTGGGAACTGAAAATCCCCTGGTCCCGATGGTATTGCCAACACCATCGTGAATGCTCTGGTGAGAAGATATGGGTCACTTCTTACCAAGTTATACAATCGCTGCCTGGAACTGGGTAGGTTTCCGAGGGCTTGGAAGGCAGCGAGGATTGCGTTACTCGAAAAAAGTGGCAAGACGGGCGCTACGGCAAAGGACTATAGGCCTGTGTCTCTCCTATCATGCCTGGGAAAAGTACTGGACAGTCTTCTGGCACAAAGACTGACAAGGTGGCTAGAGTCGGGCGAGCACCTTTCCAGTTCCCAACATGGCTTTAGGAAGGGACGGTTGAAGGAGATCCTGGGTAAGTTAGAGGAAGGGGTTGTAAAGGGAGACTTGGTGATTGCGAACTCCTTCGACATCGTTGGCGCTTTCGACAACCTAAACTGGAATATGGTTGTGAGTGTCCTCGATGAGATAGGGTGTCCCTTTAACCTACTGACGTTAGTTAGGGATTTATTGCGAGACAGGCGGGTCTCAATGAAGGCAAGTGTAATGGAGATGCACAGAATAGTCTCAAAGGGCTGCCCTCAGGGTTCCTGCTGTGGTCCCATACTATGGAATGTAGTGGCTGACACTATCCTCCGCAAGGAACTTAAGCGGGCGCCTGTATGGTAGTCTATGCTGACGACAACTACTTGATTATAAGTGAGAAATCTCGAAGAAAAGCTGAGGCTCTAGCCAATGAAAGCATCAGGAGGTTAAAGGTTTGGGCAGAACTAGTGAAACTCGAATTTAACGCAAGCAAAACGAAAGCTCTGAGTTTCAAATCGCGAGATGTTCGAGCCAAACGGACTGGCGTTGAGTATGACCACAATTCCATTTTACGTCTAGGGAGTGAGAGAATACAGGTGGTGAGACAGATGAAAATCCTTGGTGTGGTGGTGAATAATAAATTGAGCTGGATGGACCACGCCAAGGATATAGGGTTGAGAGCTAGGTCTGCATTATCGAGACTATGCAGGCTAGCGCTTCTGAAAGGGGGTAGGGAAGGGGAGATCTTCAGGAGTCTCTACCTCAGCTGCGTTGAGCCGATTCTCCTGTATGGTTCAAGAGCGTGGTGGAAGAGGAACCGCGACAGGAAGGTCGGAACAACTTTAGAGTCAGTTCAGAGAGTAGCGGCTCTGATCCACTGGGGAGTACTGTAATACTAGTACAGAGGCCTTGCTGGTGATTTCGGGTCTGACTCCTGTTTCTCTAAGGCTGGAGGAAGAGAAACTGAGGCAGCTTATCTGGGTCGACAGGACACAAAAATATTTGGGCATTGCGCCTGAGGATCTTGAGTGGGCGAAGGACCCAGATAAGGATGTGGATTGAGTGCCGATATGGAGGTGGTCAAAGGGCTCACCATCTGGTAAAGGAATGGAAATATTCACAGACGGGAGCAAATATGGTAAGAGGACTGGGGATGGCATCGCCATTTTCAGTGATGGATCGGTAGTGGGCCGAGAAACACTGAAACTAAGGCACGATGAGCTGGTGTACTCAGCAGAACTGGTCGCAATCAGAGAGGCTCTGATCTGGTGCAGGAGAGAATGTCTGTCTCCCAAGGCAATCTACTCGGATTGAATGTCTGCCTAATTGAATGTACCCTAAGTCTCTACCTAGCATACCCAGCCGGTCCCAGAAGAGAGCTTATTGGTCCCCCATTAAACTCTGTCTATTAAAGCATATTATATATGTGTGTGCTTGGTAATCACTCATGGTAACTCACGTAGTTTGCGCAGATCTTTGGTTATTTTCTTTTTGGGAGGAACAAGATGGAAGGCACCTGTATGGAACGACCTGGATGCCTACTTCTCCTCTCTTTAGGTTTTTTTTGTATCTTTATAACATGGCTCCCGTGAGCTTTTACCCACCCGACAGCGGGAGGTTTTCCTTACGGGACAATGAGAATGTTTGGGAGATTGATCACTTCCTTTTTTTTCTTTGGAAATATACCTTTTGTCAAATTATATTGACAAACATTTTCAGTTTTTTTTTTCTGATCAGGTTTTAGAGGGAAGAATGTTGTCTTCGTTTGTTGGTGAACCAATCTCTCACGCCTTCTCATTGGACGAATGTGGCCATGTCTGTATATAAGAGGGGACTAAGGGAATGCGAGACGGGACAGACAGAGCGTGGAGAATTGGTGTGGAGACGCTTAAAGTGTTTTTCTGCGTGGTTTTTCCGTGTCTGGCTGTTCTATTCGCATCCCGGTGTCATCCGAGTCCGATCCCTGCCAACGCTACAATAAAGCTAAGTACTGTTTTATTTTATTTAACAAATCGTGAGTTGTTTTTATCTCCTTCTTGTTGTTGGTGTTGTACTCTTGAGTGTACTCTTTTCTGTGCATTGAGTTACATTTACTTTAGGCACTACTATATTCCATTTTTGTGTGTTAACCCGCAAAAGTAATTACTTTTGTCAGATAAACTGGCAAAAGAGGGATGCTGGTCTGGAAGGGATGTGGTGACCCCAATTCCAAAGAAAGAGGTTTTTAAGCGTATCCGGGCGCATATAAATAGGTTGTGGAAGGATAGATGGGTGGAAGCAATAAACGGTCGGGAGGCCTTTAAATGGATAGGAGATCCAAAAAGGAACGGTCGGATCCTCTCACACAAACTGAACAGGATGATTACGGGACACGGCCCGTTTCCTCTCAGGGGGCAAACGCCAAACACTTTATAGTGGACGGCCCGAGGGTCCCCAGAGGGGAGGAAGAAAGTAGAAGGGTTAGAGGAGCAACTGAACTGGAGCTCCTGAAATCCCACTGGAAGTTATTGGAAAGAGTTCACGATGTCGCTAGTGAGCTCTTCCTCAACTGTTAGGTGCCACAGTTGACTACAGTGGATAGATTGCCGATGATCTGACGGAGCGCTTGTAGGGCTGGAAGGATAAATTGGGCTTGCCGATGATCTGGCGGAGTGCTGGTAAGGCTGAGAGGGAAGAAAATAGATTTACGATGATCTAGTGGAGTGCTAGCAAGGCTGAAAGGACAGAGTGGGCTTGCCGATGATCTAGTGGAATGCTAGTAAGGCTGAGAGGAGGGCTGACGATCTGGAGGATCGCAAGGTGGGTAGTGAAAACAGGGTCTACCGGTTGCTGCTTCCCCGTAGCTCCCCGTGGGCATGACAAGATAATTTCTGCCCTTACCTTGCCATGGCGAGACGCAATCGGTATACAAAACCTTCTGACTCTAGGCAGTGGAGAGGCCTCGAGGTTCTGACTTCTAAAGAGATGGCAGGTTCTTGGGTAGAGGAGAGTACCTAGTCCTAGTGTGGACCATCTTAAAGAAGCCAAGAATGCTTGGTTGTCTGTATGCTGGTAGAGTCACGGGAGGGGGGGGGGGGTTTCTTGCCCGTTCCCTCTGGCGTGGTTGAAAGATGATGGAGTAAATCATACCCTCCTGCCAACCAGAGGGCTGTATAGGTTTCGTTATAAGAAGGAGGGTTTAGACTTATGGGCCTCCTAGGCCTGGGTGGTTATATGATCCAAAGAAAGTCCCAATAACTCAGGCGTACAGACTTCGGTCTAGGTAGCCCACTATCCAATGGTAGAGTCCCAATAACTACAGGCGTTCAGGCAATACTAGTGTTACGTCGTACCCAGACGCTATTCGTGCACTTTGTCTATTCAGGATGCCACAAATATACACACGTGAGTTCGAAGGGATTGCAGCTAAAGTTATCGCTTTATTGGCACTAAACAGATGGAATACAACAGTGGGACCTGCCTTCAACCTCCCCGTCAGAAGAATTCTTGGGGCCGTGTATGTCCTTTTGTGAACCGTTCCGCTCCACACTGTACACATGCAGCCTGGCCCACACCGCCTTGTAGGTCGCTCCAATGTCAGTCTCTCCTGGCACCGCCTTATAAGATCATCCACACGCCCGGAGGCAAGTCGCCACGTCTTCTCCTTGCCGCAGATGTAACCAGACTCTGTCCTCCCCCACACAGGAATGCTGTTTTTGGCGCCTGCCACATGACAGCGGGGGCAGCTGGAGTACACCCCTCTTTCCTCAATTTTACTCTGGTATCTTGGCCTTGTCATCCATGTAACACTAGCTTACGTAGCCATTCTATCCTATGATGTCCCAATACCTAATCCGCCAAAGAAACGTCCATCTACAGCATTCCAGAGCAGTAAATCAGAGGATGAAAACAGCCTAAAGTCATTTCCCACTCGCTCAAACCAAATGACAATGAAAGTATGCAACGTTTCAGAGCCTAGACCGATGGAAGGTATATTAATTTTAATTTATTTTTTTGCGTTGTCATCATTATTAGACCTCTCTTGTGTTTTTCTTGCATTTTTCAATACATAGATGTCCTAGTATTTTTTAATTGTGTGTTTGTCCTAATACACCAGAAAAACAGTGAAAACTGAGGAACAAAAATCGTGCTACACAGTGTTGTTTTAGAATACTTTATGTTTATGCTATTTTATAATTTTTTTTGTCAAATTCTGAATTGTATAACTATATTTCAGTATACTTGACATTTTTGTTTGTATTATATGCCGTGTTTTATTTTAAGCATTTTTTATTCGTTGGGCAAAAACATTCACTTGGAGAGATCCCGGGTGAAGCCGGGTCATAATTTATAATTGTAACGAAAAATATTTGAATAAAAAAAAATTAAATTCATACACACTCTGGGGAAAATGCTCTGGGGTAAAACCCGTTCATTGAACTGGTGATTCGGTAGTTCTTTATAAGTATAAAATGTTTAGTTAATTTTTTCAAAATAAAGCAATTCAATATTTAGCATATTTATCATTTATATTTATTCGATTTTTATATTTAAGCGATAGACTCATTATTTCATTTGATTTGTCATCTATATACGTTTATAAATCGTTTTTAACACAATAACTTAATCTTTTAAAAATAAACTGCAATATACTTAGGATACAATTTATTTCTTATACAATAAATAAAATTAGAAAATAAAATGAAAATTTGAAAATGTTATATAGGTAACGTTATAAGGTTTAGGTACTTACAGTTTGTAAGAAGGCATGAGGCCGTTGATGGTTATTTAATAATAACCTTTATTATCTATTTAAAAGGGAAAGTTAATAGCGAACAATATTCAGAGAGTAAACATAGGCGAGAAGGTAAACAAAGAGAGAGTGATGATGATAAGTCCAGGGTGGCGCTAGTGGCGGTCAGTTCCCAACAATCCCCGCCTGAATGTGGGGCTGTCACGTCGCAACTTCTCAAATGTCGGCTTGGGTACATGCGTACAGACTTCGGTCTAGGTAGCTCACTATCCAATGGTGTCGGCGTCGGTACAGGCGTACAGACTTCGGTCTAGGTAGCCCACTATCCAATGGTGTCGGCTTCGGTAAATGCGTACAGACTTCGGTCTAGGTATCTCACTATCCAATGGTGTCGGTTTCGGTACATGAGTACAGACTTCGGTCTAGGTAGCCCACTATCCAATGGTGTCGGCTTGGGTACATGCGTACAGACTTCGGTCTAGGTAGCTTACTATCCAATGGTGTCGGCTTCGGTACAGGCGTACAGACTTCGGTCTAGGTAGCCCACTATCCAATGGTGTCGGCTTCGGTACAGGCGTACAGACTTCGGTCTAGGTAGCTTACTATCCAATGGTGTCGGCTTCGGTAAATGCGTACAGACTTCGGTCTAAGTAGCTCACTACCCGATGGTGTCGGCTTCGGTACATGCGTACAGACTTCGGTCTAAGTAGCTCACTATCCAATGGTGTCGGCTTCGGTACATGCGTACAGACTTCGGTCTAAGTAGCTCACTATCCAATGGTGTCGGCTTCGGTACATGAGTACAGACTTCGGTCTAGGTAGCTCACTATCCGATGGTGTCGGCTTCGGTACATGCGTACAGACTTCGGTCTAGGTAGCCCACTATCCAATGGTGTCGGATTCGGTACATGAGTACAGACTTCGGTCTAGGTAGCTCACTACCCGATGGTGTCGGCTTCGCTAGATGCGTACAGACTTCGGACTAGGTAGCTCACTATCCAATGGTGTCGGCTTCGGTACATGCGTACAGACTTCGGTCTAAGTAGCTCACTACCCGATGGTGTCGGCTTCGCTAGATGCGTACAGACTTCGGTCTAGGTAGCTCACTATCCAATGGTGTCGGCTTCGGTACATGCGTACAGACTTCGGTCTAGGTAGCCCACTATCCGATGGTGTCGGCTTCGGTACAAGCGTACAGACTTCGGTCTAGGTAGCCCACTAGGCAATGGTGTCGGCTTCGGTACATGAGTACAGACTTCGGTCTAGGTAGCTCACTACCCGATGGTGTCGGCTTCGCTAGATGCGTACACACTTCGGTCTAGGTAGCCCACTATCCAATGGTGTCGGCTTCGGTACATGCGTACAGACTTCGGTCTAAGTAGCTCACTATCCGATGGTGTCGGCTTCGGTACATGCGTACAGACTTCGGTCTAGGTAGCCCACAATCCAATGGTGTCGGCTTCGGTACATGCGTACAGACTTCGGTCTTAGTAGCTCACTATCCGATGGTGTCGGCTTCGGTACATGCGTACAGACTTCGGTCTAAGTAGCTCACTATCCAATGGTGTCGGCTTCGGGACATGCGTACAGACTTCGGTCTAGGTAACTCACTATTCGATGGTGTCGGCTTCGGTTGATGCGTACAGACTTCGGTCTAAGTAGCTCACTATCCGATGGTGTCGGCTTCGCTAGATGCGTACAGACTTCGGTCTAGGTAGCTCACTATCCAATGGTGTCGGCTTCGGTACATGCGTACAGACTTCGGTCTAAGTAGCTCACTATCCAATGGTGTCGGCTTCGGTACATGCGTACAGACTTTAGTCTAGGTAGCTCACTATCCGATGGTGTCGGCTTCGGTACATGCGTACAGACTTCGGTCTAGGTAGCTCACTATCCAATGGTGTCGGCTTCGGTACATGCGTACAGACTTCGGTCTAGGTAGCTCACTATCCGATGGTGTCGGCTTCGGTACATGCGTACAGACTTCGGTCTAGGTAGCTCACTATCCGATGGTGTCGGCTTCGGTACATGGGTACAGACTTCGGTCTAGGTAGCCCACTACCCGATGGTGTCGGCTTCGGTACATGGGTACAGACTTCGGTCTAGGTAGCCCACTGTCCGATGGTGTCGGCTTCGGTACATGCGTATAGACTTCGGTCTAGGTAGCCCACTACCCGATGGTGTCGGCTTCGGTACATGGGTACAGACTTCGGTCTAGGTAGCTCACTATCCAATGGTGTCGGCTTCGGTACATGGGTACAGACTTCGGTCTAGGTAGCCCACTGTCCGATGGTGTCGGATTCGGAACATGCGTATAGACTTCGGTCTAGGTAGCCCACTACCCGATGGTGTCGGCTTCGGTACATGGGTACAGACTTCGGTCTAGGTAGCTCACTATCCAATGGTGTCGGCTTCGGTTGATGCGTACAGACTTCGGTCTAGGTAGCTCACTATCCAATGGTGTCGGCCTCGGTACATGCGTACAGACTTCGGTCTAGGTAGCTCACTATCCAATGGTGTCGGCTTAGGTTGATGCGTACAGACTTCGGTCTAGGTAGCTTACTACCCGATGGTGTCGGCTTCGGTACATGCGTACAGACTTCGGTCTAGGTAGCTCACTATCCGATGGTGTCGGCTTCGGTACATGGGTACAGACTTCGGTCTAGGTAGCCCACTACCCGATGGTGTCGGCTTCGGTACATGCGTACAGGCTTCGGTCTAGGTAGCACACCATCCAATGGTGTCGGCTTTGGTACATGCGTACAGACTTCGGTCTAGGTAGCTCACTATCCAATGGTGTCGGCTTCGGTAAATGCGTACAGACTTCGGTCTAGGTAGCCCACTATCCGATGGTGTCGGCTTCGGTACATGCGTACAGACTTCGGTCTAGGTAGCCCACTATCCGATGGTGTCGGCTTCGGTACATGCGTACAGACTTCGGTCTAGGTAGCTTACTACCCGATGGTGTCGGCTTCGGTACATGCGTAAAGACTTCGGTCTTAGTAGCTCACTATCCAATGGTGTCGGCTTCGGTACATGGGTACAGACTTCGGTCTAGGTAGCCCACTACCCGATGGTGTCGGCTTCGGTACATGCGTACAGACTTCGGTCGAGGTAGCACACCATCCAATGGTGTCGGCTTTGGTACATGCGTACAGACTTCGGTCTAGGTAGCTTACTATCCAATGGTGTCGGCTTCGGTACATTCGTACAGACTTCGGTCTAGGTAGCTTACTATCCAATGGTGTCGGCCTCGGTACATGCGTACAGACTTCGGTCTAGGTAGCTTACTATCCAATGGTGTCGGCTTCGGTACATGCGTACAGACTTCGGTCTAGGTAGCTCACTATCCAATGGTGTCGGCTTCGGTACATGAGTACAGACTTCGGTCTAGGTAGCTCACTATCCAATGATAGGTGACGGCTTCTGTAGTGGCTTGGTTAGAATGTTCGCCTTAATTGTCGGGCAGTAGATCATTTTTATCACTGTGCTACTCTAAAGATCCTTTAGGTGATTAATCTTGGTTGCGATGAGTTTGGTCGTGTGTTGAATGTAATATTCGGTTTCTTAGTTCTCAAGGTTTTCCGATTGCGTTTCTAGATCCGGATTTTCCTCTGTTTTTTCTGTGTGATGGATGGAAGTTAGATCTGTGAGTAGTACTTGTGGTGAAGTTGTTTTTGTGGAGGTGTGGTGAAGCACGTTTTATTTTCTATAAACTTTACAGATATGCTCATCGAGATGTTGTCTGTGTCGTGCAGGATTCTGTATCTTTTGCTTCGATCATTGTATCCGAGAAAGATCTGTTCTGTGACTTTGCTATCCAGCTTGTTCCTTTTTTCTTTGGGAATATAGGCGAAGGCTTTACATCCGAATCTTTTAAGATGCTTCAGACTGGGCTTCCTGTTGGTCCATAGTTCAAATGGAGTCTTGTCTGTAGCTTTCGAGGGTATTCGGTTGTGTAGGTAATTAGCTGTGGTAACCGCTTTCGCCCATAGAGACTGTGGGGAGTTCTGAGTCAAACAGCACACATCTTGTCATCTTCATTAGTGATCGGTTTTTCCTTTTGGCTTCTGGGTTGGAGAGTAGGGAACTGTTAGCTGATGTTTGATTCCGCTTTGGGTCAGGAAATCTTCGACTTGTTGGTTTACGTACTCACGACCGTTGTCTGTCATTATGGCTTGGATGTTTGTTCCTAATTCCGTGTAAGCAGGGGTGACGTAATATTTTATTTTTTCATAGACTTCGTCTTTTCCCAAAGGAAGTAGATCCTCGTGTATCTTCTGTAGTCGTCAGTGAAGGTGATGAATTATTTCTTACCGCTAAGAGAGTTAGTTGGTAGTGGACGCAGACACCACTGTGGACGACTTGAAGCGTTTCAGTTGCTCTGTACTCTGTCTTCTTTGGAAATCGGATTTCAGTGAGTTTTCCTTAGATGCACTGAACACAGTCTGTGCTGTGCGAACATTGGTTCAGTTTTAGTACTCTTTCTAGGTTTTCATTTTGGGATTTCTTAATCGATTTCTGTGTCCTAGTCTGTCGTTCCAGAGCATAACGCAATTTTTATTGTTGCCGTGGTTTTGTTTTGCTACGTTTGCTGCTCATAGTCGGCAAGGGACATAAAAATGGATTAGAGGTGAAGATAACAAACAAAGCATGTCTATCTGTTTGGTGATAGCGCGTAGATACTCTACGGTAGTCATCAAGGTAAGTGGAAGCTAATGGAAGCTAGTCATCACTGAGTGATTTCTGCGGGTGCATTGAATAGATATATCAGGTGATCACTGTAGACATGGGTCCTCAATGGTCAGTCATCTCTGATGATCACTGTATATATAGTAAAGGGTTTTAAATGGTGAGTCATGTAAGCTCATCACTATAACCAAGGATCCACATTGGTCGGTCATCTCTAATCATCCGTATTGTCCAGTGTCTTCATTGGTTAGCAATGCCACTATATCTCAGACAATCAATCAAGAGATAGACATTTCCTGATCCTGAGTTTCTAATGGCTTGCGGCATCTACCGGAATAAATATCAACTAATTATTGATTTCTAATTATTCAAGAGAATCGGCCAAATACTTATTCTTAAATATTTAACAAAAATTAACCACTTTTCGTATTTCAGACTGTCGGCCCTTATCTGTTTGGTGTAAGGAGATCCTCAAGGACCAAAAATATATTCTTTGAGGACTTTTCTACTTATATAAGGAATCAATTTTATAGCCGCTGTAGGCTTTTTATATAGGAATTTGGCATGCAAGGCATCATTCTCCCCATTTTGAAATATATATATTGTGAGAAAAAATAAATATAGGAGTATATTCTCATTTTATTTTCAAGTCCACCAATGAGAGTTCAAATATCCAAACTTGGCCAAACTATGGCAAACTTGAACATGATTTCTCACCATGATTATTATGGTCTGTGACAAGTGTACTCTATGGATAATAACAAAATAACGTTTTTTGTTGTTTTTTTTTACTCTTTGTGGGTAGCCTCCTGTCGTGTCCAATGACGAGCCTCTAAGGTCTCCATGCATCTCTACCACAGCAGAAGCAATGTCCACTATCTTGGGTGTGTAAAGCTGCTGCTCTGGGTCCATGTCAATTGTCTGCAAGGCTGCGGCCATTGCTGTGCATGAGAATATGTGAGTAGGTGTTAGTTCCACACCAGGACAGTTGTTGCATGTCCTATAGATTTTTGTGCCATCTAGATGTAATGTCATTCCTTTTTAGTGTTTCATTCTGAATCTTGTTATTGTTTTGTAATTCTTCTCTCAGAGTTTATTCGAAAATTTGATATTTTCTTATTTGTTGTTGAATTATCTTCTTATACAGATAACCGCTAGAAAAGACTACCTAATCAATTAATTAGCTGTTCATTCCGAGTGAGAAGCAGTTTTGGCTGAGGTAATGGTATTTCAAATGCCTCTTGTCGGGTATGGCATCTCTTTACAACACATAATCCCTATATTTAAAAATACAAATGAATTTAACCTTACCCTTGTGCGTTTCTTTTCGATATATTCCAAATTATACTTATTATTTGTTTTATAAATTTATACATCAAGTAGCCGAATGACACGAACAACGACCGAGTTTTGCCTGAAAGAATTTTTCACCGTGTGCGTGAGAATAAAAATGTTGTTTTTATTCAAATACTATTCGTTACAATTATAAATTACTAGCGAATATACTCGGCTTCGCCTAGTTTGTTTTACCCGAGTGAAAGTTTGTCTAACGAACATTTGTTTAAACAATATTTGCGGGGCTAGCATCCACTCCCTACTGAATCCATATAATTGTAAAGATAAATTGTAATATTTGTTACTCTTCTCAATCAAAACCATTGAGAAATTTTGCATATAGGAAGATTAATATATAGAATGCGGCGACATTCAATAGATGGCGTCTAGCTTTGACGTCTATTTTGACGGGAGAAGCGACCATTGTCCTTTTTAGATCAATATCTTCCGGCAAAATTTCCAACATATAAACTATTCAAAAAATGAAATTAGACAATAAACACAAATATATTCATATTTTAGAGTTGTAAAATTTTGATAATTATTATATACTGACAGCTTCACCCGGCTTCTCCCCTAGTGGATGTTTGTCAGGCGAATTTTGATTTAACAAATGTTATTTATTATAATTATATCATAATAACTCTAATTTGTGTGGGCGAAACAGCAGTCGTGTCCAAGCTTGAGTGAGGCCCCTAGTGACATCTGTCGGCGAACATTATAACTAATTATAATTGTAATCAATAACCCACTCTATATATTCAACATTTTGCAATATTTTAAGGTTCTAATTGATTTTTAATATTTTTTAAATTTTTATTATTTATTGTAATATATTTTAGTATTTGTAGTATTTTAGTATATATAGAGTATTTAAAATTTGTTTAAAATATTATCAAATTAGATCGTTTTAAAATAATTTTTGGGAGCAGAATATAGTTCGCGTTGTGAAGAATAATTTATAGCATATTATAAATTTGTGTTTTTGCTATTAAAGGATAACTAAGATCTCAAATATTGCTTTAGATTTCTCTTTTAAACCAAATCCAACAAAAAAGAAAATAGAGGTAACCCGGGCTCCTGGAGCATAAATCACAATATATAAATCCAACAACACCAGCTACAATTTAACCATAAATGGAAACATATTTGGCTTTCAGATTAATGTTAAGGATTATGTTGTAAGTTTAAAATGATGATAGCGTAATATAAAACTACTTCTACTGGTCAAAAAGGAAAAAAAAAACGTTAATTATTATTATATAGTGGTGCTATGTGCTATGCATCATTAATTTATTATTATAATAATCCTTTTCCATATCTAAATATGATATTTTTACTTTTATCAGACTAAATAGTATATTTAAAGTTTTAAATTGCTGCTTTTCCAGGCCTAACTCTATTTCTGGGCAAAATTTAAACCCTATATTTCAATATCGTTGAAAGGTCTGATTCCAAAATAACTTTATTAAGGTACCGCTCAAAAAGAACAACCTAGTTTATGATATTTACAACAATGAATAAAAAGTGAAGGTTATTTATATGTAAAAACAAAGTGTCCAATACGGGATTCGATCCCGGTTCATGGTTGTCGGGAATCGAGGGCTTACAATCACTCGTCCACCGACGTCGTTGAACGTATGCGAAGAAAAAAACACAACTTTTAAAATTAAATAAAGACGATATTTCAATGCTAATAACACTCACAACTAAACACATCCATTACTGTCACCAAGCTTACCCTATCTATCACTATCCAACTTGTGGGATAAAGCGTCTACTCGTGGGTCTGTCGTTACGACAGAGATTTTCGTCTGTTTAATAAGAGTTCTAGAAAAGGATAGAAAATAATCTGAATCTTCCATATTGTTTTCACAAGGTTAACAAATGGAAATTTAATCAATGTTGTATCCTGAGCGGCTAACAAATGTGAAATTTGAATACTGTTATCGGTAAGCGATAAGCTAATAAAGAATTTTATCATTGTTGCCCGCGAGAGGGTAAGAAATGAGGATTTTGTCTATTGTTGCCTGTGATAGGTTCACAAATTGAGGATTTTGGGCATTGTTTCCCGTGAGAAGACAACATAGGGAGAATTTTATCATTGTTGCCCGCCAGAGGTTAATAAATGAGGAATTTGTCCATTGTTGCTGTGATACTTCTCTGATCAAAAAGTTTCGACACTTTGCTCATAAAATCCTGAAAACTCAATATATTTTCTCCCGGTTTGTGGCAAACGCAAGCGTCGCCCTTGGCTTGGAGACCTGCCAATTTTCAAAAATCACGCGCCACAATAGCGCTGGCAGCGGCTCTTCGAAGTGAAGCCATTTTGCCCGTGCTTCGATTTCGTTAGTCACCGAAATGGAGGATCAACGATTAGCATCAAGTTCTGTGTAAAAAACGGATTCAAGGGTGCCGAAATTTTTTGGATGTTGCAAACAGCCTACGGGGATGAGCCGAAGATGAGTTTTCGAGTGGTACAAGCGCTTCAAGGAGGGCCGGGAAGAGACCGCCGACAACGAGCGTTCCGGGAGACCGTCCACATCAACCATGCCTGAAAAAGTGAACAAGCTGTTGGAACTGGTGCGTGAAGACCGACTAATAACTGTCAGGGAGGTCGCCGAAGAAGCAGGGATATCATTCGGGTCGGCTCAATCGATAATGAAGGACATTTTGGGAGTGTGAAGACTCAACGCCGTTCTCTTTCCCAAAGATTTGACTTTTGATCAAATGAACGCCCGGAAAGAAACGGCCAGTCTCAATCTCGAAGCCACAACCGACGACCCCGAATTGCTGAAGAGGGTCAATACTGGAGACGAAACATGGATTTACGGCTTTGATTCGGAAACTACCCAACAGGCATCGGAGTGACGCTTCAAAAATGAGCCGAGACCAAAGAAAGCGAGGAAGTCTCCCAGCAAAGTCAAGGTCATGTTGACGGTGTACTTCGACTACCAGGGCATCGTTCATCATGCATTTCAACATCAACACTCTACAATAACTGCTGACTCCTACCTGGGAGTTTTGAGGCGATTGAGGGAAGCGATCAGGCAGAAACGGCCGGTGCTGTGAAGGAGCAAGTCGTGGATCCTCCACCACGATAACGCGCCGGCGCACACAGCCCTCAAAATCTCGAAGTTCCTGCAGGACCACTCCACCTCTGTGTTCCTCCAACCCCCCTACAGTCCCGAATTGGCCCCCTGCTACTTCTTCCTTTTTGGAAAGCTCAAAAAAAGTTAAAGGGTCGGAAATTTCAGAGTATAGAAGAGATCATATTGGAATTAGAAGAAGGCCATGAAGGCGCTCCCGAAAACAGACTACCAGAGGTGTTTTGCCGACTGGAAAAAAAAGGTGGCTGAAGTGCATCGCGGCCAACGGGGACTACTTTTAAGGGGACAATTTGAATTTGGTAGAATATATATAAAATAAAGTTTTATTTTTAACTTATGAGCAAAGTGTCGAAACTTTTTGATCAGAGTAGTAGGTTCACAAATTGAGGAATTTGGGCATTGTTTCCCGTGATAGGTTAACATGGGAAGAATTTTATCATTAGGATCTGACATAGTATAGCCACGCTTAATAGATTAAAACAGGAAGTAGGTGAATAGCGTGGTAAGGTTCTTTATTTCGCACAACAAGCTTTCGGGCATCAGCTGCCCTTCATCAGGTATAATGCATGACTAGAAAGAGTGAACCGATATATATATGCAGTGAATTAGCATAAAAGAAACTAACTAAGATCTATTTATAAATTAAGAAAATTTACATATGAAACTAAAGAGAAAAGTACAAAATTTGTGAAAAAATAAACTAAGAAATTTGTATAAGGTGAATTAAAGGTAAAGCACGGAAAGAAAGGATAGAAAAACAAGAAAACGTAGGTATCTAGGCATGATAAAGGGAAAAAAGAGGCAAAAAAAGGATATCAGTGACTAAGATTAGAAAAAACAGTATATTGGGGGGGGGGAGATCTATTTTTCTGTTGAAACTAGGGACAGAGCTGGACACAAGAGCTTCAAGGACTAAACGTTGATATTTGTTCTTAACATCACTATATACCGGGATCGTGTATCTCATGCTCCCGTCTCCCATAAAATTACCACCGTTAAAACTCTTTCTAAGCGCGTTTTTACCCATTGCTCCCTTCCTTTATTTAGTAGAATCGAGAAACGAACCGTTTACCTACACCTTTTATCTGCGGGTTACCCACGCAACTTTATTGATAGACATTTTTATTCGCCTAACCATGACAGTTCCACTCCTCCCCCGTATAAAGATGTTTGCGTTCTTCCGTTTTCTATTACGAATTCTGACATTGGTTTCTATCTACGTAAATTTGGCATCCGTACGTTTTATAAAAAATCACCTTCCCTAGGCACATCTTTACGCCATCCTCTCACAAAAAGTTCCATCAAACCCAGCCCCCAATCTTTCTCCAATGCCATCTACAGAATCCCGTGTAATGACTGCCCACAATCCTATTTCGGAGAAACTGGCCGAACCATAGCCACTCGAGTCCTAGAACATGACCGTAACATCCGTTCTCATGATCGTAAGTCCCTAATATACCTACACAGCAACGAATTCAACCATTCTTTTAATTTAAGCAACACGATCCCGGTATATAGCGATGTTAAGAACAAATATCAACGTTTAGTCCTTGAAGCTCTTGTGTCCAGCTCTGTCCCTAGTTTCAACAGAAAAATAGATCTCCCCCCCCCCCAATATACTGTTTTTTCTAATATTAGTCACTGATATCCTTTTTTGCCTCTTTTTTCCCTTTATCATGCCTAGATACCTACGTTTTCTTGTTTTTCTATCCTTTCTTTCCGTGCTTTACCTTTAATTCACCTTATACAAATTTCTTAGTTTATTTTTTCACAAATTTCGTACTTTTCTCTTTAGTTTCATATGTAAATTTTCTTAATTTTTAAATAGATCTTAGTTAGTTTCTTTTATGCTAATTCACTGCATATATATATCGGTTCACTCTTTCTAGTCATGCATTATACCTGATGAAGGGCAGCTGATGCCCGAAAGCTTGTTGTGCGAAATAAAGAACCTTACCACGCTATTCACCTACTTCCTGTTTTAATTTTATCATTGTTGCCCGCGAGAGGTTAACAAATGAGGAATTTGTCCACTGTTGTATGTGATAGGTTGACAAATTGAGGAATTTGGGCATTGTTTCCCGAGAGAGATTATTATAGGGAGAATATGGCCATTGTTTCCCGTGAGAGGGTAACATAGGGATAATTTGGCCATAGTTTCCCATGAGAAGTTATCATAGGGATAATTTGGCCATTGTTTCGTGTGAGAGGTTAACATGGGGGATAATTTGGCCATAGTTTCCCGTGAGAGGTTAACATAGGGATAATTTGGACATAGTTTCCCGTGAGAGGTTAACATAGGGATAATTTGGCCATAGGTTCCCGCGAGAGGTTGACATAGGGATAATTTGGCCATAGTTTCCCGTGAGAGGTTAACATAGGGATAATTTGGCCATAGTTTTCCGTGTGAGGGTAGCATAGGGATAATTTGGCCATTGTTTCCCGTGAGAGGTTAACATAGGGATAATTTGGCCATAGTTTCCCGTGATAGGTTGACATAGGGATAATTTGGCCATATTTTCCCGTGAGAGGGTAACATATAGTGAATTCGGCCATTGTTTCCCGTGAGCGGTTAACATAGGGATAATTTGGCCATTGTTTCCCGTTAGAGGTAAATATATATAGAATTTGTAAAACGACATTTGAGAATTATCCCGCATGTGTTTCTTTCGAACGAAAAATCTAAATTCATTTTGAGGAGAAATAAAGATTATTTCTAACCTTAAGGATGAGATATGAAAGGATGAATTGTGAAGAGTAATGATAAAGGGAAAAATAAAGTATCCAGGGATGGAAATCGAACCCAAAGTGTTCCGCTTACCGGGCAGATGAGATGTCCACTAGGCAAGATTTTGATCATTGTTTCCCGTGAGAGGGTAACATAGGGATAATTTGGCCATTGTTTCCCGTGAGAGGTTAACATAGAAAAAATTTGACCATTGTTTCCCGTGAGAGGGTAACATAGGGATAATTTGGCCATTGTTTCCCGTGAGAGGGTAACATAGGGATAATTTGCCCATTGTTTCCCGTGAGAGGGTAGCATAGGGATAATTTGACCATTGTTTCCCGTGAGAGGGAAACATAGAGAGAATTTGACCATTGTTTTCCGTGAGAGGTTAACATAGAAAGAATTTGACCATTGTTTCCCGTGAGTGAGTAACATAGGGATAATTTGACCATTGTTTCCCGTGAGAGGGTAACATAGGGATAATTTGGCCCTTGTTTCCCGTGAGAGGTTAACATAGGGATAATTTGACCATTGTTTCCCGTGAGAGGGTAACATAGGGATAATTTGACCATTGTTTCCCGTGAGAGGGTAGCATAGGGATAATTTGACCATTGTTTCCCGTGAGAGGGTAACATAGAGAGAATTTTACCATTGTTTTCCGTGAGAGGTTAACATAGAAAGAATTTGACCATTGTTTCCCGTGAGAGGGTAACATAGGGATAATTTGGCCCTTGTTTCCCGTGAGAGGGTAACATAGGGATAATTTGACCATTGTTTCCCGTGAGAGGGTAACATAGGGATAATTTGACCATTGTTTCCCGTGAGAGGGTAACATAGGGATAATTTGACCCTTGTTTCCCGTGAGAGGGTAACATAGGGATAATTTGGCCCTTGTTTCCCGTGAGAGGGTAACATAGGGATAATTTGACCATTGTTTCCCGTGAGAGGGTAGCATAGGGATAATTTGACCATTGTTTCCCGTGAGAGGGTAACATAGAGAGAATTTGACCATTGTTTTCCGTGAGAGGGTAAAATAGGAAGAATTTGACCATTGTTTCCCGTGAGAGAGTAACATAGGGATTATTTGACCATTGTTTCCCGTGAGAGGGTAACATAGGGATAATTTGACCTTTGTTTCCCGTGAGAGGGTAACATAGGGAGAATTTGACCATTGTTTCCCGTGAGAGGGTAACATAGGGATAATTTGACCATTGTTTCCCGTGAGAGGGTAACATAGGGATAATTTGACCATTGTTACCCGTGAGGGGGTAACATAGTGATAATTTGGCCCTTGTTTCCCGTGAGAGGGTAGCATAGGAAGAATTTGGCCATTGTTTCCTGTGAGAGGGTAGCATTGGAACAATTCGACCATTGTTTCCCGTGAGTGGGTAACATAGGGATAATTTGACCATTGTTTCCTGTGAGAGGGTAACATAGAGAGAATTTGACCATTGTTTTCCGTGAGAGGGTAACATAGGGATAATTTGGCCATAGTTTCCCGTGATAGGTTGACATAGGGAAAATTTGACCATTGTTTCCTGTGAGAGGGTAACATAGGGATAATTTGACCATTATTTCCCGTGAGAGGGTAGCATTGGGATAATTTGGCCATTGTTTCCTGTGATAGATTCACAAATTGAGGAATTTGAGCATTGTTTCCCGTGAGAGGGTAACATATGGAGAATTTGGCCATTGTTTCCTACGAGAGGCTAACATAGGGAGAATTTGGCCATTGTTTCCCCGTGAGAGGTTAATATAGGGAGAATTTGGCCATTGTTTCCCCGTGAGAGGTTAGTATAGGGAGAATTTGGCCATTGTTTCCCCGTGAGAGGTTAGTATAGGGAGAATTTGGCCATTGTTTCCCCGTGGGAGGTTAGTATAGGGAGAATTTGGCCATTGTTTCCCCGTGAGAGGTTAATATAGGGAGAATTTGGCCATTGTTTCCCCGTGAGAGGTTAATATAGGGAGAATTTGGCCATTGTTTCCCCGTGAGAGGTTAGTATAGGGAGAATTTGGCCTTTGTTTCCCCGTGAGAGGTTAGCATAGGGAGAATTTGGCCATTGTTTCCCCGTGAGAGGTTAACTTAGGGAGAATTTGGCCATTGTTACCCGTGAGAGGTTAACATAGGGAGAATTTGGCCATTGTTTCCCGTGAGAGGTTGACATAGGAGTAATTTAATCATCGTTGTCTGTTAACATTTAATAAATAACAATAAAATCTGTTGCTATAATAAACTATGAATATGTTTGTTGTTAACCAATGAGAAATATGTCCATTGTTGAAGTATTTTTGGATAAGATTTATGGGTAACTTATACTAGGTCTCTGTTAGGTATTCTATCTGAGCTACAATAAAACCTCCCAACGTGACATCGCTTGAGAAAAATCAAATTGAACTAAGCTAATCAACTTAAGAAAGATATTTCAGTGTTAGCCATTGTCTCTTCTGATCACTTTTTGTTGGGAAAAATTATTTATTCCTAAAAGAGAAAGAAGGCTGGTAAATATGAAGATCCTTTATTACTTTAACGGTGTTTTTAAACAATAAGGAAGGACAAGAGATAAAATTACACCAGCAGCTTACACCTATCAGCGGCCTGCCCTATCCAATAGCTGCTATCCAACTTCAATAATCTAACAAAGCTACGATATATAAGCAGATATGCAAATTAGAATAAACAATACTACAACAATAGCCAAATTACAACAGAGTATTACATGGCTGAAATATTCTAGAATTGCCACTTTTAACACATTTTACCGCCCCATATTACGTTATGCCGTGTGACAGGCAGTATGTGGCTCCCCCTGTTGACGCTGGCAGTGGTCCTGGGTCAAGTGATGCCGTCCTGTCCCCCCAGCGGCCTCTACATCCCCCACCCCACGGACTGTGACAAGTTCATCGAGTGTCGCGGCGACACCGTAACCATCGTCCCATGCCCCCAGGGCAGTCGCTTTGTCTCACGGCGGCAGTCGTGTGTCAAGGCGCCTTGTTCACGTGAGATCTCGCAGATCCCGTACTTGAATAAATCTCAGTGAAAACTCAGCACTGTTTGAAAACTGAGTTGGTAATTATAGTAATCACGTGATTTCGATCATCTAAAAAGTTAATTCATTTTAAAATCTCCTCTCTGTATATAAATTAAATATGCAACTGGTTTCTGCAGATGAGTTTCTATTTTCAATTTATTAACGCAACCTCGAACTTTCTACCCTACTACAGGAGTACATAAAAATGAATGTAGAACGAAATTTGACAATTATGCCGCAAATGTTTCTTTTAAACGAAAAATCTAAATTTATTTTAAAGAGAAATAACGATTATTTCTAACCTTAGGGATGAAGTATGATAGTATTAATTGTGAAGATTAATGATAAACGGAAAAATAAAGTGTCCAGGGATGGGATGCGAACCCACAGTGTTCCGCTTACCGGGCAGATGCCATGTCCACTAGGCTACCCTGTAATTAGATGCTATCTAATTACATATACATATAATATACATATATATATAATATACATATTTAAAAATTAAAGTAAAATAATTTCTGCTGAAAACTCTTTATATAGACTTTTTGAAGTTATGTTTATTCCGATATGATCAAGAAATGTTTTCAAAAAGGATTATTTATTCTCCATAATTAGAATATTTAAACAACCATTTTATTTTTCTCAATTTTTTTTTTTAATAATCAACAATAAATAAGATTTTTCGAAAACAAATTATGAAAATACAGCCACCACAACGTCAGCTAGCCATTATCAATGCCGTGTACCACAAAGGCCTAAAGTAGAATCCTCTAACGTAAAAAGTTAATATTTCTAAACATAGATTGCGTGCTATTACCTTATAATAGGATAGAATATCTGCCAATCGACAAAGGCATATCTGAAAGCATGTCAGTAATATCATTATCAATATTTTAAACCTTCAAAGATATCAAAAGCTCGAGGATAGTGCCATGCATTTTAAGGAAAGCTTCACCAATGCCAGAAAA
>CP092867.1:118085890-118162957 GCA_030710605.1 Cordylochernes scorpioides
ATATACCAAAGATACTGGTTCCATGATAAATGGCAATGATTAGCTCCCCTAAATTAAGTCTAATTGGATGACACCAACAAACCCCGAGCAATTAGAGAGGAAGGAAGTGCAGACAGATGTTATTAGGTTGTGTAAAGAAGGTTTTTCTAAAGAATTTGTGGTAAAGACAGGATGTTGATAACGTAGAATACTTCTGATTCTCCTAGTACAGGGGTCGGCAAATTTTTGAGTCGTAAGAGTCCAAAATCACAATTTACAAAATTTCAAAGTTTTTAAAGAGCCACAATTTTTCCTTGCCAAAAATAAATAGCACTCGCATAAATAATATTTGCGTATGGAACTATATAAAGAGCTTCACATCCAAAGAACCGCATGTGGCACGCTAACCGAAGTTTACCGACCGCTGGCCTAGCGGCTTCAAATGCTAAAATCAACTCAGCCTACTTCAGAGAAAATAAGCCAATTTATTACGAATACATAACCAGTTGGGAAGGCAGTTAGGCATCAAAATTGTGGATCCACATATCCTCGAGGTCTTGGTTAATTACAGATATAAGTTAAAACTCAAATTCGTCTCATTCCAGTTTCCTCTATAGTCCAGTCAAATCCAATCAATACCAGTCCAATCATCTTATGCATCTCAAATGTGTGTTTGTGATTTTGGGTTTCTTAATATAATTCACTACATAGGACTTAAAAAAAGTATAGAGAGCCTTTGGAAAGTCTGAGAATATGTATGACGAAAAATGTATCTTAAATTCCTCTACAGTTTTTTACAGTGGAAACTGAGGTGTAGGTTATTGCATATAATCAAAAATATAGCATATAGAATGATAGCTAGGTCTCACAAGGGGATTAATTGAATGAAATTTTATGTGTTGAAATCGTTATGGTTTTATCGTCCTCAAACTGTATTAGACGACATCGACTGTTTTCACTTAACTCCCAAGTTGTGCGAGATCTTGTCTATCACGGCGCATAGTGGATATTTTAAATAATCCTTTTTAAGTTTCTTCATAATGCCAACGACGGCCTCCTGATATACAATACATGGGCTGCTGCTGTTATTCGTCCCTCAAATGACTCTGATGTAACAGCTCTGCTGATGTAGCTGTACTGTGATACCCCACTGTTGTAACAGGATACTGTAAATAATACTCACTGATGCCGGCAACGTTCGCCAAACGTCCTCATCTAACATGCGCTGTGCAGTGTACCCCAAATGCCCCGAGAAGAACGGGCCCTTTGCCACATTCATCCCCCACGAGACCGAGTGTGACTTGTTCTTCTCCTGCGACAACGGGAGGAGTGTCCTGACAAAATGTCCTCCAGGTCTCCGCTTCAACAAAGTATTGTCGGTGTGCGACCACCCCCAGAATGTCAAATGTGGCTCTCAGAAAGACAGTGAACGGATCCTCTGCTCTCACCCCACGGCGTAAGAGATTTTCTATATTTAGCTTGTAGTAATATTTGTCTTTTTTTTTTTTTTTGGAATTTTATGCTATATTCCTGAAAGGCCTGTATGAAGAAATAGCTGGTAAATTTAACTGAGTGTTTTGAATATCACGTGCAAGTTGCACTATCCTCAAGGTTCGAAGTTCGAGAACCTGATTCTTAACTTCCTCTTCTTTCTTATCTCCACTCAATCATATCTGGGTGAAGTAGAATGCGTCTGCCTTTATCATTAAGACTGGGAGCACTACTCAGTGGCAGGCCGACTTAGCTCCAAAAAAATGGCCGCCTCTGACATGAAGAACAGACACCATGTGCAGCCGCTCCTAACATGGAGTACAAACGCTGCTCATCCTGTATACCTGGATTAGGAGCCCTTACAAGGTACTATCAGCTGGGCCAGCTGAGCCCAGGTTTTTTAGCGAGCTTGTTACTGCTCCCCCTCCTCCTTTTTCATCCGGGCTTGGGACCGGCAAAGGCGGAATTGATTCTAAACTTGAAGTGTGTTAAAAGAATAATTTGTTTTGAAGTTATAAATCATTCACAATAATGAATCAAAAAGAACGTCGTCAAAATGTGATTTCCAAATGTCTTGAAAGTTCACAACGTCCAACCGCATAGATCGCGAAAACTTAAAGATGTCTCGTAAATCAGTTTTTTTATTCTAACAAACTTTTTCAGACTTCCTCTCTTGAAATAAAGCATGGATGGAGAATAAAAAGTGGCCTTATCAATCCTGCTCTGCATGCAAAAAGAAACGAAAGAATTCGTAGAAACCGAAGCATGTTGATCAGAGATATTGCCAAATAATACGGAACAAACATTGGAATGATTCAGAACAAAATGCAACGAGAAGGTATGAAGACCCACAAGAAACAGAAAGTTCCAAGAGTTTCTGAAGATAAGAAAGCATCCATTAAAATAAGAGCCCGTTAACTCTATGACTTTCTAAGAGAGGAAAAAAGACATTCAATAATCGACGATGACACCTGCTACAAGATTGACATCTCAGCGCTCCCAGGACCCTAGTACTACATTTCAGCTGATGGAGACATTTTTCCTGAATCAGAAACTACGATTGAAGTTAGAATATTCGACGATAAATATCTCGTGTTGCAAGTAATTTGTATAAATGGATTTAAATATCCTGGACATTAATTAAACAATTAAAAAAGATTTCCGGAAATGAGTTTCTTTTTATTTTAAATACCGTCTCACAAGATTTCGGGCATCTCTGCCCTTCTACAGGATAACATACAGTTTGGCATCAAGCAGCGTTTTATTCATTGTTTATGTTCTCCTGTAGAAAGGCAGATTCCCGAAAACTCGAGACGGTTTTTAAAATAAAAAGAAACTCATGATAAGAGTCAGATTTACGTTACCAAAGGGACAGTCAACAAGAAAATTTGTATCAGAGAATGTCTGAAGAACTGCTGTTTATTAGAAAGCATAATGTCCTCACGTTCCCGACCTTGCACTATTCCACTACGCCCGTGATACAGTGAAGTTCATGGAAACGGAAAATGCCGTGTATGTTGAGTCGGAGTTGAATTGGAGTTGAATCTACCGAATGTGCGCCGTCTAATCGAGCATTTTGGGGAGAAGTCAAAGGAATTCTACGTAAAACAAGTCAAACTGCCACAAGTATCTGAGATTTCCTCAATAAGTTCAACACCAGGAAGGTTACGAAAGACTCTGCAAACGATTATATGAAGGGCATCCAGAAGAAACTCTACCAGCTGCACACAAAATACCGATTTCCAAAAAAGCCTGCACCATAATTCAAGCTTTGTATTATATATTGATTAAAATTTTTGATCAAAATATTCTAAGATATTGTGTTCTTGTTGTCTTGGACACGACAACAACAACACACTATACTAATTATAAAATTTGGCAGTTATTTTCTTATACAGGCCTTATATCATTATTATTTGTAATATGTAATTTTTCTATATAATCACTTTTAATTGTGTTTTCTTTCTCTAAATGATTGAATTTATTTCATCCTTTCTCTCATATAATTTTCGATTTTTTTTCAACGCACTACAAGATGCACCATTGGATAGTGCGCTACCTAGACCGAAGTCTGTACTACAAGATGCAGAGAAAAATCTTTTTTCTCTACAACTTATAAATTTCTACCATACCCTCTACATCTTTCTATAATTTCCCTCTTCTTTAATTCAACGCCATTCCTTAAAGCAAAATCTTTTCAAACTTGGAAAAGCTGACCTCGCGATATTGTTAATGTTTTTAAATTAGATCTATGTCTAGACGAATTGCACCAGGATATTATATCCCACATTTGAGTTTGAGAAGTCTAGCAAGATACATTTTAATTTAATTTAATTTTTTTTTTTTTTGCTCTACGGCCCGGTTCGAGCGCACACAAAGCTTTTTTTTTTTCACTCAATTTTGGCTCTCACACGAACCTCTAGGTTATTAAATCAATTAACCGCGGCCCAATCAACTCAACCTTCGCCCAGACCATCTTCAAAATTTAAGAAACTTTTGTTTATTATCGAAATATTTTCAGATTTATTTCTATCTTCCGCTATCTTTCATAACCAAAAATATTATGATGGACGGAGTAATTTCTGAGTTATGGTGTTGGAATAATACCAACAAAGGTCCGTATAACCATAGTCACATTGCCTCACCTTTTAGTGAAGTAGGTTACTTAATCTGTATAGACTCGCAACTAATCACTTTACCCATGGATAAACACCTACTTAGCTCCAATCTACATAACGTCTCACTGAATCTTTGCCTGCTAGTACCTTATATTGTTTTTATACTATACTAGCCGAATGACCCGGGCAATACCTTATATTGTTTTTATACTATACTAGCCGAATGACCCGGGCAACGCCCGTGTTTTAATTTAGACACGTGGACCTGTTGGATCATTAACGCCCGTGTTTTACCCGATTGAATGTTTTTATTCAAATACTATTTGTTACAATTATAAATTGGCGCCTTAAATAAATGCATATATTAGTTAATAACTATAGCCTATGTGCTTTATCTGTCTATGTACTGTTGGCTTCCGTAGGCGTCTCTTACTGGGAAAAAGAAAGAGAGGATTCCATTAGTTATTAACTAAGATATGCATTTATTTAAGGAGCGACCGCTCCAACACAATAGTTACAAAAACCAAAGAGCGAGTGGGGGGGGGGGGGGGGGGGCAAAGTAAAAAAAAGTGTCTCGCGCAGTGGCGGCGCCATCGTAGCGAACCAATAGGAGAGCGCCATTCCAAAAAAAAAAAGCAAACGGTGACAGAGATGAAGAACGCATGACGCTCGTAACTGTATATAGAATAGTATTGCCACGTTGAAAATTAGGGAAGACAAACTCCATGATGACACAGAGATTTATAACCCAGGTTCCTGGAAATATCTTTATTTACGGGGCTGCTAACCAGAATGGGAAAAAAGGTAATAGCCTACAGCACCCGGTGTTCCCAGGTGGTCACCCTTCCAAGTACTGACCGGGCCCGACGTTGCTTAACTTCGGTGATCGGACGAGAACCGGTGTTTTCAATGTGGCATGGCGGTAGGCGAAAGGTCCAGGTTCCTGGAGTGTAGAGGACTTTATTTAAGGCAAGAAAAAACTATGAATGATTAAGTAAAGATAAGCAAAGAGGAAAGTTTACAGAGTAGCAAAATATAGACATAAAAAATGATACTCTGTTAATAAAATAATAAATACTTTGTTACAGTATGCAACTCGTTTGAGTATTACTTTAAAATTTTGATATATATATATCTATAGCAAAATTCGAAACTATATTAAACGCGTAAGATTCTTTTTCTACTGCCCTTACTGCAATGGAAAAATTATAGGGAGGGCCTGGCTCATCAGTGGTGAACCCTCCCAGCGGTTTCGCCAGTTTAATATACCATTGTTCAATTGTTTAATTTCAAAAAGAATCTTACGCGTTTGAAATAGTTTCGAATTTTGATAACAGATGGCGCGCTAGTGCATCATATATATCTATAGCCTTTTCATATTTTACCTTATTATATTACCTAAAATGAACCCGAACTAATTATCACAAAAATAATTTCACTTAAATGATAGTCTTATTAGGCGCGCTTGAACCCTGTCTTATTGTAGTGAACTCTCATCCGCATTACTGGGCAACAGCATGGCAACATAACTACATGATTCTTCCTTTACTATACTGCCTTTTAACTGAAGGGGTAAATAAAGTGTATATATAAAAAACGTAGGGAAATATATACAGTTATATATGTACAAATTTCTACAGCAAGGGAGACTTCCCCACCTTGAGAGAGTTCTCCTCCAGAGAAGGAGAGGATACACAAGGCGATGGTCAATAGATGGCTTTAGCTTTGACGTCTATTTTGACGGGAGAAGTGCCCTTTATTTTTATAGATCAATATCCTCTCAGAAAAATTTCCAATTCATTATATGTCCTTCAAAGATGAAGAACATATTGTGTGGCCACAAATCTATTATTAATTCAACTGTATAAGCGGTGTTGAATCATCACTAGTTGCCGTTCACGTCGAAATCATAAAACGGATTGATCTGAACAACTCATTACATGATTAAGAAGAGAAAAAAGGCATCTCCTTATCATGCAACTGAGTTTATGATGGCTTGTGCCATCTATTGGATAAATATAAACTATTCGTTTATATTTTTAATTATTCCAGAATTGGCCAAATACCCATTCTTGACCAATTATGGAATAGTTAAGAATCAACAAATAGTTTATATTTATTCCGATAGATGGCGCAAGCCATCAGCAAATTTCAGTTTCACGATAAGGAGATGCCTTTTTTCTCTTCTTAATATATGAACCTTATCCTAGTACAGTATTACATTTTTACACATTATTACAAGATGGCTTACAAAGTATGCGGTGCCTCGAGAAAGTTTCAGAACATATATTCTACAGTCTGATTCAATTCCTAGACTGATAGAAAAGAAATATATATCCAAATTATCGCCAGGAGTTGAAAGACTGTTGAGACTGGGGAACAGATGTCCCAGGAACAAAGAACAACAGCCACCTGCACCACTCTCTATCTCCCACATGTATTTTTACCATCGTACATTTCGATATCGTGTCAATATATAAATTTTATCTATTATATATTCTATATATTTATATATTCTATTATTAAAAATACAGAAGGCATCTCCTGACCACGAGCACATGTGCTTTTTAGATGACAGAGCATCATCTAGTGGAGCAAAAATAAACTAAACCTTTATTTAGCTTGCTCCGTGATATTTGGCCAACCCAATTTCTTGATAAATCAAGAAAAGCCATCCACGAACGCGTTTCGCGCTGTTGGTACTCGTCAGCGTGGAGTAGGCTATAACCACTTTTCTTGACCACTTCTTTAACCTTCTGTAACCACTTTCTTGTAACCGCTTTTCTTGATTTATAAAGAAATTGGGTTGGCCAAATATCACGGAGCAAGCTAAATAAACGTTTAGTTAATTTTTGCTCCACTAGATGGCGCTCTGCCATCTAAAAAGCACATGTGCTCGTGGTCAGGAGATGCCTTCTTTATTTTTAATATCAACACCTGACCCACTTATCTTTTATTTTTTCTATTGTTTTTTCATAGTTAAATATATAAATTAACAAAAAGTCATTTAAAGACTTAAATAAAAAAACTATTTTTACATATTTTAGGAATTATAAAAGATTATAATTATTATATACTAACTGAATAACCCAACTTTGCTAAATTAGTATTTATATTTCTTCAAATTAAAGACACTTCGGCCAGTAAATCTTTTTTATTGTCTCGACGTTTCGACAAAAATCTTTTGTCCTCGTCAGGAGCGAACAAAAATTACAACATTTTTGTCGAAACGTCGAGACAATAAAAAGATTTACTGGCCGAAGTATCTTTAATTTTAAGAACTGTGAATGCCGGCCAGGCAGCTTCTATATCTTTACGATATTATTTATATCTTTAAAATTATTTACATATTTCAGAAGTGCTAAGAAAACTAGCATAGTATTTGTTTATGATGTAATATAATTAGAATTGAGTTTTTCTTTTTATATAAAGATTTTACTAATTATTGTCTATCCCCAGGGTTGTTCTGGCTATATACATATCTACTATAGACCTCTGAGATGTCATTATGTCTATTGATACTATTGTGTTTTATGGATAACATGGCGTCAAGTATTAGTCTTTTATGCTTATTGTTTATGTTTGCATAATAAGTTTTTGGTTCTTCCAAGTTGAGTGTCCTGGGTTTTCTATATGTTGAAAGACTAGGGATTTTTTGTCACCTTTCTTTACGCCGGTCTAAAATGTATTTGATGTGACAGGAGCCTGTCCGAATTTTCTTTCAAGAACTCCTTGGAGACCTTTCTATGAAGTTAGTGGACCAATAAAGATTCACCATATTTCCCCACTTATATATTGTCCTATGTACATCCTCAACAATGTCATTTAACACAGTATAACCTCGTTAATTTGACACACGATAATTCAAACATCGTGTTCCAGCCTATCAAATAATAAACTTTAAATCGACAAAACGATAATTCGACACCCTCGATGATTCGATTGATTCTTAAAATCAAATTTCCATAACATCAGATAATTCTTCTTTAAATACAAACTTATTGATAAAACATAATCAAATTTACTTCAAATACTTCAAAGCAAATTAGTTTCGAAATTCACGATGTATTGTCCCCCGCCGCTTTTATTTCATACTCATTTAAATCGAATTGCTCAATGGCAGAAGCTAAAATATTTATTTATTACTTTTAGTGAATTTAATAAAAGCTTTTTTGAAAAGGTATTTTCATTTATTAATTACAGGATGACTCAAAATAATGGAGTTAAATATTTCTAATTTAGAATATAATCCTTTGCTAGCAATTTTAGATAATAAACTTCCAAGGATGAGTATATAAGGATTAAAAGATTACATGAGGAGCTTATTTTTAGATTTATTGCGAGCTTTCGAACCTTCTGGTTCTTCAACGGGCATGGATAGCATGGATATACTAACCTTTAGTATATCCATGCTATACATGCCCGTTGAAGAACCGGAAGGTTCGAAAGCTCGCAATAAATCTAAAAAAGAAGCTCCTCATGTAATCTTTTAATCCTTATATATTCAAACTAAATTCTACTGAGTTCATGTAGCCGAAATGAGTATCTTTTATTAAGCGTTTTTTCGAGCTTTCGGGATAATGCCCTTCTACAGGAAAAATTGATACAAAATGAAACTTAACCGAAAGCTCGAAAAACGTTTAATAAAAGATACTCATCCTTGGACGCTTACTTTATTATATAAAATATTTCCAATCATAATTTTATTAAACAACAACAAAAAGGTCATTGTTAACAAATTAACAATGTATAACAATTAGGTGGATACCAACTAACAATTTATTTAGCCGGTTTCAAAGTGGCCTCCCTTGACTACAATACACAGATCTTGAAGTGGCTTGAAATTTTCGGCTATGGGCCGCATATCATCCGGCGACAATCGGTCCCTTTTAGGCGCAGCGATCGCTTCAGCGTCTTCAAACTTTTGTGGCGTGTAGCACAGGCTGTAAAATGGACCACACGCTGTAATCTATGGGGTTGATATCGGGTGAGTAGAGCGGCCATTCCGCCGACGTGATAAAGTCTGAAAAATTGGCCTTGCCCTGAGTCAATTTCGCCTTATGAGCCGGTGTGGAGTCCTGCTGGAACGTCCGATCCGCATCACCGAAGTGTCGTTGAGTCCACGGGGAGAACAGCGGCCTCGAGAATATGGGGCGATATACTTCTTGGTTGATTTTTATTCCTGATCCATGAAATTCCTTAACTGATAAGCAGAGGACTCGACATGTTTCATGATGCCGAGAGATGCTCAAAAAGTGTGATAATGGATCATCCCGTTATGTCAATAGCATCATAACAGGTGATGAAACTTGGATTTATTATTTTGATGTGCCTACTAAAGCCCAGAACAAAGTATGGATCTTTAAAGGTGAAAGCACGCCTGTGTATGTAAGAAAATACAGATCCATTAAGAAGAAAATGTTACCCATCTTCTTTACTGCCGGAGGAGTTGCGAGTCGTGCGGCACTGGAAAATCAAAAGACATTCACTGCCAAAGGGTACACTGAGGAATGCCTTCCTAAAGTTGTTCAAGCTATCAAAAGGTTACGTCCAAACTCAAGGACTGACACATGGCTTTTCCACCATGACAATGCTCCAGCTCACCATTCGAAGATCTGCGCCGATTATTTGGCACGTATTGGACTGAAATTGTTGGAGCATCCTCCCTACAGTCCAGACCTTTCACCTACCGACTTTGCTCTCTTGCCTCACGTGAAGAATAGATTAAAAAGGTAAACGCTTTTTCTGCGATGAAGACCTTTTGAGGGCATGGGATGACGCCCAGCTCCCTGAGGAAACGTGGTAGAGTTGGTTTGATGGCTGGTTTCAAAGTATGGAGAAGTGTATTGATTGTGGTGGAAAATATTTCAAAAGATTGTAAATAATAAAGTCATATTACAAAACTTTCATAGTGCCCTATGTATCACTATATTTCAGAATGCTTGACATTAATTCTTTGTTTGCATTATATACCATAAAGTGATTTATTTTAACCATTATTTTCTCGTAGCGCAAACATTAATTTGGGGAGATCCCGGGTGAAGCTAGGTCATAATTTATAACTAATAACGGATAGTATTCGAATAAAAAACATTTTTATACATACGCACTCAGGAAAAATTCTCTCGGGTAAAACCCAGGCGTGGCCCGGGCCATTCTCAGCTAGTTATTTATGAAGGTCGGAATTCTTCTTCGGCAAGACGGTTGTTAATGGTGTTCAGATATGATCCAGATTCATTCTGCACTTGTAGAGCTGCTTGAATCATTGGCATGGCTGTTGTCCTGTCTGCTACAATGCTATGAATCCTCCTATTCACTCTCTCTCTCTGCTCTGGCGGCCACAGGGTTCATCTGGTCTCGCTACTCCATGGTGATCATCCCCAAGAACTACAACTTGATTAGTGTCAAAATATTCCTGGCTGCCACAGGGCTCTACCAGCTTCTGCGAATCTACAGGCATCTCTAGTCCGAGGAGTACAAACAGTCCCCTGCAGCAGCGGCCATCTTGATTCTTCCTCCCCTCAGCGTGGGTAGACAACATTCCCGCAGCCAACCAGCAGCTCTCCCACACTTTTTCTCTCTCTCTTTGTTGTAACTCTGGGGTGACCTGAGCCAGGTTTTCTTGAACTTTTATCTTCCTCTGACCACCGAGCCAAATCCTCACAACAGTACTTTGAATGCTTTGCGCAGAGGCGATATCGTAGCCAGTGAAGAACTTCCGAGGCGCGATTATTGCTAGTTGAAAACTTTACCCAATACCCCAATACTTTGAATGCCGCATACTTTCATAGTAGAAATTCCACCTTCTCTGAGGCCTATGATTCTGCCTCTTGTAAACTCAGAAATTTGCTTATATGACTCTAGGGAGCTAGAATGCCAATAGCTACCGCCAAAAATATTTTCTGTAAAGCTTTTTATTATTCCAGTTCTGCAGCCTTCACTTCATTATCTCGTCAGGAATATGAACCAGGTTAGCGTTTTTAAGGGGTCCACGCAAATGGGAGCCACATGGTGAAAAAATGGAGCTGTAAGTGAGTGGAAAATAATATTTCACTTTTTCGTCGTGAATACATCCTTGAAATGTCTGCACAATGTGGAGGCCTCCCCACCGGGATTTTCCCATGTGAGTGTTTGCTCATGCAATATGGTATTAATACAAAGCAATAATGCGCCATCTATACATAGCGAATGAAGACATTAACGCGAATGTTTCTTTTCACAAATAAATCAAACTTTTACTGTCCTTACTGCGGTGAAAAAATATTGGGAGGGCTTGGCTTATCAGTGGTGAACCCAGCGGTTTTGCCAATTTAATCTACCAGACCGCTTCTTTAGAGCTCTAATACTGTATTGGATCATTCTGCCTTTTATGCTCCACTGAAGGGTGGAATCTTAGAAATAGTATTTAAGCTTTTAGGACAGTATAATTTCAATTAAATAGTTGCATCGAGCAATGCTCTTCCGCAAACAATAAGGACAAGTTAGGCATAAATTAATATAAACCAACTAGACGGGTGACCCGGGCTTCGCCCCGGGATTGACCCGTGTGCATATCTACCCGAGTGATATATATTTAGATAAGATTTTTTTTATAATTGTTTGTTATTAGCATTATCTATTTGTTTGCATCAGCATAATTTAATCTAATCTTTGATAGAGGGCGCTGTTCGTGAGCTAAGTAGAATAATATATATAGTTTTAATAATTGATTTATATATATTTTAAAATAGCCTATCGTCTTCCCCGTATTTTTTTACCTATGTATGGAAATTTTGGTTTGAATTAGTGAACTACTGCGAATTTGTATATCGGACATACAAACAAACAAACATACAAACATTGATTTTTATATATATAAGGAGATAACGCGCCATCTATAAATAACGAATGAAGATGCGAATGTTTCTTTTCACAAATAAATCAAACTTCTACTGTCCTTACTGCGATGTAGCATATAAAAGCAGAATGATCCAATACACTATTAGAGTTCTAAAGAAGCGGTCTGGTAGATTAAATTGGCGAAACCGCTGGGAGGTTTCACCAATGATGAGCCAATTTCTCCTAATATTTTTTCTTCGCAGTAAGGACAGTAGAAGTTCGATTTATTTGCGAAAATAAACTTTCACGTCTTAATGTCTTTATTCGTTATATATAGATGGCGCGTTATTGCTATGTATCAATTTATGCCTAACTTGTCCTTATTGTTTGCGGAAGGGAAATTGCTCGATGCAAATATTCAATTGGAATTATACTGTCCTAAAAGCCTACGTTCATAGTTTGCTTAAATACCATTTTTAAGATTCCACCCATCAGTGTAGCATATAAAAGCAGATGATCCAATACACTATATTAGAGCTCTAAAGAAGCGGTCTGGTAGATTAAATTCGCGAAACCGCTGGGAAGGTTCTCCACTAATGAGCCAAGCTCTCCCAAAATTTTTCATCGCAGTAAGGACAGTAGAAGTTTGATTTATTTGTGAAAAGAAACATTCGCGTCTTAATGTCTTCATTCGTTAAATATTGTATTAAACAATATAATAGTACTTTTATCAATAGTAGCAGTACTGACAACTTACATTAATACTGTCACGACGATGAAAGAAAGAAAGATTCGAAACAGCGTGGCCTAGCTTCAGGCATAGCGGCGGAACCGTTTGAAAAAAACAAGGCTTTTGGGAGGAAGCGGTCAACCAAAAATATTTTGTTCCCAGAGGCTTCTTGGGAAATCAAGAAATGGATATTTAAGGCCAAACATGTGAAAATTTGATAAAAATAAAATAATGAAAAGGCAAGGTGTTTGGTATTAAAATAAAAAATGCATACCCTGATTACGTTCACGTGAACCTTTTACGCAAGTTTGGCCTTAAATACCCATTTCTTGATTTCTCAAGAAGCCTCTGGGACCAAAATATTTTTAGTCATAGAGGAACAACCTGCACCACGCTGACGAGGGCCAACAGCCCGAAAAGTATTCGTGGCTGGCTTTTATTGATTTATCAAGAAAATGGGTTGACCAAATATCAGGAAACAGGTTAAATCAACGTTTAGTTGGTTTCTGTTCCACTAGATGGCGCTCTGCCATCTAAAAGGTTCATGTGAACGTGGTCAGGATATGCCTTTTTTATTTTAATACCAAACACCTGACCTTTATTTTTATTTTTTTCACATCTATATATGTATATTCTTCCCTAACTCTATATCCCTCTTGTACACTATATAACGCACATATTTCATTATTATTTTCACAAAAGCCTTCTCAAATTTCATATATATATTTTAATACTCTTATTGGATCCTTTTTATACCTATTTTTTTAAATTCTCATTATTATTCATTATTTTGACCAATGACAAAGTTGTTTCCATGTGATATATAAGAATTTGTAAATTATGTTTATTGTGCAATAAATTGATATAGAGGGAGCAATCCCCTGAGAAAAAGTTTAAGAAAAAAATTGCCTTTTTTATCTTCACATTATCAGGTATGTCCTTTTTTTAAATATAGAAATATACAATGGATGACCTTTTGACTCGAACTATTTGGGTCACATATGGTCACTCTCTTCCCTATGTTTGTATAGAAAACTGAAGGAAATTTACAAAGGGTTATCATGATGAAAACAACATTTTTCATTCAATCATGAATGCCTCGCATTTCGTTTCATTCCTCCTAACTTAAGTCTAAAAGTCCCAGTTTTAACCAACAATCAAATCAAAAACATTCTTTCTAAAAATTGGGTACAAACTTCTAAATTTTAGAATTTCAAATTGCCATACTCAAATTATAGTAAGCTGAATAAAATTGAAGAAAACATTTAAAAACTATTATCTAATCATTTTAGCTCTATATATAACGATTGAAGACATTAAGACGTGAATGTTTCTTTTCACAAATAAATCAAACTTCTACTGCCCTTACTGCGATGAAAAAAATATTGGGAGGGCTTAGGCTCATCATTCGCGTCTTAAGGTCTTCATTCGTTATGTATAGATGGCGCGTTAATGCTTTGTATTAATTTTAGTTCTGTTGATTCATTAGATGAAAAACTCAAGGAAATAAGTGATAAGGAAACAAATTCAATCAAAAGTAGACATAAAAAAAAAAAAGAAAGCGCTATGGGTTAAAAATATGGTTTCCTAAGCCCTATTAATAAGACAAACGTTAATCATAACCTATCCTAAAGAGTTTCAACAGAAAAAGAAACAAAGATTTTATCTTAAAATTAAAGATACTGCGGCCAGTAAATCTTTTTATTGTCTCGAGGTTTCGATAAAAATCTTTTGTCCTCGTCAGGAGCAAAGGAAAATTAAAACATTCGGCAAGGCGTTAAAAATTATTCTAAGGCTGTTTTTTGGTCGAAACGTCGAGATAATAAAAATATTTACTGGCCTGTTACATAGAAAGAAAAGCACATTCCAGAATGGAGAATGTTTAAGAATAATGTAGAAAAAGCGGAAGACTTGGCCAATCTAAAGCGATTGCGCAAGGCTTGATGCTGGCGGCTTTCTGATTGGCTGACCAACCATGACCGTTCTGGAAAGATCTACTTCGGGATATATAGGGATGAGGAACTCAGGGAGAAAAAGAACGAAGCTACGTGGTGGACCCCAAGCAAACGCTGCTGTCTCAAGAGGTCTTACCGCCGACGCCGGTGTACTTCCTGGAAGATTCTAGAAGATTCTACCAACTTATGTCTCCTGTTCTGCGCCTACTTTCCTTCACTGTGCTGCAGTTGGTGAGTTTGTAACCGCTGTTTCCATTATTGTTTTTTTTTTTTTTGCATTCTTCTGTAATTATTTTATAGATTAGGCTTAAATAAAGTCCTAAATATCATTTGTTCCCACGGAAGTGATTCATTGTCAACCAACAACGCAACAACATGAATGCCGGCCAGGCAGCCTCTATCTTTACGATAAAGATTATCCCATGGATTGAAATACATTCCATCCTACCCAACTGATGTTCTCTAAATCTCTTGAACCATTATAAAGCTGTTCTTCTATTGGCTATTCCTTTCCCTTCCACTTTGCATATTTCTTTTGCCGCCATATTTGCATTTAGTCCTTTTATACCAAAAGAAGCGCAATAGTACTCGTTATTTTTGATCACACATTCTTTAGCTCTCTACTAGAATACTGAAATGTTATTCTAAACTCTATTACGTTATTTCAATCACGTGGGTACTCTCATTGACCGTGAGACCAAACCTTTATTTATTTAAACTTTATTTATATTGGTATATATTAAATCGTTCTGAAAATAAAGCAATCCATACTTAAATCATTAGATAGTAAAAAGGCATATATTGGATTGAATAAAAGATTTATTTACCAATATTTCGGTTGGCTGAACGCCAACCTTTATCGAGGCATTACATTTTTGTATACACAAACTCAGCGCCGCATAGTCTTATAATATCACCGTTGAAATAAATTTTTAAAAAACCCACCCCCCACCTACTTTGTATTTTTTAAAATTATTTCAACTGTGATATTATAACACTATGCGGCGCTGAGTTTGTGTATACAAAAATGTAATGCCTCGTTAAAGGTGGGCGTTCAGCCAACCGAAAAATATTGGCAATATATGCCATTTTACTATCTAATATATTTAAATAATTTGATTTTATATTGGGATTCCGCTTTGGGAACGAACTTTTGATACAACCATGTATATGAATATGCTGCAAAGGCAACATAAATAGAAATATATCCTTAAAGAAAGTGAATAATGCAATGCCATTTTTTTTATTTCTCCTGACGAGGACAAAAGATTTTTGTTAAAACGTTGAGAAAATAAAACTTGAACTTGACGAAGTGCCTATTTTTTAAATAAAATGATATTGTAACTTAGAAATTAGGAAAGACAAACTTCAGGATAACAAGGCTATTTATTTAATGCAAGCACAGCAACAACATCCGCCCAAAATGTGGACGGTTACACTTACATCGCCCGCTCAAGTCCATCTGGGGACTTTTCCGAGTTCATCAGAAGAAGGTTCAGTCGTGGGTCTGGTAAGGAGAGCAAGTCAAGAGGTGAGTCCCGGATATGTACAGGTTATAGATACTATAGTGAGCAGATAGTTAAAGAAAGGTTATGAAAGTATAAATTGGTACATTAGTGTTATAATACAGTTACAAGTTCATGGCAGTCAGGGGGGATAATAAGGGGATTTAAGTATTTTATTTATTTACTTATTTATTTTTATTTATTTATTTATTTATCATTGTTTTTATTTTTCGTTTATTTTTTATTTTTATAATATCTTTATGGTAAAATTATGACCATATTGCCTTTAGAGATTTTTTTTTTTCAATTTATTTTATTTCAGGATGTATTAATGCAAGCACAAAATCAACATTTATAAGATACAAGATAAGCAATGGGGGAAGTTTCCAGAGTAGCAAAATATAAATATTATAAATATCAAAAAATTATTAATCTGTACATGATATACAAGGGTCACTCCAAAAGTTTTGCAATCAATATTAAATAATTAAAATATTATACCATTAAAATCTATATGCATTTTTTTACCTAACATAAACATTTTCATAAATTAGTATTGAAAATAGAGCAATCCATAAATAAATCTTTAATTAAAAAGGCATATATTGGATCAAAATATCATTTATTTTACAAATATTTCAGTTGGCAGAACGCCAACCTTTTTAATAAAGGTATAATAATGAAGGTTGGCATTCAGCCAACTGAAATATTGGTAAAATAAATGATATTTTGATCCAATATATGCCTTTTTATTTAAATAAAGTAATACTTTGCTACAATATTTTTGTTGCCAGTATGTTGCCATTCTTAAACATTGATGGTATCAATGTTGCTTAACCAACAGGCTATTGAGGTAGACCTGGGTGGTGGAATTCCACGATTTATCTAATCTTTCAAGGTGATTGTTTTTTGTGTTTTGCGCTGACTTACATCTGTACTACTTCTTTAAATTATTTGATCACTGAGACTTCTCCCCGTGGAGGATTTAACCATTCTATATGAAATTTACATATAAAGCTTTGAGTATTGATATTTTCCAGAATAACATTGGCAGCCTTTGTGGTGTACTTGAATATAAGTGCAGTTGTCTTCTTCTTTCTTATCTCCACAATGGGTGAAATAGAATGCGTCTGCCTTTGTCATCAAGACTGGGAGCACTACTCAGTGGCAGGCCCGACTTAGCTCCAAAAAAAAAAAAAAGGCCACCTCTGACATGTGGAACAGACGCCATGTGCAGCCGCTCCTAACATGGATTACAAACGCTGTTCATCCTGTATCCCTGGATTAGGAGCCCTTACAGGGTGCTATCAGCCGGGCCAGCTGAGCCCAGGTTTTTTACCGAGCTTGTTACTGCTCCCCCTCCTCCTTTATCGTGGTGGGTAGTTAGCGACTAAGTTGGTACATATCAGGTCTACACATTGTAGACTTTTCACTCCATTTGTTCAATTTCACTCACTCTTAAGATTAGACTTGTGCATAATCTGGCTGACATAGAAGACATTTTTTAGAAAAGGGGGCCTTAAAATTAACACACCTCCTGTCGATCTAGGCATCGGAAACTTTGCATATTTGCATTGTCATTAGAATTGAGCGAGTATGTAAATTTTTAGGTTCATAGGTAATCTGAAAGTACGTTAAAAATTGATTACAACATTCTGATACTATTTTCTTCCAAACATACTTCCTGAGAACCTAGATGTATGACATTTTGGACACTTGTATTCTCATCGTGATTGAGCAAGTGTGCACATTTTTTTAAGCTTCTACGTCGTCTGTTAAATATTCTTATACAGTCATGCAGATAGGTTAAATAAAAGCTTCTTTTATTTTAAGAAAATTTCGCGCGCGCCAATGCTGTTTAATAACGCGTCGATTGACATTTTTACATTATCAATTTTACAGCAACAATTACATTAGAAAACCTCATCAATTTATGACACGTACATGCGTCTATAATTCTCAAAGAAAACCGTCTAGAATGTTGTCAGTTTGTCATCGAGAGACGTCGGGATTAATTAATGAATTTTTAATTAATAAAATATAAATAATGACATATTAATTAAAATGAATATTTTGAATCAAAATAAAACATTTTATTTATTACAAAATCCAATGTTTTATTTTATTTTTTTGATCCATTTTAATTAATAATTTCATATGGATTGCTCAATTATCAATAATGATATATAAACTGCTGGCCACCGTAAATGCAACACCCTGAAAGAAGCATGCAAATAACATGAATTTTACAACATGCATTAGCGGAGGTGAAATATGCAAATGACAAATAGAATTTCAGCGCAGACGCACATCACGCGCGCCTGTAGCTCCACTTCAAAGCACTATTTAAGGCTTGGAGATTTAGACGATTCAAGTTCGGCAATTGTGTTTTTCTTGTGATTTTTTTTAAACGATCAATTATGCCTCGTAGAAAACAGCTATCATCTTTTGATCAAGTATCCGAGTTCGATAGAGGAAGGATAGTGGCCTACCGAGATTGTGGATTATCTTTCAGGGAAATCGGTAGTCGTGCGGATATGTGATCGTTGGATGCAGGAACGTACGACGGACCGACGTGTTCGATCGCATCCACCTCAGTGCACCACTTCACGTGCTGACAGGCAAATTGTGTGCATGGCAGTGAGAGATCGCTCAGTCACACCACGAACCGTAGCACAGCACATTTAGTCTGTAACGCATCATCCAGTGTCTGCGCGTACCATTCGACGCCGTTTACAGCAGAGCGGTCTGTCCGCAAGTGGTCTTTCATTGCTTTGTCTACCCTTGACGCAGAACCACAGACGTCTCCGCCGCCAATGATGCGATGAAAGAAGGATGTGGGACGGCAAAATGGAATGAAATTGTCCTTACTGACGAATCCCGCTTCTGTCTCCAACACCACGATGGTCGGATTCGAGTCTGGAGACACGGTGTAGAGAGGATGCTGAACAGCTGCGTTGTGCACCACCACACGGTCTTGCACCGGGTATTATGGTATGGGGCGGTATTGGATATCACTCTCGCACTCCTCTAGTACGTATTGCCGGTACTTTAAATAGCCAACGTACATCTCCGAGGTGTTGGAGCCAGTTGTCCTTCCTTACCTTCAGGGCTTGCCCACAGCCATATTTCCACAGGATAATGCGCGACCACACGTGGCACGCATTGTCCAAAGGTTCTTCCTCAATCGCCAGATTGAATTGCTTCCCTGGCCTGCTCGCCGGATCTTTCGCCGATAGAAAACATGTGGTCCATGGTTGCTCGAAGATTGACCCAGATTACATCCCCAGCTGCCACACCAGATCAACTTTGGCAACGTGTGGAAGCTGCTTGGTCTGCTGTACCCCAAGAACACATCCAAAGTCTTTTTTAATCAATGCCGAGGCGTGTGGCAGCGATGATCCCCAACAATGGCGGCTACTCTGGCTACTGATTCTGGCAGGAACCACACTTCGCAGAAGTCTATAAATTTAATCATTTGATACTTGGTCAACATGTTATCTACAAAATAAATGTTGTAGTGATATCTCTTGTCTTTCTTGGTGTTGCAATTTGGGTGTGGCCAGCAGTGTATATATATAATTTTCTCTAAAACAAATTTTATAATATTTTAATATCTCGCACATATATTATGAGTAAAGAATGCAAAATCTTCATTTAAAATATTAGTGACTTGTTCAACTAAAAGAGAGCAATGATGTTTGCTATTCCAAAAATTTGGCGAGAGCCCATTGATCACTCGAATAACTGAAACATGTGAATGGCGGACCCTTCTAAACGGCAAAGAATAAAGAATGCACCTGCTATCATCTATCCAGATATTCCTTCATCTATTGTTCCCGTTCCTCTCAGTCCTGAGTACCCAATAACTAATCCGCCAAAGAAACTCCCAACTATAACATTATAGAGCAATAAATCGGAGGATGAAGACAGCTTTCAATGCATTTGCACACTCACTCAATCCAAATGACAATGCAAATATGTAAAATTTCAGACGCCTAGATCTATGTAAAGTATGTTAATTTGAATTTTTTTTTATTGCATTGTCATCATTATTAGACCTTTTATTGTGTCCTTCTTGCATTTTTCAAATAAATAGATGTCCTAGACTTAAAACCGAAGTTTAATTGTAGAATGATATTTTTCAATTGTGTGTCTCCTAATACACCATAGGAACAAAATCGTGCTACACAGTGTTATTTGTGAGAATATATCATATTTATGATATTTTCTAATTATATTGTACAATTTTCTAAATTGTATTTATTATAGAATGCTCTCTCTTGGCATAAATTTTTTGTTTGCATTATATACCATAAAGTGATTTATTTCTAGCTTTATTCATAGGACAAACATTCACTTGGGAAGATCCCGGGTGAAGCGGGGTAATAATTTATAATTGTAACGAATAGTATTTGAATAAAAAACCTTTTTTATATATATATACATACGCACTCGGGGGGAAATGTTCTCGGGAAAACCCGGGCGTTGCCCGGGTCAATCGGCTAAATCTTTTTTATAAGTATAAAATATTTCAATTATTTAAAAAATCACAATTTATGATTTATCATATCATTTATTTGGATTTTATATTTAAGCGATAGACTCATTATTTCATTTGTCATCTATTTACGTTTATAAATCGTATATATCTTTATACACATAATAACTTAATATTTTTAAAATAAAGTACAAAACTTAAGGGAAATATATTTCGTATACAATCTAAAATAACAAAAGAAAATTGATTTTTGAAAATGTTAAATCGGTAACCTCAAGGAGATAGCCATTATAAAGCACTAATATTTGAATTAAGTACTGAATCTTTTAGTCTTGAAATATACGAGAGGTCGTCAAGCATGCAGCAGACTTCCTGCCAAAACCGAAACCTATATCCACCGCAGTAAGGCGCTGGTTGCGAGTGAAAGGGGATTTTTTTTTTTTTTTTTTGGCAAAATTATAAATAACCAAGGATATTCGAGATAGAGACCTGGAAATTTAACTATAAATTATTCCAGATTCAACTTTATATACTGCTAAAATTTCAGCCAGATTAGTTACATATTGAGGACGTGTGTATAGCCGACAAACATATACATACAATGACTTTTATATATATAGAGAAGAGATAACCCTGTGTAATTTGTTCATTTTTCTTCTCATCATCACTTTATTTTCCTATTCGTGTTTACACAAGTGATCACAGAGCCAAGTTATGGAATTTTTTCCCCATTCAATACTTTTGTCTGAAGATGATAATGACACTGTGCTACCTGTAATGTCTGTAAATTTTTTAATTTGGATATGGTCTTGTGTTATCTTACTAGTACTGAAACATCAAAAATAATTAACCTCTTTATTATTGTTTGAGTCAAAAGCCGATCCATTAAATATGTTTATTTAACCCTTAATTACTCGCGTCGAGACACAGGTCTCACCTAAAATTTTAATCGAAAAAATAAATACAATTTTCGAGTCCAAATAATTTGTAAGTTTTTGTAGCTTAAGATAGCATCGAAATAAATATTTTAGACCATTTGTTCTATCGCTTGGCACCTAGAAGGAAGAAAAATAAAACAAAAAAGCCACCGCCTGAGACAAACGTCTCGACGCGAGTACTTGCGTAATAATTTTGGTTTAGGTTTCATTTTCCGGCTGGCTCTATCTTCGTAAAACAGTAAGTTATTGTTCTTCTAAGTATATTTTTTGTTCCTAAATATCCTAAATTCTCTCTCTCTGTCTCTCTTAGATATTTTGAATTTATTTATTTTTATTCAATATTTTAATACTAAATATTTCCTAAAATATATATTATATTATAAAAAATGGCTAGTACTTCTGAGAGGAATCAGAGTGAATCCGACATGGATTGCGATGAAATAATTTGTGATTTATCCGATACTTCTGATACCGAAATTTATAGTTATCATGACACAGACTCTGAACAGAATTCAGAGGCGGATGAAGAATTACCAAATGATGATTCTGAATTTTATTTTGGAAAGGATGGTGTCACAAAATGGAAAAAGACCCAGATTCGTACAAGAAGTACAAATATAATTTCTCAATTGCCAGGGCCTAAATCTGAAGCAAAATCGATTGAATCTGAATCGGATGCATTTACAAAAATAATTGATAATGATATGGTACAAAAAATTGTAGATTGTACGAATGCTTATATAAGCAATATCAAAGAACATTTCTCTAGAGAAAGTGATGCCAAATTAACTACTGTAACAGAAATCCTAGCTTTATTTGGACTTTTGATAATGTCAGGTGTCAAAAGAGCTGCTCATTTAACTTATAAAGAGCTATGGGCGGTGGATGGCTCAGGAGTAGAAATTGTGAGAGCAATTATGTCACAAGATCGTTTTTTATTTCTTCTACGTTGCCTGAGATTTGATGATATTACAACAAGAAAAGAACGAAAAAAGCTGGACAAACTTGCTCCAATTAGAGAATTTGTAGAAGCCTTTGTATATAACTGTAAAAAGCTCTATACTCCAGGTGAATATAATACAATTGATGAGAAGCTCATTCCAATTCGTGGCAGGTGTGGCTTTAGACAGTATATGCCCAACAAACCTGCAAAATATGGGCTCAAAATATATACCATTAGTGATGCAAGAACATTTTATACCTTTAATTTTGAAATATATTGCGGAAAACAACCCAATGGTCCATATAAAAAAAGTAATTCACCCGATGATATCGTAAAAAGATTGATCACTCCAATATCTGGGACAAGCCGAAACATAACAACAGACAATTGGTACACTAGTTATAAATTATCCCAAGATCTTCTTACAGAACATAAACTCACTTTAGTTGGCACTTTGAAAAAAATAAAATAAAAAGGAAATCCCTAAAATATTTCTGCCCAATAGGAATAGACCAAAATATAATTGTATATTTGGCTTCACTCAGAATACCACCCTTGTATCTTATGTCCCAAAAAAGAGCAAGGCTGTTCTATTGCTCTCAACAATGCACTCAACTCCCACAATTAACGAAGAAAGTGGATTCAAATTAAAACCTGAAATTGTAACATTTTATAATTTGACTAAAGGCGGGGTTGACATGGTGAACCAAATGTGTGGAACTTATTCTGTTGGCCGTCGAACCAACAGATGGCCTCTATGCCTATTTTTCGACCTACTAAATGTTGCAGGCACATAAATTCAGAAATAATTTTCAAGTCTTTAAATATAAATTCACCTCGAGTTCCAAGAAGAATCTTTTTGAAAAATATTTCCCTACAATTATTCCAGGATCATTTAAAAATTCGATCCCAATTGAAAAACTTGCAAGAAGACTCCATGACCTGATAATATTGCATTGCAAGAAGGCTGAAAGTCCAGAGGTAAGTTATATATATTTCATAAAATTATTTAAAATGATAAACATAACAATCTTTTGTTTACCACAGATCGAAATGAATGTAGAGTCAGAACCTAAGAAGCGAAAACGGTGCTATGTTTGCCCAAGTACCAAAGGTAGTATGACACAAATTATTTGCTACAAATGCAGGAGACACATCTGTCAACGTCAATCTTCGAATATTTGCAAAGATTGCGAATAATATCCGTCTGCAACTTTTAATAGTAGCCTATTTGTAAAACTATGTCAAACATTCATTGTTTTTACTATAGTCATTGTTTCAATAAAAATAAATAAATATAAAAATATTTTTTGCCTTATTCACATGTGTCATAAACTACACACAATTACGAATATAATGCAGCCTAATTTTCAATCCAAATATTAAAATTTAACATATATTTCGGTTTTTTAAAAGTGAGACCTGGATCTCAACGCGAGTACTTACGTAACAAATATAGGCGCGAGTAATTAAGGGTTAAAAGGGCGTACCTGGATCTGTAAAAAAAAAAAAATTCTTTACAGATCCAGGTACGGCCTTTTATATAAATCTTTTATTCTTGTTATTTTGTAATTCCTTTCTATAACTAAAAACATTCAGTACTTATTTCAAAGAGGGTAAAAATGTTGTTATCGAAAAGTCATATATAATCTACATATTTGGTCTTGTGATACTTTTATATGTGATACAGTCAAACTTGGATAATTCAAAGCCCAAGGGACGAAAAAAGAATCAAATCATCCGAAAATTCGAATTAAAAACGTAAACTCTACTCATAGGAAATTCTAGGGACCAAGATAAATATTGGAATTAAATACGTTATACAATTAAAGAGTTCGAATTATCCAAGCTCTTATAAATTATGGAATATATTTAAGAACATAATTCTATTATCCATGACTACTTAACGACCCATTTTGGTTATTTATTTTCACCAAATTTTTTTTTTTTTTTGTGTGTGTGTGTGTGCGTGTGCTCATATTTTAAAAACGAAATTACCCTAATTGTTTAGCAGGTGTTGCCAGACTTGACCTGGAAAATTTATTTCTGTGAGTTGTGTACAACACCAGCTTTGGCAGAGTGAGCAGCTGAATCCATCATTGAAGAACTGGATATGAGCCAGGCGCTACAGAGTTGCCAATATTTTTTTTAATGATGACTTTTTTTAAGGAGGACCATATGACATTTTAAATATAACTCTTCAGAACAACATGACGAAATGTAATGGTGATACAAAAGTTGGATTAGTGAAAAAGAATCAAAATATGGCAAGTCAGGTAAATTATTTATGACATTCTATAACAGTACGACTATGTTACATATACAGTGAGTGAAACCGCTCTATTTACATTTATGTGACAGCACTTTTTTTGAAGATTTGCGTTTTTAGGACTATTGATTTCGACAAAACTTTTTAAAATCTTTTATCGATTATGAAAGTACTTTAGTTAATAAATTGAGAGAAAATGCAGAAATACAATACTAGGATTTTTTCACTGAAAAAGGGACACAATTTTATTTCATAAAGATCTATAAAGAGGCCACATACAGTAAAACTTTGCTAAATGAACTGAGGGGATAGCCAACCATCTCTTACGAGGTGTGGATTTTAAATAACCGGACTGATGGTGCTACCAGCAAACTGCGTGTTGCGACATGTTTTGAACATGTCTGTGTTTGGTAGGGTTTCCCCCGCCCTCAGTTTGATTGTAGCAGTCGATCGCGCTAGTGTCTGTACCAGTGACCGGTCGGAAAAATACCAAGTGGTCAGATGGGGCAACGGGTGTGAACCTCAAGTTTCTGTTAAACTAGGGAAAACTGCCACAGAAGCTTATGCCATGTTATAAAACACTGTATGGGAATTAATGTTTATCCTGCACACAAGTTTTCGAATGGTTTAAAACGGTTCAAAGAGGGGCGTGAAACCGACCGAAGACGATCCGCGCCCAGGACAGCCCTCAACGTCAACATTGAGAAAATTGGCAAATTAATCCGCGAAGATCGTCGTCTAGGCATTCGAGTGCTTGCTCAAAGGACAGGAATGGACAAAGAAAGTGTTAGATTTTGCATGAAAAACTTAACATGTACAAGGTTGTGAGCAAAATTGGTTCCAAAACTCCTCATTCCCGAGCGAAAGTAGCCAAGAAAAAACATTTGTGCAGACATTCTAGCCAACATCGACAACGATCCAGGCTTGTTAGACATGGTAATTACTTGTGACGAATCGTGGTTTTTATGTACGATCCCGAAACAAGGAGGCAATCCATGCATCGGAAGAGCCCAAACTCGCCGCGGCAGAAAAAAAAAAAAGCCAGAATGACTAAATCCAAAGTAATGATGATTGTCTTTTTTGACATTCGTGGCATTGTCTACGTTCACTGGGTCCCCGAAGGGTCAGACGGTCAATCAACATTTTTACATTGAGGTTTTAACGGCCCTTAGTGAGCGTGTGAGAAGATGAAGACCCGATTTGTGGAAAACCAAGTCCTGAATGCTTCACCAAAACAATGCGCCAGCCCATTCTGCTTTGTCTGTGAAGGCGTTTCTCGCTAAACACGGCATCAGGGTGTTGGAACATCCAGCATACTCGCTCGACCTTGCTCCCCGACTTTTTTTATTTCCTAAGATCAAAACGACGCCTGAAGGGGACAAGATTTAAAAGTGTGGAAGCGGTTAAAGCAAAAGCGACGGAAGTTCTCAACCAGCTGACAGAATCGGACTTCCAGCACTGCTTCCAAAAATGGAAAAGTCGTATTGAGCAGTGTAAGGATCGCCAAGGAGAGTACATTGTAATTGGTGACGAATAGTTATGACATGACTACGGTTATTTAATAATACCTCTTATAATGACCCCCTAAAATAATCTCCAATTTAGTCAATCGTGGTCATAAAGTTCAGTCCCATTGTGGTTTGGCATAGAGAGAGGTCTTACTGTTTTTAAATATACACTAAAAATATTGAGTAATTTTTTGTCAATAATAGTAATAAGATTGCTATAATGAATATTGACTAATATTGCAACTAGCATTGGGCATCTTTATTAAAGATTAACAATAGGAGCGAGTTTATGAATAAACAACTTTTAAACTGGCGTTTTGACTGCTAATATGAGAAATAAAATTTTATTTAAAAAAATACAATTTGAAGATCTCTTTATTTGCTTGGAAGATTGCTCATTTTTTAGCTTTTAATAAAGATGCAAATTGCTATTGGTCAGCATAATTTTGTATATAATTTCTGTAAAATCAAGAAAGGGAAACCTAAAAAGTTTAAATATTCTTCTGTTCCTTAATTGAAACCAAATTACACTAAACAAACAAACAAAAACCTTCAGAATCAATAATTAAATTGTGGCTCTAAAATGAAAGCATGTGAACTACAAGTAATAAGACCAAATCCAAATAAATTGTGTGTGACGTTTCGGTAACAGTGTTGCTACCATTGATGATAACAACACTGTTACTGAAATGGCACACACTATTAATTTATGGATAATTAATGGATTTGGTCTTATTACCTTGTAGTACTAATCTATAATCCAGATTCTACCTTATCAGAAGCATGTAAATACAAGAAAATAAGACCTAATCCAAATAATAGTGTGTGATGTTTTTGTAATAACGCTAATACAGAAACGTTACACACTATTAATTTATTTGGATTAGGTCTTTTGTATCTAAAATATATAATCCAAATTGTGCTTTATCACGACAGCATTTGAAGTTGAGTATGGCTTGGGTATGCTGGCCAATAAAGTGTGACCCAAGTTGGGGACCTTGATAATACAATTTGGATTAAAGGTAGCTATCACAACACCAAGGGAATCTCATTGTGACAACAACATGGTTCTAACATAGCCATGGTTACCATTTAACTATGGTTATACAGTAGAAGCTCCATGAGAGGACACTCATACTAGAGGACACCTCTCTATAAAGGACAGTTTTCATTAGCAAAATTGTCATTTTTACTATTTAGCAATTCTCCGGTAAGAGAACACCTCTCCCTAAAGGACACTTTGACTCTGCAACTAGGTGTCCTATAAAGAGAGGTAGTTCTACTGTAACACCAAAATATCCTGGTCCCTAGTATTGTTACTGTGAGGTTCAACTATAAATTTATAGGGGTATTGTTGTACTGTAGAACCTCCATGTGAGGACACTCACAGTACAGTCACAGGTGATGACACCTCTATATAAAGGACAGTTTTCATTGCCAAAATAACTTTTTTCCTTATTTAGAAACTCTGCGGTAAGAAGACACCTCTCCCTAAAGGACACTTTGACTCTGCAATTAGGTGTCTTTACAGTGAAGTTCTACTGTACCTCATTTCAGACTAAAGTATGAATCAGTACTTTTGTCGGATCAACACCACACATATAAGTTAAATGTGGTCTTATAAATGGATAAAAGATGGAAGCACAGATCTTGACTGTAGAAAAGAGGAACCTTAATAAACATAGATGGATTAACTGTATTATAGAGGTCTACTTATTTCATGGAAGTTTCTGGCTAGCATTCAAATTTATTTTAATGTTGCAAATTTATTTTTAACACCCCTTACCATATTTTTGTGGTTTTATTTAACCTGATGAGGTCATAAGGTTTTTTTTGGCAGAATGTCAATAAAAATATTTTCTCCTGCCAAAATGTTTAAAAAAGAAGAGCATAAAACTTCCCCATAGATAACAGCCTGGATATCTTCACTGTAATTTGACTTTAAAAGATAAGAGGTTTAATTGGATGTGAACCATGCTGATTTAGCCGGGTAAAAGTGGATTCTCACTAACCACAGTATTCCATTTGTCTCCCCTTATCTCAAGTACACATGCTACAGGGGGTCTAAACTGTTGGCTTTTAACCACTACAACCCGGGATTGAATCCACATTGGACACTTTTTTCTAATTAAAAAAGATGCTCCAATGGCCCTCGATTCTTGCAAAAGTCCAAACCCACCAGCAAGTGCAAGTAACCAAATGAGGCTCTGGCACATTTTGTGTACAAAAGTCAAAACTGATTTTCACATGTGTAGACATGTGATGCACTTACAGTAAAGCAGTTGCTAACTACTCACCATGATTATCATGGCCTGTACCACTAGGGATGAATAAAAAAAAAAAGTCCTATTGTATCTTGGAATGTAACAAAAAAAAAACAGACCATTAACACAAGGTAATAAGACCAAATATAAATAAATAAATAAATAGTATGTAGTGTTTCGGTAACAGCTACAGGGGGTCTAAACTGTTGGCTTTTAACCACTACAACCCGGGATTGAATCCACATTGGACACTTTTTTCTAATTAAAAAAGATGCTCCAATGGCCCTCGATTCTTGCAAAAGTCCTAACCCACCAGCAAGTGCAAGTAACCAAATGAGGCTCTGGCACATTTTGTGTACAAAAGTCAATAGTCACAGAGAGTCACAGTCATTATAGATTAGAAACTCAAAATAATAAGACCAAATCCAAATAAATAGTGTGTGATGTTTCGGTAACAGCATTTTTATCGAAACATCACACACTATTTATTTGGATTTGGTCTTATTATTTTGAGTTTCTAATCTATAATCCGAATTGTACCTTATCACTGGGTCCATTAAACAATTTTCCAAAAAAAAAGTGCCCAATGCAGTCCAGGCTCATGGTTGTCAAAAACCAACAGTTTGTACCATTCTCCACATCAAACTCTTTTAAAATCCATAAAAAATTACTTCAAAAAGTGCAATAAATCCTTTTGGTTGTGTGGCACTTTTAAGTGTTATGTTGAATTCACAATTTACAAAACCAAGAGTTGACTAATAATTAATTTAGTGGTTAATTCTAACAATATTTTAAACATTTTGGTGTGTGTGTAAATAAACTTCATTTCTTGTATAATTATTACCCTAAAATGTAAATTCAAATAATTTTCACTCTCTCTCTAAAACTAGAAATAATTTGTATATATAATATATAATGTGGCTTGTGATTGTAAAACGACATTTGAAAATTATCCAGCATGTGTTTCTTTTCAACGAAAAATCAAAACTTATTTTAAGGAGAAATAATTTATCCTTAAAATAAATTTTGATTTTTCGTTGAAAAGAAACACATGCGGGATAATTTTCAAATGTCGTTTTACAATTTGTATATTTTTTTTAAACACTATGAACATAAAATGTTTAAATATTTACATGCAAATATACACATAGGATATAGCATGTGTTTTGTAATAAATAAATAAATTGTAAATGAATTTGTCTCAAAATGACCCGAATTCCAATGATTAGGTTCTATTGAGTATAGAGTGAATGCAGGTTTAATTGGAGATAGTCTCATCAACCTTTCACCATAACCCAACCTACACTCTATTCTCTACACTATGTAGGTTGTTGGATCCTATAGTTAATAATTTCCTTAAATTCAATTTTATATATGAAAATTAAGCCAAAATATTCTAAATTCAATTGTACAATATAAATCTTTAATATGTAAATTTTAAAGCAATCAACATGTATGTAAATTTCCAGTTTGGTTAATTAATAGTTTTTCTTTTCTCTCTCTCTCTACCACTAGTATCAAAATCTAAGTAAAATTCATGTATTCAAAAATCATGTGGTAGCTACTCCTAACTCTAAAACCCAAAGACAATAAAATAATTCAAGACAAGTGGCAAAGTGCTTCTTAGTATCTTTTACTGAACATTCAAGCCACGAACAGTATGGTCCCTCGAGCCGGATACTTTAAAAATTAAGGTAAGCCATTTGAAAACTTAAAATTCTTAAAATAAAGTCATGCCAAATCAGAAGTTAAAATTCGGCACAAATTCAACTTTATTATTCAGGAAATAAAGGATCTGGAATCAGAGAATAAAGCTATTGTAGAATCCAAAAACATACATGGATTAAAGCTATTCCAACAAGAAGTTAATGAAAGGAAAATTAGCCTAAATCAAGTTATCAACACATTATTAGAATCAGAGTTAGATGATACACAATATGACGATTATTCAAAGGCCAAGAAGGATATTTTTAATATGTTGGTGTCTATTGAAGAGGCTTTATCTTTGATTGAAACCAAAGAAAATACTCATAGTGATAAACAACTGCCCGAATCCAATGTTAATTTACCTAAGATAAATTTACCCATTTTCAATGGTGATTCAGCCAATTGGCTTAGTTTTAGAGAAATATTTAACTCCACCATTAATTCAAATCAAACACTAACTGAAATACAAAAATTTCAATATCTAAATGCATCTGTTAAGGGTCCTGCGGAAAAGTTGATTCGGGGTTTTCCCATTTCTGACAAAAACTACCAGCAAGCATGGGATACCTAATGCAATAGATTTAATAACAGAAGAGAATTGGCTTTTTCACAAATCAACAAAATATTCTCCATAAGGCCATTAAAATCTATTTCGGCTGGTTCTCTCTATGAAATCCTTGATGTTTGCAATGAAGGCATTAGAAATCTCTCAGTGCTAGGACTTGAGAAAAACACATTAACAGATCTAATCCTGATCAATTTTTTTGAAAAAAGAATCGGTGAAGCCCTCAGGAAAGAATGGGAATTAACCCTTCAAAATGAAGAATATCCAACATTTGAAAACTTTGTGAATTTTTTAGAAAAACATGCTAGAAGCCTGCAAGGTATGAGAATTCCTTTGTTCCAGGAACAAAAAACTTCTAGCAAAAATATGATGGCTCACAGCCTTTATGTCAACAAAGGTCAAAATTGTATTTTATGTCATCAAATTCATAAACTAAATGACTGCCAGAGATTCATAAATCTTCCCTTGCCTAAAAAATGGGAATTAGTTAAAAAACATAAACTTTGTCAAAATTGCCTTAGAGCAAATCATGAGATATCCAAATGTCTCATCACATCAAGATGTAAAAACTGCAAGCAGAACCATCATACTCTTCTGCATGAATACAACTCTGAACCATCCATTCCACAACCAACAACCTCTCAAGAGATGTTGATTTCAACAAATACCATCTGTAATGCGATGCCTTTGGAAACAGAAACAAATATTCTACTGTCAACAGCCCTTATTAAAGTCAAGGCGAAGGATGGCTCATTTGTGCTATGTAGAGCATTAGTGGACAATGGGTCCCAAATAAGCCTAATTTCAGAACAATGTTGCCACAAGTTGGGACTTGAAAAAAGGAAAAATTCTTATACACTAAAAGGTGTAGGTGACATTGTTGTCAACAGGACAACATCGCAGGTTGAAATAGAGTTCACCCCACATCATAATGATCAATTATTTTCTGCCAGAGCATTTGTGGTTGGGAGGGTAACTGCAGACCTTCCAAACTTCCAAATTCAGTCAGCAGACTTTCCTCATTTAGAAAATTTGCTCTTGGCAGACCCAGAATTCTATGTCACCAAGCCCATAGACCTAATTTTGGGTGCAGATACCTTTGTAGAAATCATTCTAGGTCAGAAAACAGATTTAAAGCACCATCCTATAGCACTTAATACCAAGTTAGGTTGGCTTGTTTCTGGGAGAATCCATTCAAATATTAAGTCGAATACTTCGGTAATCAACCACTGTACCACTGAACTTGATTCCAGCATAAGAAAATTCTGGGAACTTGAAGATGTCCCAATTTCTAAGGCCCAGTTGGGTATAAAGAATGCCTGTGAGATATTATTCAAGTCAAACCTCAAAAGAGACATTGAGGGCAGATATTCAGTCAATCTCCCTTTTAAATCAACACCCAATTTAGGTGATTCAAGATCTCAAGCATTGGAAAAAGGGCTACAGGAAAATCCAAGTAAATCTGAAGAAATTCCAAGTAAATCTAAAAAGTCACGTATCTAAGTTAACTCCACAAATTACTTCTAAACAAAACCAATTACTTCCTTCTGAATCAAGTCAACCATCCACTCCAGAACAACCTCTCGCTTCTCAGTCAAGTGAACCACTCTCATCTAAGAAAGAAACTTCGATTATTCCTAAGATAAAGCCACCACCCTATTATAGGCGAAAACGTCAACTTCCTGCTGAGAAAACTTCATGGGATGAACCAATTGAATCAGATATAAAGTCAAATTGGAATAAATTCCAAACTCAACTATCGTGCCTAAAGGAAATCAAAATACCAAGATACCTGAACAGTTCATCTTCTGAAATAGAAGAATTACAACTACATGGATTTTGTGATGCATCCCTTAATGCTTATTCAGCAGTTTTTTACTTGAAAACTAGATTCAAAATTCAAAAGATCAAAATCAATCTGATAACCTCAAAAACTAAGATTGCACCATTAAAGACCATTACAATTCCAAGACTTGAACTAAGTGCAGCATTGCTTTTGGCTCAACTGAATCAAGTCATTCTTGAATCATTTCCTTTTCAACCTGACAAAACCTTTTTGTGGACTGATTCACAAATCTGCATAGATTGGATAAGATCAGATGCCAGCAGATGGAAGGCCTTTGTTTCGAAAGTGTCGTCAATTCAAAATTTGACTCAAATCACTGATTGGTTCCATGTATCCAGTCAAGATAATCCAGCTGATTGTGCATCAAGAGGAATCATGCCTCAAGACTTGGTCAATCATAGAATTTGGTGGCGGGATCCTATTTGGCTTCAAGAAAATAATGTTCGATATATTCCTTCTTCACCAACCCAAGTAAATCTCAATATCATTCAAGAAGAAGTCGGTGAGGTTCAAGTGTTGGATCAAACAACCTTAATTCAAAATTCAGAAACTATGTTAAATCTAGAATTCATTGAAAGGTATTCCACAATGACCAAATTGATCCGAATAACAGCTTGGTGTTGGAGATTCTACTACAATTGCCTCCTCTTTGATCCAATTCGTCAGAAAGGACCTTTGACAACAAGAGAATTAACAAAGGCAATTCAAGTCTTAGTCAAATCAATCCAGCAAGTTGAATTCTGCACGGAAATAAAATTACTGAAGTCAAACAAACAACTACCTCTGTCCAACAAGCTAACTTCTCTAAATCCCTTTTTAGACACTCAAGGACTTCTAAGAGTTGGAGGTAGACTCAAGTATTCCTATTTAAATGAAAATCAAAAATTCCCTCTCTTACAACCAAAACCCCCACGCCAGGAATCACTTATCAAAAATCTCTTAACTGAGAATGCCGACATTCCTGAGGCTATTGATGAGAATCAAGAAGATTCTTCAATTTTAGAAACCACTTTTGTCATTGAAGACGAAGAGTCTAACAAAGATATCGGGACTCCAAAAATTGAAATCTCCGAAGTTTCGGTTATTGATAAATCGGAAGGCAAATATTCGAAAGAACCAGTGGTCAGTGCAGAAGCTCTGGATAAGAAAGAACTGTGCCGTGATGACTCAGCTCACCTCAATGTAGTTGAAGCTGATCTTAATCGACCTAAAGAGGCTACCAGTGGCATAATCAATGTTTATACAGAAGCTAATGAATCGTCAAGCAAAGAGAAAGTTGTACCTGTTGAAATTGGGGATACATCAACAAAGGATTATCTACAGAGCGGTGAAAAGGCTAAATTATCCCGCTGGAAACCCATCGATTCTCTATGCTTAGAAGACGTCAAGGAATTTGAAGACGACGATGAAAATTACAGTTCATCGGCATATATAGAATGGCCAGAAATCTTGAAGAAAGAAGTCTTAAGACCCGAAGCTTTAGAAAAGGCAGTCAATCTGGAAGATTTTGAGAAGGCGGCAGAAAGTCGACAACTCTCCAAAGAACATTTAGAGGAATCGACCGAACAAGGCTCATGCATAAAGGCTGAATCAAAACCTTGGGAAGATCCTATTGAATCCGACTTAGCAGCCGCAGAGTCTGATAATCCAGCAGTTCCCGAAAGAGAACTGGCCAACGAATCTGAAAATCTCATCCAAGATTCACCTCAATCGGATACTCAAAGATGGAAGCTGATTCCATTACCTTTCAAACAATGAGAATTGTAATCTTAGCTACATAGTCGGAATCAATTAGTCCAGCATCTATACTATTGGAACTCTTTTTATTTTTTTTTATTTTTTATTTTCTGGTCATCTCTTCCCAGCCGGGGGAGTATGTTGGATCCTATAGTTAATAATTTCCTTAAATTCAATTTTATATATGAAAATTTCCAGTTTGGTTAATTAATAGTTTTTCTTTTCTCTCTCTCTCTACCACTAGTATCAAAATCTAAGTAAAATTCATGTATTCAAAAATCATGTGGTAGCTACTCCTAACTCTAAAACCCAAAGACAATAAAATAATTCAAGACTAGTAGCAAAGTGCTTCTTAGTATCGTTTACTGAACATTCAAGCCACGAACCCCTCTAATAGTCTAGTGAAGCTTAGTAGAGTGAGAGTGACTGGATGAAGTGTATTGACTCATCCATTGATGAGCTCTACTCATCCCCAGCAGACACCATCAACAATCTCTACAAGCTTGATACCCTAATATGATTAAGTGGAGATAAGAAGACAGTGAGAGTACAAAACTGCAATTTGTTCTTGAGGATCTACAAGAAAATAAAACCTAATCCAAATAAATTAATAGTGTGTGACGTTTCTGTAACAGTGTTTTTTTTTTGCTTATCCCTAGTACACGTGGTAACGTGTTACAGGCCATGATAATCATGGTGGGTAGAGGTAGGTGACACTTTTACTGTAAGTGCACCAAATGTCGACACATTTGAAAAGCAGTTCGACTTTGCACTTACAAATGTGCCAGAGCCCCATTTGGTTACTTGCACTCGCTGGTGGGGTTGGACTTTTGCAAGAATCAGAGGCCATTGGAGCATTTTTTTTTTATTATTCAGAAAAAAGTGCCCAATGAAGGAATCGAACCTGAGTCATTGCGGCCGAAAACCAATGGTTTAGACCATCCTTCCACCGACCCCCTGTAATAGCGTTGTTACCATCATCAGAAAAATGAATAAAAAATGTCACACAATATTAATTTATTTGAATTGGGTCTTATTTTCTTGTAGTTCTAATCTATGATCCAAATTGTGCTTTATCGGTTCTTGGAGGATCTTATAGAGAGGGTATGAGCCTCCACCCAAGTCACATCATGGAAAGTTCTTACTTGTAGACATTCAAAAATCAAAGAATCTCCATAGGAGGGCACTGCTAGAGAACATCTCTACCATTTTCACATTGCCAAAATTACTATATTTACTAAATAGCAATGGCTATATGGCTCTGCAACTGGATGAGGGAGAGAGAGAGGTACTAATATATTGAGACGTTACAGAAACAATTTTCAATTGTACATAAATTCCTTTAAAATGTTACTTTAATTTTTCATATGTTTATTTTCAATTTCTTTTTCTCATTCATTAAAAGTCAATGATGTACATGCAAAATTAGTAAAAACTCAATAAAAACGATATGTAAAAATATACATAAACAAATGGCTTGAAAAAGAAAGCGGCATTAAAATGAGTTTAGGTAAAATGTCTATTCCATTAACAAACATTTCACTTTTAAAATAATAAACTTTAAAATTAAAGTTTTACAAAACTAAAATTAGCGTTTTAAAAATAAAAAGTGGCAATATATTGTCAAGAAGCATCCAGAAGGGACACCTGTCAATCATCCCTGGACCCCAGGGGAGGACCACAGGTGTGAGGGGTTCTTGGAAGCTGATCTGAAAATAAGGAAAACGGGACGGTGGCTGACGCCATTCATTAGGATTATCTTTCTCTTGGGGTAAGTTGTACTTTCTCTCTCTCCCTATAAATACCCCTTATAATAAATTAATTATTCACAAACTTGCCCTTGCTTTATTTATCTCCGCGGCAATATGTATATTGGTGTTGTGTTACCTCTCTTGAAATTCCCACATATGTCCTTGTTAGGAGGATCAGTTGGTTCAGATCAAGGAACCCTGCTTCTCTCTTGTATTATTACTTTTCTAACGATAAGGCACAATTTGGATCATACATTATAAACACAAGGTAATAAGACCAAATTCAAATAAATAAATAGTGTGGAATGTTTCAGTAGGTTAGGTGAGCTTAGGCTAGGTAGGGGTTGACACATTAAAATAGAAAGTTTATATTTAGGTGTCTGATATATGGGAAAGCAGAGCTCTTTGGTGATCTGCAAAATACAGTAGAACTACCTCCCTGCAAAGGACACCTAATTGCAGAGCCAAAGTGTCCTTTAGAGAGAGGTGTCCTCTAACTGGAGAGTTGCTAAATATTAAAAATGGCAATTTTGTAAATGAAAATGTCCTTTATAGAGAGGTGTCCTCTAGTGCGAGTGTCCTCTCATGGAGGTTATACTGTATATATAAATAAATTATAATAATTTGTGGTAAACACACAAAATGTAGTTTAATTCTATTTCAAACCAATGGCAGTTTGACTCTTTATAGTTGATAATTCATCTAAACTAGACAATGATTAGGTACAACTTGGATTATAGATTAGAAATACAAGGTAATAACACTTCATTTTGATTTGGTCTATTACCTTGTGCTTCTGACAATTTCTATCACCAATATGTTTCTAAGAGACCTTATATATTGTAATATGCCCTCTCTGTACTGTATTCCAAGCTATCCAAAGATCCCAGAGTGAAGTTGGGGAAATATGGGTGGACTCCAGCTGCGAGGGATGACACACGTGTGAAAAAAAGTTTTTATTTTTAATCAACTTTTTAGAAGATAAAGGAATATTATTCCTTGTTGGTCTGTTAGAAAATCTTGGGTTTTATAAGGTATGCGATAAAGTTCTTTCAATTTGTTTTCAAATTGAAAGATTGAATGACTTCACCTATGCATGATATATTTGATTTCCAGACTTAAGTCTGGTCATCTACGGACAATGACTTTCCAGAATGGTTGCAGGGTTTTCCCACTATGTACTAAGTGCAATTCTCAGCCTGCAACCCCAAAACACATTATTGACTGTATTGACTCATCCATTGATGAGCTCTACTCTTCCCCAGCAAACACCATCAAAAGTCTCAAGCTTTACAAGCTTAATACCCTTAATATGATTGAGTGGAGATAAGAAAGAAGAAGAACCTATGCATGACTCTTCATTATTCCAGGATTGTAGATTTTGACAAATTACAAAAAATTATAAAATGCTGCAACTCTTTGCATTAATTAAAGAAGCTTTTCAAGCAGGCCTTTCTTCAGCTAACTAAAATGTATAGCAAGGTAATGGAGAGAGAGGTTGATAAAGCACAATTATAGCTACAAGAAAATAAGACCTAATCCAAATAAATTAATAGTGTGTGACATTTCAGTAACAGCTTTGTTACTAAACACAAGGCAATAAGACCAAATCCAAATAAATAAATAGTGTGTAACGTTTCGGTAACAGCGTTGTTACTGAAATGTCACACACTCTCTATTAATTTATTTGGTCTTATTGCCTTGTAGAGAGAGGTTATAGAGCATTTTAAAAGAGTAGTTTGTGTAAATACTGGACATTAGAGTGATAAGGTACAATTTTTCAGCACTTTTGTCTGAAGATGGTAACAATGCTGTTACAGAAACGTCACACATTATTAATTTATTTGGTCTTATTTCCTTGTGTTTACAGGAGATTAGAGTTTAAGAATTTATATAATTGAAAAAAAAAATTAAATATGAACAGGTTAATGAGAGAATTTAGTGAACAGAATATTAAAGAGCACAACAGTTCAATTAACAGGCCAATTCTACAATCAGGGAAGTCCTCTCTCTACACAACCCTAGTTTTATCAACATTGACTCATGGATAACCTAAACAAACCCATTGAAATTTTACTCTTGTCAAGATATGTTGAAGATATTTTTAACATATACACAAGGTAATAAGACCAAATCCAAATAAATAAATAGTGTGTGATGTTTCGGTAACAGCGTTGTTACCGTTGTTATCAAGTGTGTAAACAAGATAACAGATAAGAAGATATTTATCTGAGAAACACAGAATATTATTATTTTACCACAGCATGTTTTTAAACAGGAACTATTTAAAAACATGCTGTGGTAAAATTTCTCATTCAGTACTTTTGTCTGAAGATGGTAACAACACTGTTACCGAAATGTCACACACTATTTATTTATTTGGTCTTATTACCTTGTGTTTATAATCTATAATCCAAATTGTGCCTTATCAATATTTTTAACATATTCACAGAAAATAGAGAAAATTATATCTTAGAAACCCTCAATAGTGTCAACCCATCTATTCTATTTAAAATAGTAAAAAAGAAAACCAAATAAACTTACCATTCCTCAATATCTTATTTGCCAGAAACAGTACCAGTTTCACAACAAAAGTTTACTGAAAATCTACCTCCCCAACGCAGTACCTACATTTTTCTTCCAATTCTCCCATATCCCACAAAATAGCTGCCGTGTGTACCTTGACAAAAAGAGCCTTTACCCACTGTTCATCAAAAATAGAATTCAATAGAGAACTTAATTCATCGAACACCAACCCTTCAATCTGGATACCCGCTTCCTTTCATTAAAAGAAATAGATATAGACCCGGAACTCTAGAAATAACTCCATTACATTTCCACCTGCTACTTACCATACAAAGATTCTACAATTACAATAGCCCACAAACTTAAAAAATTCGGCATAGCAACAATCTTTAGAAGTTCACCCTTCATAGCCTCAATTTTAAGAAACCCATCATCAAAATCATCCATAAGAAACAAGAAAAAGACTTAGTTCACCAGATTCCCTGCCTTAACTGCAATAGTGACCACATTGGTGAAACCTCAAGAGACCTCTCCATCGGAATCAAGGAACACCAAAGGAATATTGTTGTATATATATTAATTAATTGTTCCAGAGAGTGTGTGTAAGCTCACAGGTAAATAGGCGCTAACCGAAACAAAAAAAAAGTTCCTTTGTTCAATATTAGTTTCCCTTTTATATTTTGTTCTCTCTCTTGTAAATCAATAAATATAATGTTTAATTAATAATTCTTGGAATCAGTTTCATTAAAAATATTCTAAGCAAAGTCAACAAATATTTCTAAACAGAACCCAAACTTCTTAATAGTTCACCACATCAGAGATACAGGACATACCCCAGACTTCAATAATTACAGAATCCTCCATAAAAATGCCACAACTAAAACTCAAAGACTTGAAACAATGGAAACCAAGAAGAACCCTAAAACAATAAAAGTATCCAGTTATCATCACAAATGTTCTCCTTCTATCTTAAAAAAACTTTAATAGACATTTGAAACACAATATTTACTAAATTCATTAACCAGTCCATAGTTAATTCTTCTAAAAATTTTCAAATATGTAAATTCTTAAACTATAATGTCCTGTATTTACACTTTTTTAATAATGCAAATAAAAAGAATTGCGGCATTTTATAATGTTTTGTAATGTACATGAGTCTATTCATACACAATGTGATGAAATAGGGGGAGATTTGACAACCATTATGACTGGGTGAAGTAGAATGCCTTTGTCATTAAAACTGGGAGCACTACTCAGTGGCAGGCCGACTTAGCTCCAACATAAATGGCCGCCTCTGACATGAGAAACAGACACCATGTGCACCTGCTCCTAACATGGAGTACAAACACTGCTCATCCTGTATCCCTGGATTAGGAGCCCTTACAGGGTACTATCAGCCGGGCCAGCTGAACCCAGGTTTTTTAGTGAGCTTGTTACTGCTCCCCCTTCTTTTTTATCCTGGCTTTGGACCAGCAAAGGTGGAGTTCTGAAATAGGAAAGTTATTTTATTTTGAAGCAATGTATCAAGGCAACATTGGACTGGAGTTGAAAATATCAAATTTCTATATTTGACACCCAATACTACAAGAAAGTGCCAGCTATTTGATCCTTCAACATTTTAAGTTAAAGTATAGATGCAGAATATAATTTATACACAGAATCTTTAGCTGCTCAAAACAAACTCGGTGATTTTTTAAGAGCCTTGTGTAAATAAAATTTATATTTTAATATGCATAACTAATAGATTGTGTATTTTTCATTTTTTATAATATTTTAATAATACAGTAAAACCTCTATGTAAAGGACATCTATTTGCAGAGTAAAAGTGTCCTTTAAGAACAGGTGTCCTCTTACTAGAAAGTTGCCAAATACTAAAATGATATCAAAATTCGAAATAAAAAGAATCATACCCGTCTATAATAGTTTCAAATTTTGATAACAGATGGCACGCTAATGCATCTTACTAAAAATGGTAATTTTGACAATGAAAACTGTCCTTTGTAGAGAGGTGTCCTCTAGCCAGTGTGTCCTCTCATGGAGGTGCTACTGTATAGGAATGTTTGGGGGGCGGAAGATAAAAAAATTATTTACTTCAACCTTTTTCCAACTACTTTATTCCAACATTTCAGCAACCTGCTGTCATCCATATTCAAGAAATTCCATTTTGATGGAGGTTGTTTGATGCCAAGTTTTGAATGGTTTGATATTTAAAACATGTAGAGCACACAGCGCATCGATAATGAAATGTAATAAAGTATAAAAGAAAGGTTGTGAAGTGAATCATTTTGAATTCAAGAGCCAATTTTAGAGCCAACCTGAAAAATGGCGATTTTGATACAATAAACTTATTAAACCTATGTAGGTTACATAAATGATAAATTAAGAAAAAGGCATCTCCTTATCATTCAACTGAAAGTTACTGATGGCCTACGTTATCTGTTGGAAAAAATATCAACTATTTGTTGATTTTTAATATTTCAGAATTGGCCAAACACCCATTTTTTATTAATAAAGAAAAGCTAACCATGTAAACGTTTCGGGCTGTTGGCCCTCGTCAGCGTGGTGCAAGCTGTACCTCAACGACCAAAAAACTGGTCATTCAGACATCCAGAAAAATCATGAAACAGGTATTTAAGGCCAGAAATGTGTGAGAATGCGAAACGATGTGAAAAATAGTATAAATGTGAAATTGTACTGGGATAAGGTAGATAAAGTAAGAAAAAGGCATCATGGAATTGAAAGTTGCAAAGAATGGGTATTTGGCCAATTCTGAAAAAAAACAGCCATATCAAATATCAGTTGCACGATAAGGAGATGCCTTTTTCTTAATTTATCCACCTTATCACAGTACAATTTCATATTTGTACTATTTTTCACATTTCTGGCCTTAACTGCCCATTTCATAATTTTTCAGGATGGCTGAATGACCAGTTTTTTGGTTGATGAGGTAAAAATAGGTGACGTAACAGAATGGTCAGAATTAAGAGATGGACTCATAGTGTAGGAGGCAAGAGTCTGACTTTCAACATCTGGACATTATATTAAAGTCCAGGTACACTGTACAGACCATTACAGTACTGCCTTGAGGAACGCTATTACAGTTTCCACTTCAGAAACCTTGAAGATGACAGATATTTAAGGGTTGTGATAAGTGGACTTGACCAGTGCATTACAATATCTAAAATTAATGAAGACCTTGAAAACCAGGAGTTTGAACCACTGAAACTCGCCAGGCTTCATAAGGCGGTCACTAAAGTGGAGTTACCACTAGTACAGGTAACTCTACCAAAAACCTCTCAGAACAAACAAATATTTAATGTAACTCACATCTGTGACATGATCTGCAAAATTAAGGCATATAGAACGCCAAAATGTCTTGGACAATGCGATAGATGCCAAAATTTGGCCACTCACAATATAAATGTTGACAAATACCACGATGTGTAAAATGTTTTTGTTTGTTATCCCCTTGTGTAAAGATTAGACAAATTCCATGAGTTCATGCTCCTCGGGCTGTTTTTATGATAAGCAGTGGCCTCTCCCAAAGGTCCTGCAGCATGCAAATCAACATCTGATCTCGTGGAATTGGGGTGTAGGGGTCCAGCTTTTGTTGATCATGGCACCATGATCCAGGCATACTTTGGTGAAAGTCTTTGCCTGTAGTTTTGAGGCCATTCCTAACATGTGTAAAATGTGGTGAAAACCACTTCACATCAGCATGTGCAAAAGACCAGGTCGTTGAGGTACAGCTTGCACCAGGCTGACGAGGGCCAACAGCCCGAAACATGTATGTGGTTAGTTTTTCTTGATTAAACAAGAATGGGTATTTGGCCAATTCTGGAATAATTAAAAATCAAGGAATAGTTGATATTTATTCAGACAGATAGCTCAAGCCATCAGCAACTTTTAGTTGCACAATAAGGAGATGTCTTTTTCTTAATTTATCCACCTTATCCCAGTACAATTTCACATTTTTTTCACAAAATGATAAATTTTGCATTAAAAGAATCTATCATAATTTATCACATGATCAAGTCTCAGATGAGAGCCCAGGTGGCCATGTTTTTTGGACGGTCTTTCATGAGATTCTACTACAGTAAAACTTCCACAAGAAGACATTCACGCTAGAGGACATCTCTCTATAAAGGAAAGTTTTTCATTTGTGAAATTATCATTTTTACTATTTATCAACTTTCAGGTAAGAGGACACTTTGACTCTGCAATTAGGTGTCTTTTACAGGGAGGTATTTCTACTCTGTATGTCTAGATAAAATTCAATCAAATCTGTGTCTCTTGCATGACCCCACATCATAATTTTGATGTAGAATGGTTTGTTTTCTATTTAAGTTGTCTGCCAAAGCATTCATGTCTCTATGTACCAAAATATAATTCATTTAAAGTGAAATATCTTTCTTAGGAAGGTCTTCTTCTTTCTTATCTCTACTCAATCATATTAGAGTATCAAGCTTGTAAAGCTTGAGATCATAACTGGTTGAAGTAGAATACATCTGCAGGATCTACTTCATCCAGTGTGGAGATAAGAAAGAAGAAGAAGGATAATAAGCTTGTAAAGCTTGACAACCATCATGACTGGGTGAAGTAGAATGCGTCTGCCTTTGTCATTAAGACTGGGAGCACTACTCAGTGGCAGGCAGGCTGTCTTAGGAAGGTAATTTTCCCCGAGTGTTCAAACCAGGTTTGACTAGATAGAGTGGGTAGGTTCAACTAACAGAACATAGGCTGTGTAGAAACTTTATTAATAATGCTAAACAACTACAAAGATATGTAAAAAAAAAAACAAATATAGGAATATGTACACTAAAATCTACAGTTCAACCTCACACACCGGTAACATGTTATAAAGGTTAAACTGCAGTTATCAAAAAATAATAACTAAATGAATACTTTTTTTGTTATCAAGGCACAATTTTTAAAATTTTAAGTTTTTTTTTATTTGTAAAAAAAAGACATATTTGTGCAACCCCCCAATAAAAGGAATGTTTATTAAAAAAGCAATAAAAACTTAATTACCATTTTCTTCTGCAGCCTGCTTGGTTTTGCTTAAGACACTTTCAACAAAGTTTGGATGAATGAAAGCTCCTTCATGGATGGCTGAGGTGTAGTAGCGCAATTTCATGTCCTGTAGTTGTTGCGTGGAGAGTTGTTGAACAGGTCTTCTGGGATTGCAAGAAGGATCCTTGCTGCAAATTAGGAAGCCAATTTGTCCACCAGGATATGTAGGTATGTAGATGGTTGCATAGTCCACCACTGGGAAAAGGGTCTTGCAGAATATATTCATTTCTTCAATCAATCCTAGGTCAAACCAAATAGATTCACCCTGAGAGCATAAAATACCTCCATCTTTCAAAGCATCTCTTATGGCTTGGTAATAAGGCTTCTGAAAAAGGCAAACAGCTGGTCCCTTTGGATCAGATGAATCTGTAATGATGACATCAAATTCATTCTTGTGCTGTTTCATAAATTCAACTCCATCACAAAAATTAAGTTGTAATTTTGGATTGTAGAATCCTTGGGCCATAAATGGTAAATACTTTTTAGATACCTCTACAACTTCTTCATCAATTTCACATTGGACGATTGTTTCAACTTGAGGATGTTTGGCAACTTCTCTTGCTACACCACCATCACCTCCTCCAATAATCAAAACTTTTTTCGGGTTTGGATGACAATTAAGTGGCAAAAATGATATCATTTCTTGATAAGAAAATTCATCTCTTTCTGTACACTGAATTGAATCATCAAGAACTAATACACGGCCAAATGACGCGCTTTGGAAGACAAGAATATCCTGGTATTTTGATTTTTTGTGATATAAAATTTCCTTGACTTCGAGGGAAACAGAATGACCGGTCTTCTCGGTTCCTATCTCGGTGAACCAGCCTTGCTTGAATGAGTTCATGTTATAAAAATATATTATATATTTAGCAAAATATTTTAACAAAATAAAATTTAAAAACTAGGTCGAAAACGAACTAAAGAAAGGCCAAACGAAAACCTTAAACTTAAAAGTCAACCTAAACACAAAGCTTCAAACAAGCAAATAAAAATAAAGAATGATGATTGATAAAACTTTAAACAAAAAATCATCACTCTGTGTTTTTAAATCTAAGATTGATATGAATTATTTTTAAATATTCCCTTTTGAATATTTTAATTATATTTTACAAATAAAAATTATTTTAGTACTAGAACATTCTTCAAACGGTTTAGAACGTCAGCCAGTTCTAAGCCTTATTAAAGTTTATCTTAAGCTAAAAATAATATAGTATAGAACTTTAACACATCGCGCACATGTGAAGGAAAAAATTATAAGAATAATTAAACCTAAAGATGTGTCAACATAAAAAAATTAACTACTCTCACGCCGCTAATTTTTTTTAATGAATTATCAGATTTGGCGCCAAATCCCTATAAAAGAGATAATATTTGATTTATATAATTTTGTATATACTCCAATTCTGCATGTCTTTGGTCTTAAAATAATTCGCAATCGTTGTCCTCTGATATTTGCTGCAATCGTGCACAGTTGTTTGTTTACCACTTTCATTTTCTCTAAACAATCTTTTATGGGACAATCTTGAAACTTTCTTTTACACATTTTTTGCTTACTTCTCTCTCCATATTCCTGCATTAACTCCTTTGCGTACTTCTTCACTATTATATTCTGGTATTTTCTCTCGTTTTCTATTTACTCGATTTTAAATAATACTAGCGAATGAGTGGGCCCTGCTCCAGAGTGAAAGTTTGCCTAGCGAACATTTCTTATAAAAAATGTTTGCGGGAAAGGATCTGTGGGGGCCGAGAGACTTCCTTCCAGCCTGCAGGGATGACAGACCACGCCGTCAACAAACATACAAGCGGCGCCATGAAATTGGAGATGACCACCGCTGCGCGGCGCGGCAGATCGGCGGAAGCCAATAGAAACAGAATAGACATTCTAGGGTGTTGTCCTTTTTGTCTTCATCTAAAAATGTAGCTAATAAGTAATACCAATAAAACACTAACTTTGAAATACTTTCTGGGCCATCGCTGGACTAATAAATCGACACACTACATTGGTGAGCAGGACGTGATTGAAAAGAAAAATCATAAGAATATTTCGAGAGATAAACAAATGCAAAAATTGATTCAAGCTTGAAAAGAAAATATCATCCAAGATATTGAAATATCATCTCAAGACTAAGATAAGTTTTTATATTATCTTTCTTATTATTTTATCTCAATATATTTATTTTTAACTTTATCTCTAAACATATCTAGCTGTTATGTTGAATTTTAAATTTATGTAAAATGGAAACGGAAAATAAGCCTAGCGATACCTCAGAAATATGCTAAGTTAGTGTTAAAATACCGCCTTTTTGGGATGAAAAACCTGAAATATGATTCTTCCAGGTAGAAGCACAGTTCAAAATAGGTGGAATTATTCAGGGTGACACTAAATTTAATTATTTGATCTCCCAATTAGAACCTAAATATATATAAAATATTTGGGACGTAATTAATAGCAAAATTGACAACAAGTACTCTGAATGTAAATTACGACTACTCTTGAATTGTTCAGAAAAGTGAAGGGTTGAGAATTAAAAAGTTAATTTCTGGCATAGAGCTGGGAGACATGAAGCCGAGCCAGTTACTACAAGAGCTCAGATCCCTCGCTACCCCAGATATCTCTGACAATTTAATTAAAACTTTGTGGCTCGATAAATTGCCCACATCTGTTGGGGCACGTTTTTGTAACCATACCCCAACAGAAGGCGTATGTATAATCAAATCAAATGGATACATGGCTTCCCTCCAACATAGACTTACAGACCACCTTTTGCCCAGAAACCTAGACAATTGATGACACCAGACTTCCATGCCGAAAGCTGATGCCTGGTGAAGAAGACACCAGTGACATCCAGGGACATCCGCGCTGGAAGCTGTTGTTCCATATGTACATATATTCCCCTCACCAAAAATTTAGGTAAAGGTGACCAGAAAAAAAAATGGAGAAGGAAGATTTCTAAAAGACTAAGCCTTATAAATATCCTTCCCGAAAAAAGGAAGCATCACATTACAGTCCAGGTAAAAGGGGCCTGGGTCGATTTTTAGCCAAGACGGGGGGCGATATATATACCGTCCCGAGAAAAGGGAGGATAGTATTTCAATCCATGTGGAGGGGGGCCCTGGGGTCTGAAATTTTACACTAGTGCCGTGGCTGTTTCTCTCTTTAGATTTTTTTGTTTTGGTAATACTATATGTTCTATTTTGATGGGAGAGGCCTGGGGCGTCTATGAAATTGTATACTGGAGCCGTTGGCCATTTTGATTGGTGTTTCTTTCGGCGAATGAAAATGCCAGCCAATAGAAACTTTGGCTCGGCAGCGAATGAAAACGGAGAGAGACATGAATAAAAGAGGGTTTCTTTGCCAAAAGGCGGATTCAATCTGAGTCGCTCAGTGAGAGGATAGTCTTCAGACGGGAGATCAGACCTTTGCCGGCACTTTCGAGAAAAGGTAAGCCATTTGTCATTATGACTTAGCGCCCCCCCTCTTTTTGTGTAGTAACCAACCTAGATTTCGCATGGGCCCTAAAGGGCTATAAAGTAACTTCAGGTCACCTCTATCTAAATTTTACTATGTAAATAGCATATCTCGTCAGTATAGACATGTTCCCAAATTTTAATTTATTTAAATAAATATCTTGAGAAATTTTCTTGTTTCCTCTCATACATATTTCATTCCATTTGCTTTATGGTACTACCCCCCACACCTTAATTTCACAAAGTGTACAAATTATAGAACAACCGACTCTGTTGAAATAGAGTTGTGTACTATATCTTTGCTGTGATATATTGACACAGCAACAGTTGCTAAATTACGACTTTATTTGGGCTACTTTGAGGGTATCTATATGTCAGGTTTTAGTAATGTTTGTACTTTTATGTGTTTCAGTGCGTTATTCCATCATATTTACCATTATACCATATTTTCTGATTCCTCGGGCTATTTTTTACGCTGTTAGGAGGGTACGGCATGATGCAAACAGATTTGTATGTTTGACTATTGTTTTGTTATTTGGGCTATAAAAATGCCTTAATGTGAATCTATTTACAGTTGATCTGTAGAAATTATAGAGATCTGTTGCTATAATTTTCCTCTATGAAATAGCTCCCAGCGTCTTCAGTGGGTTGCTAAACCTCCAGAAGGAGTCTTTTATAGATTGCCCAATTTAATAACGATTTCATGGGTTGTCTGATGAAATTGTATACTAGTGTCGTGGTTGTTTCCATCTTTAGACCTTTGTTCTGACAATATTATATGCTCGATCCCTGCTTTAACTCAAACTTTTAATCAATTACAGAGTTCCCCCCCATTTTTTTTTTATTTATCCTGTTTGCACAAATTGCATTACATGTGATGATGTAAAAACATATGTCGATAGTGCATCATTGACAGCTGTGCTTCTATTATACAACATTAAGGTCTTGCTGCGGGTTATATACATGGGGTTGTTGGCCTAAATTGCTATATATATATATACTTAAGTAAGGAAACTTTAATAAGTCACATCGTGTATCCTCCCTTTTCATCTATCCAAACTGGGAACGCAACAATGGCGCCAACGTGGGGTTCGAATTTAGTATATGTTTCATCCCCTATACTTTAGAAATATATACCTAATGAAAAGCCATACTATTTTTAAGTATTGGTGAAGTAGTCCACGCATCCTGAGATTAACAGTCTATTATAAATCGTGAATTTTAATTTATGCTTTCCGTTTCACTGGCATTTTATCAGGCAATGGAAGTTATGTTGAGGCGGTGTATACCGCATCTCTCGCCGCTGTCTTTTACGATTCACATTGTTTGTGGCAAAACCTTAATATTATCATTGATTTCTGATATCAAAGTAAAACGTTTATGGGGATGAGTATCTTTTATTCTGGTCTTCTCAAGCTTTCGGGCTTATCCGTCTTTCTACAAGGGAAACATATGCAATATACCAAGAAAATATAACGCTGCCTGAAGCTAGAACTATTGTGATTCTATGTACATATATACATATATATATATACATTAGGATGTTTTTTGCACATTGTCTGTTTTCTTAAGATATATTTTTTTTTTCATTTGGTTAAGGTATTTATGCATATTCTACTATCGTTTGCTATATTCTATGAATTATCTTATAGGTTAGAAATTCTATTATTTAAGTAGTTTTATATTAGTTATTGGCTATTACATATAAGTTACTTATATGACTGTCGATATTTAGCTGGTGCTAGGACATATTGTGCTATATGTTTCGGGCAAATCTATCCTCTTTTAATGCTATTGTGTTTCCTGAATAATAAAGAATCAATTATAAGCCTTTGGTATTTGCCGTTTAAGTTATAGTACTGTCTTCTAGGTTCTCCTAATGCGAAAGTGTGGCCTGTTTCTTTGCAGTGTAGTAAGAATTAGAGATCTATTGTCTTGATTAATAACGTTGCGTCTATGTTCATATATTCTATTGATGTCTCTCCTTCCTGTCTCCACCACGTACTTGGCTTAGCAGTTGTTGCACCCTATGGAATATATTGCCTTTTATGTCTGTTTGGTTAGTGAGTTTTATGATATTAGGATTATTTAGATAGTGGATTTTAATGGTGGAGCCTATGTTAGGGGAATTACTGTAATATGTTTAGATGCCGAAGTTTCTTAAGTGGTTGGCTATTGCTATAAATGTTTGTGAGTATGGAATGTAACATATCGCCCTATAGATATTTGTGGTTCTGTTTATCGGGTTATTGATTGTTATACCTTTTGTGGAAGTGTTTTAATATAAAGGTGGTTGGGTATCCTGCTTTCTGGACATTTCTTAAAATGTTATGTGTCCCAATCATTTTAAATTCTGTTGCGAGCACCATTGATTACAATTTTATATTATTTTAATTTATTTTCTTAAATTATTTTATACAGTATGGGGAAATGAGGCTGGATTGCCATGGTTCAAAAAATTAGAACGGTAATCAGTGCGTTACAATAGTCTACTGAAATGATTTAGAATTTTTTTTCTTCCATCATAGCCCTGATATAATCTCCCTCACAGCAGAAGTGAGTTCTGATTGTTATTGCTGGCTACAGTTTCCTAACTTTTTTTTTCAGCGCTCTCTGCCAAGTCATGCTAGCCTGATCGATTTTCTCCAGCGCATAGTGGATTGGGAGAGTGACAAATGCATGAGCTTTAGGATGAAAGTAGAATTGAAGACCCAGTAGCATACCCGTGAAGAGAGAAATTTGATCACCATCTCTCCGTGAATATTTTTTTAATTGAAATCAACAATGGGTAGGAACCTGGTTTTAACAATCCAATGGCAGAAACTCAAAGGAGTAGATCTGGTGACCAATTTGCGCGAGTACCTTTTAATCACTGTGGAACTATTTATTAACTTATGACAACTACCTGGGATAATATTTTAATATATTCAAAGGAAAGGAGATGACTGGAGCTTGTGTCTACACGACAGCTGAGATATCCCGAGGTGTACTTGGACAGCTTTAAATTGAAGACAAAGGCAGCAAAAGCCACCTGTGTTAGAGACAGGATCTATCTAATGATGGGGGTATAGGAGACAGGAGAGTTTATCGAGGCTCGATTTTGACACTTGCATATAATGAGGAAATTAACGAGAAGCGAGTCCCCAGTGCGGGTAATATCACCTAAGGCTGTGGATAAGGATCGATGAAGTCGGGACACCCGAGCAAGGATATTACATTGAATGCAATTCGGAACCTGTAGGCGTGAGGCGGCGTCGTGATTGGTTAGAAGGCTAGACACGCGAGAAGGGTAGCCCCCTTTGACGACGTTTTCTGCCGAATTTGATCACTGGATGCCGATAGACCGCCAAAAAGGGTGTGTTCACCACATGGAAATTGTCATTGAAGATGTGCCAGCATGAAGAAAAGGAAGATCTAGGACGAGATGACGTTTCCTAAATTTGACACACATAAGATGCTACGCCTGGACAGTAGATGGGGCAGTGAAGTCCATCTAAAATACGGCGCTAATTCCAGAACAAAATGTGTTTAGATTGAGCTGAGGTGACCTCTCCATATCATATATACTCCTGTAAATCCTTAAATGTCCACATACATTTCCACAGTGAATTATACCTGCTGCACACCTATATCTCATGAGCCAGGAATGTAATTATCAGACTGACAGTAATAAGTAATAATATGAGTTTTCTAACCCAGGAACAAACAAAACCCATGGTATGCAACAAAGTCCTACAAAGTAATTCCCCTACAAGATTCACAGTATATTATCATAACCCAACAGAAAACTCAGTTAAAATCGGTGTCCTAAAGGGCGAAATAACATTGTCATTTCCCAATCCCATGTGCACCTGTTATCCCGTAGACAATGATCTTATAACCACATTTGATTTCGTTTCAGCATGTTGTGAGAGAATTGAACTCATGGAAATGCCGCCTTTTAATTACTATGCCTCATACTGTATAAATACAAGAAGGAAACTTCTAATAACAGCCGCTAAGTGACAACCAGAGCGAACTCAGAAGTAATGAGACGAGGGGAAGTTGACAGAGTTGGTGTGAACAGTTTAACTTTACGCAGGTCTACAAGGGTGAAAAGGCCCACACAGTGTAAATTCTGCTTAGACTGTCGCCACTAACCAGGATTTTGGAGTGTGTACGGAGAATCAGCTCGATAGAATGAGAAGTTTAGAGATTTCAACCTTTTTTTTTTTCATTTAAAAACCTTTTTTTTTTTTAAAGTAGAACTTCATTAGGATTTTTTTTTCTATACAAACTATTTCTTGTTAAACCCCGAGTTTCAAAGACCAGTGAGAATAATGTATACCATTGTGAATTAATTATTTAGTATAAATCTGAATTTTTGGTTATTATCGGGAGTAATAGATGAAGGAAGGTGTAGGAAATCACAACTTAGAGGGGGGCTATGTCTAAAATAACAAACCTAATAGGCATCCTATGGCTTGTGTTGGGTAATTCAGAAACCCTATAATCCCTGGCCTTCAGGTAGTAGCTTTGAAATAGGTTTCTAATGAGGACATTAAAGGTCAATCTTTCAGAGTAAAGTTGTGAAGTATAGGGACCCTAAGCCAGGGGTAGAAGTTAAGTAGGCCCAGACCGTAGTCGATCCTCGGAAAGCACTTGAGAATGTTAGTGTTGGGTAGTGAATCGTAAACCCTATAAATCCATCTTTCAATAGAGTGTTGAGGTAGGACTACTGCAAAGGGGGCAGACGCACGAGGAAGTAAGAAGAAAGTGACTTCACCCACGGTGGCTAGGGGAGTGACTCAATCCGCTTTTATGAGGTGTCACGTTTAATGGTCCTTCATTCGCCATTATAATTTGAGTATGTCTTTATAGAATTGTCGTGAAAAATCGCTTAGTGTCAAGGCAAGGGCAGTTTTTGAAGTTACACTGATTTTTTTTTAGGTAGGTTAGCTTCCAGATTATTTAGAATTGTTAACAATTATTGTTAACAATCATTTATCGAGTATAAAGTATTAGTATATATAGAGCTTGTACAGAGGCATTTCTTTTGAGTAACATAGGGCTTTAGTTCCCAATTTGTTTTAGTTTTATTATTTTATTTGATTTCACATTGTGTCCTGAAATATGTTATTATTTGTTAGGATCTATTGATATTGATAAACGAGTATTTTGGCCTTTGTAGCAGCTTTTAACTTTAGTTTGAGTGCATTCCGCGAATGATAGGGGGGAGGGTGTATGAAAGAATTGGAATAATGAATGTGTAGAAGGTTAAAAAAACTATTATACTGTGAGCCCAAAATACATTAGATTAGGATTAAGGACTTTAATAGGATCGATTTTTATTTTATTTTATTTTTTTATTTCGAATTTTGTTAGGACCGAGAAGCCTCAAACAGGACAACTACAACTCTATCTAGTTAGAAAATATTCGCTCCCTTTTGTTAGGTCCCTCGTTAGGGGGTATAATTTTCCTTTGATTTTCTTTTATCTTAGTTTAGCTTGAATTCTAAGGATTGTGGATAAATGATCCCTATCCCGACCCTCAGACTTGGAGATAGTGGAAGGCAAGGATCAAGCCGAATTTCCCACTCAACTCCTCCTCGCAAGAGGAAACGAAGAGGTATAGATTGAATTTTATGCAGGATGGGGGATTTGTTTTAGCCATGCCGTATAGCCTGGGGTATAACGGCGCGACCTTGGGTGACCGATCTGACACCGTAGTTTCGACGCTTTTAGCGTGGCTGGAGCGAGGGTGTTCCAGACGGGAGGTCCTGTAAGATTGGCAAGTAGGCAAAGATTGCCCAGTTATTCTAGACGAAGTGTTTCCGTCTATTGAATTTTTTTTGGTACCAGTTTGATCCCCCATAGCTAGCGGAAGTTTCTTCTAATAAAGGATTCGCCCTTCCATACGTTTTGTTGGAATGAATTCGAGCATAAGACCGATTCGAGAGACAGAATAAGTAATTATTAGGACCTTCAACGAGTTTAGACTCGTTCCATGATAGGATAAAATTTTAAAGTATTAGTTAACTATAAGGACCGCGAACGAGACGCCAGAACGAGCCAATGAGTCAAAGTTTTAGAAGTGTTGTATTGAGGACAGTAGGATTAAGAGCAGTTATACAGGGAGTAGAATTCTGAAGGAATTTGTAAAAGAACCAAAATTTCAGATTGATAAAATTTAAATTTATAAGATGTAGATTTATAGGGTTCAGGTCAATGAATAGGGAGTATATTGGTAGATGAAAGTAATATGAATTTCTTGGAAGGGGGAGGTAGCTGAACTGTACACACCCCAGAGACAAGGTAAACGGAGTCACAAACAAAATGGGAGAAGTTGATTAGTTTCTCTGTCAAACAGAGAGCTTTCTTCATACGGTTGTCACCCTAGAATTAAATGGACTGTGTAGTTTAATAGAGGTCTGGGCTATGTTCCATTTGACCAAGATTCTAAATGACGTACCCATCTGGGTTGAGAGTATTGTAACAGAGGAATCTAACACATAAGAGGAAACACACCCTCCAGTAGGATCGGGATAGACGAATATTACCCAGTGACCAACTCGTGATTCCAGACTGAATAAGATTGAAAACTTAACTGAGATACTAAACCTTGAACCTTCAGCGCACAAATATAAATAATGTGTTTTCATTTCTTATTGAATATGTTATTATTTTATATCATATATATTATATTATAATCATATGCTATTCATTTCAACAATTTTATTTCCTTTGATATTCATGATATTAGTAATATTTACCTGCCATGTTGCGATTTTTTTTAACATGTTGTCATGGCTTATTCTTCCCTCAAAGCATGATCTATTTTATCCTTATTGTCTTTTATCCGCCTTACTTGTATATGTATATATATTTTGTCATCATATATAATTTTGTAGTAGTTTTCTTTATCATCTATCATGGGATGATTTTTATCATATTTAATCACTATCTGCATGATACGTGTTTTCTTCAATATATATATTATACCCATCATATAACATGGAAGGATTCATTTTATCATTACATATTTCGTGCCTTATTTAATAATTACTTTCACAATTTGTTTTCTGTAATTTTTTATTTAGCAAAAGTCATCATGTCATAGGCTAATCATTATATACCAAGATATTTCTTTCAGCTAACTATAATTATCCTTTCCTTTGATTGTATATGTATAACTATACCACACGAATGTCTTGATTGGTACTTAAATAAAGATGCTGGCATGTTTTAGGAGTTGGACTAGTCAGTTATTTCTAAACGACTTCTTGGCGCCCAAATTTTTTTTATATAATATGTAATAGGGAAATGTTCTAACTGTATTGTTAGCAGAAAGAAGGTAGCAATGAAACCAGCACACCAGAGGCAAGGATGGGGTTGAGAGGACCTACCACAAGGAAGGCCTACTCCTCAAGACCAAAGAAGAAAGTGGAAGGGTGGTATATATACCCATGAATGGTAAGACAGATGACCTTGCTTACTTCCATACATATGATATGACTGTCCCCCATAACCTATGTTGATAACAGTGTGCTGACAGAATAATAACACATAAAAACCCCTTTGCCAGGATGCACAATGCCCACTAATGTTCGGAATAATAAACATCTAGAATAGCATACCATCATTTTGATTAGCCTTATCTTCCCTATAGGTTTCGGTACACCTGGCTTCACCTAGTAATGGAAAATGCATTTTGCTAGAAATGGGCCTGCTTTCATAGTAACTGATGAAAGGCAGATGAATAATGAATAGCACAAACGCATTTGTCCATTACTTGGCAGGGGGAGGATTGTTGGGGCACGTTTTTGTAACCATACCCCAACAGAAGGCGTATGTATAATCAAATCAAATGGATACATGGCTTCCCTCCCACATAGACTTACAGACCACCTTTTGCCCAGAAACCTAGACAATTGATGACACCAGACTTCCATGCCGAAAGCTGATGCCTGGTGAAGAAGACACCAGTGACATCCAGGGACATCCGCGCTGGAAGCTGTTGTTCCATATGTACATATATTCCCCTCACCAAAAATTTAGGTAAAGGTGACCAGAAAAAAAAAATGGAGAAGGAAGATTTCTAAAAGACTAAGCCTTATAAATATCCTTCCCGAAAAAAGGAAGCATCACATTACAGTCCAGGTAAAAGGGGCCTGGGTCGATTTTTAGCCAAGACGGGGGGCGATATATATACCGTCCCGAGAAAAGGGAGGATAGTATTTCAATCCATGTGGAGGGGGGGCCCTGGGGTCTGAAATTTTACACTAGTGCCGTGGCTGTTTCTCTCTTTAGATTTTTTTGTTTTGGTAATACTATATGTTCTATTTTGATGGGAGAGGCCTGGGGCGTCTATGAAATTGTATACTGGAGCCGTTGGCCATTTTGATTGGTGTTTCTTTCGGCGAATGAAAATGCCAGCCAATAGAAACTTTGGCTCGGCAGCGAATGAAAACGGAGAGAGACATGAATAAAAGAGGGTTTCTTTGCCAAAAGGCGGATTCAATCTGAGTCGCTCAGTGAGAGGATAGTCTTCAGACGGGAGATCAGACCTTTGCCGGCACTTTCGAGAAAAGGTAAGCCATTTGTCATTATGACTTAGCGCCCCCCCTCTTTTTGTGTAGTAACCAACCTAGATTTCGCATGGGCCCTAAAGGGCTATAAAGTAACTTCAGGTCACCTCTATCTAAATTTTACTATGTAAATAGCATATCTCGTCAGTATAGACATGTTCCCAAATTTTAATTTATTTAAATAAATATCTAGAGAAATTTTCTTGTTTCCTCTCATACATATTTCATTCCTTTTGCTTTATGGTACTACCCCCCACACCTTAATTTCACAAAGTGTACAAATTATAGAACAACCGACTCTGTTGAAATAGAGTTGTGTACTATATCTTTGCTGTGATATATTGACACAGCAACAGTTGCTAAATTACGACTTTATTAGGGCTACTTTGAGGGTATCTATCTGTCAGGTTTTAGTAATGTTTGTACTTTTATGTGTTTCAGTGCGTTATTCCATCATATTTACCATTATACCATATTTTCTGATTCCTCGGGCTATTTTTTACGCTGTTAGGAGGGTACGGCATGATGCAAACAGATTTGTATGTTTGACTATTGTTTTTGTTATTTGGGCTATAAAAATGCCTTAATGTGAATCTATTTACAGTTGATCTGTAGAAATTATAGAGATCTGTTGCTATAATTTTCCTCTATGAAATAGCTCCCAGCGTCTTCAGTGGGTTGCTAAACCTCCAGAAGGAGTCTTTTATAGATTGCCCAATTTAATAACGATTTCATGGGTTGTCTGATGAAATTGTATACTAGTGTCGTGGTTGTTTCCATCTTTAGACCTTTGTTCTGACAATATTATATGCTCGATCCCTGCTTTAACTCAAACTTTTAATCAATTACAGAGTTTCCCCCCTTTTTTTTTTATTTATCCTGTTTGCACAAATTGCATTACATGTGATGATGTAAAAACATATGTCGATAGTGCATCATTGACAGCTGTGCTTCTATTATACAACATTAAGGTCTTGCTGCGGGTTATATACATGGGGTTGTTGGCCTAAATTGCTATATATATATATACTTAAGTAAGGAAACTTTAATAAGTCACATCGTGTATCCTCCCTTTTCATCTATCCAAACTGGGAACGCAACACATCCATAAAGAATATACATATTGTAAGCGATGAGGAAATTAGCAAATTGGCCATAATGGCCGATAAAATAAATGAAATAAACTCTTCCAAAAAAATATATGATGCGGAAGTACCTTCTTCCTCAACAGATCGCTTGATCGCCAAATAAGAAGATCTTGAACGGCAGGTGTCCTCCGAATTGAGGCTGGATAGATCAAGATCTCGATCCAAAACTAGGACTCAGTCAAGGCCGAGAAGTCAGTCTCAAGGACCCTTCGATTCAAAAGGGAAATACTGCTATCACCATTTTAGATTTGGTGCTAATTGCTTGCAAAATAAATGCTGGCCTCCGTGCAGTTGGAAAGAGTCGAAAAATGGCGGACAGAGTAGCGACAAACTCTTCCGCCAACATTCAGGATTGTCGCAATCTCTGATTATTTGTTACTGACAAAACACGGTATTACGCTTTTTGGTGGACAGTGGTGCTGATATCTCTATAATACCACCAAATGATAAAAATAGGATGCCTAGCTCTGATTATAAACATTATGCAGCCAATGGTACAGAAATTGTTACCTATGGAACAAAGGTTAGAAATTTGGATATTGGACTTCGACATCAATTTCAATGGCCTTTTGTAATCGCCAATACCAACAGAGCAATAATAGGAGCAGACTTTTTGAACAACTTTGGATTGATAATTGATATTAAAAAAAACTCCTAATTGATGGAGTAACTAATCTTTCAATAAGAGGCGTCATTCAGTCAATCTCAGACATGGGAAATATTAGCACCCTAAACTCATCATCTAAGGTCAGCACTATCCTAACCAAATATTCTAACCATCAGATTTTGTAGAAGCAAAACATAACGTTAAGCATTATATTCCCACAAGAGGTCATCCAATTCATTCAAAAGCCCGTCGTCTAGATCCACAGAGATTAACGCTTGCTAAAGCAGAATTTCAATATATGTTGAATAACGGAATAATTAGACCCTCAAATTTTCCTTGGGCGAGCCCACTACATTTAGTTTAAAAAAGAACGAATCACTAAGACCTTGTGGTGATTATAGAAGACTCAATGCAGTTACACTTCCAGATCGTTATCCAATCCCTAGAATTGACGATTTTCACCCATATTGAAAGGTATTCGTGTGTACTCAAAAATAGACCTATGCAAGGCAGTCTATCAGATTACAATTGTAGAAGAGGATAAACCAAAGACTGCCATCATTACTCCTTTTGGGCTATTCGAATTTAATGTAATGAGTTTCAGTCTTAGAAATGCTACTGCCACCTTTCAGAGATTCATGCATGAAGTCTTAAGAAATTTGAGCTTTGCATTTGTCTACTTAGATGATATTCTGGTAGCCTCTAAAAAACGGAAGAAGAGCATTACAGCCATCTTGAAACCTTATTCAGCAGACTAGATTCCTATGGATTAAGAATCAATCTTTCTAAATCTAAATTCCTGGTACAAGAAATTGATTTTTTAGGATACCTAATTACCTCTCACGGTGTGAAACCACTCCCAACAAAGGTTAAAGCTATTTTAGAATATAAGAATGAATTACGCATATTTTGGGTATGCTAAACTTTTATCGTACCTTTTTGAACAATGCAGCAGAGACTCAGGCAATCCTTCATGAATACTTGAGGAGTGCCAAGGAAAAAGATAGAAGCGAAATAAAATGGACTGAAGAAGCTGAAGTTCAGTTTGAACAATGCAAGCAAGCCCTAGCTAATACAGCACTGTTAGCCTACCCCGATGCTGAACCGCCTATCTCACTCTGTACAGATGCTTCAGATCGGGCAGTTGGGTTGGTTCTCCAACAGCTTGACAATAATACATGGAATGTATCGACAGGTACACCAGCTGGATGGAAGTTGTTCCGCTACCAGATATGAAGTCTGAAACGGTGGCGAGATCGTTCTACGAAAACTGGATTATTAGATTTGGAGCACCGTATACAGTGATATCAGACCAAGGAAAGCAGTTTACTTCTCAACTTTTCAGATTTAACAACGCTGTGCGGTATTAAACTTCGCCATTCCACGGCGTACCACCCTCAGTGTAACGGGAAGATCGAAAGGCTTCATAGAACCATCAAAACTGCCATTCGTGCCCACAATAATATTAAGTGGACAGAAACGCTGCCAACAGTTCTCCTAGGCTTGCGTGCTGCTATCAACAAAGATAACAACCATTCTTTGTCTCAAATGGTATATGGCAAAACCATCAGACTGCCTGGTGAATTCTTTGATGATTCTAAACATCACCTGGATGCAGAAGGATTTGTTCAACAGTTTCAAAAGCAAATGGAATTGCTCAAATCCTTGAATGAAAAACATCATTCGAAGACTGAAGTATTTGTCCATAAAGATCTGAAAACATGTTCACATGTATTTATCAGGATAGATCGAGTGAAAACACCTCTGGAACCACCATATGAGGGACTCTTTCCAGTCCTTGCTAGAACAGATAAGTACTTCACACTCAAAGTGAAAGGAAGAAATGTGACCATATCGATTGACCGATTCCGACCTGCTTACTTACTGGCGGATTCGGACAATTTAACTTCAGAACACCCTACTGCAGCAAGACCGATCGTGTCGGGAGCGCTGCCTTCTACATTGTCCCAACAGAATCCTGACCCACCAGATGTGGAGAAGTACACCGAATTCCACGGAACAGGATCAGCACCAGACCTGACTAGGACAAGATCGGGGAGAATAATCAAGAAATCCGTGAGATTTAAGGAGCAATAGACTATATTTCTCCTAATTTTTTCTTGCTTGATTTGATGATGTATATATATTGTAATTGACCACTTTGTGCACTGAATCGTGACTTCGCTACTGGAAGGGGAGTACTGTGGTGGCCGAGAGACTTCCTTCCAGCGTGCTGGGATGACAGACCACGCCGTCAACAAACATACAAGCGGTGCCATGAAATTGGAGATGATCACCTCTGTGCGGCGCGGCAGATCGGCGGAAGCCAATAGAACCAGAATAGACATTATAGGGGATCGTCCTTTTTGTCTTCATCTAAAAATGTAGCTAATAAGTAATATCAATAAAACGCTAACTTTGAAATACTTTATGGGCCATCGCTGGACTAATAAATCGACACACTATAGATCCACTGCCTACTGAATCTATTATAGTCAGGATAAATTGAGGTTTGCTAATCCCCTCCATTAAAACTTATTAATAAAGTGCTAGGATAATCAAAATAGCTGATATCAAATATTTATATACTAGACGAATCGCCCGGGCAACGCCCGGGTTTTACCCGAGTGCGAATATATTTTAAAAACGTTTCAATTCAAATACTATTCGTTACAATTATAAATTGGCGCCATGGATGTCAATCTTGTGTAACGTCCCGTTCCAAACTGTGTGTTTTTAAAATGTTTTAACTATATATAATATAACGGTATAAAACGGTATAAAGAAATAATGAGCCTATAGCCTAGTGGTCATGGCATCTGCCTGGTAAGCGGAAGGTCGTGGGTTCGATTCCCATCCCTTGACCCTGTATACATCTTGCTTCCTAGGGTTGCCTAGAGTGGCCGCTATAGACAGGGTGGTCTGTATAGACAGGTGGATGTATCACACAGCTGATAACAGGGTTGTCTAGAGTGGTCGCTATAGACAGGGTAGTCTGTATAGACAGGTGGATGTATCACACTGCTGATAACAGGGTTGCCTAAGGTGACCGCTATAGACAGGGTGGTCTGTATAGACAGGTGGATGTATCACACAGCAGTAGAGTGGCCGCTATAGACAGGGTGGTCTGTATAGACAGGTGGATGTATCACACAGCTGATAACAGGGTTGTCTAGAGTGGTCGCTATAGACAGGGTGGTCTGTATAGACAGGTGTATGTATCACACTGCTGATAACAGGGTTGCCTAAAGTGACCGCTATAGACAGGGTGGTCTGTATAGACAGGTGAATGTAACGCACTGATGATAACAGGGTTGCCTAAAGTGACCGCTATAGACAGGGTGGTCTGTATAGACAGGTGGATGTAGCACACAGCTGATAACAGGGTTGTCTAGAGTGGCCGCTATAGACAGGTGTATGTATCACACAGCTGATAACAGGGTTATCTAGAATGGCCGCTATATACAGGGTGGTCTGTATAGACAGGTGGATGTAACACACTGCTGATAACAGGGTTGTCTAGAGTGGTCGCTATAGACAGGGTGGTCTGTATAGACAGGTGTATGTATCACACAGCTGATAACAGGGTTATCTAGAATGGCCGCTATATACAGGGTGGTCTGTATAGACAGGTGGATGTAACACACTGCTGATAACAGGGTTGTCTAGAGTGGTCGCTATAGACAGGGTGGTCTGTATAGACAGGTGGATGTAGCACACTGCTGATAACAGGGGTGTCCAGAGTGGCCGCTATAGACAGGGTGGTCTGTATAGACAGGTGGATGTATCACACAGCTGATAACAGGGTTGTCTAGAGTGGCCGCTATAGACAGGTGTATGTATCACACAGCTGATAACAGGGTTGTCTAGAGGGGGGCAGGGAGGTCACGTGTTCGCCAGGCAGCCAATGGGCGCGCATTCTATCCGTGAGCTTCAGACAGACAGACAGAATAAGGCAATTATATAAGTAGATAGGGTTTTCAATATTTCAAGACCACATTTTACACTTTAGTGTGTGTGCAACAACATTTTACACTTTGAAATAACAAATTTTACACTTTAAAGAAACCACTTTTCATTTTAATAACAACATTTTTAACTTTAATAACAATATTTTTCATTTATATAACAACATTTTGTACTTTAAAAACAACGTTTTCATTTTTAAAAGGTTTTTTTTTTCGATTTTAAAAAATATTTTAACAACTTTACTATAGATATAGGTATTTCAATTTTAATACAACGTTTTACACTTTAATAACGACATATATTTTACTCTTTAGTAATAACATTTAACACTCTAATAAAAACATTTCACTCTCAAAAACATTTTTCATTTTAATAATCAACAATTAGAACTTTAATAACAACATTTTTCATTTATAGGATTTGCAATTTTAAGACAAAATTTTACGCTTTTAGTAACACCATGAACACTTTAATTGTTAAAATAAATAACATGTTTCATCAACCCTGGGAAAAAATAAATATATATATCCCTTAAATATGTTTATATAAAGGCTTGATATTTTCTATTAATTATGTTTGTAATTTGTCAGATGTTGACTTTGCTTAGAAATTTTAATTAAACTGATTCCAAGAAATATAATCAAACATTATATTTATTGATTTACAAGAGAGTGAACAAACATAATAGAGAAACTAAGATTAAAACAAAGGAACTTTTTTTTTTCTCGGTTAGCGCCTGTTCGTGTTCGTTTTTAAAAAAAAGGGTGATCGATTGAAAGGAAAAACAATGGGGGAAATAAATGCACACTTACACAGTATAATGAAAGGTTTTATTTGAAAATTAAAAAGGGCTAAAAACTATTATACTTATATATAAAGAATTATGGATAAAAAACAAGAAAAAAGGTTAAGCAAAATTATACTTATATATAAAGAATTATGCATAAAAAACAAGAAACAAGGTTAAGCAAAAAAATATAAAATTAACTAATCTTAGGGAAGGGAGATAAAAATAAGTGGCAGGGGGGTGTCGAGCTTTGTGTTCGCACAGTACCTCGGGTGGCAGCACCGTCGCTCGCTTGGCTTGGCTTCCTCTTGTCGCGGCTCGTGCGATGTCCAAGGCGTCCTTTCCTTCCTCAAGTTGCCGCTTGAGGGATACTCCAAGGCGTCCTTTCCGTCCACGAGACTCTGCTTGTGGGATACTCCAAGGCGTCCTTTCCGTCCACGAGACTCTGCTTGTGGGATACTCCAAGGCGTCCTTTCCGTCCACAAGACGCTGCTTGTAGGATACTTCTCAGACGTCTTTCCGTCCACAAGACGCTGCTTGTAGGATATTTCTCAGGCGCGTCTGCTCCGCCTGGTCCGCTGCTTCTAACTAAGAAAAAAAAAAAAAAGATCACGCCACATGGCGCGCCGTCCCGGGCTCGCAGAACAACCAAACAAATTCCAGACGTCCAATTGACTCTGCCTCTCCGGGCATCGACCGACCTTTGTCCTGATCGGTCCCAGCTGGGAGTTTCCCCTCGTCTCCCTTCACCTAAGTCTTTCATTCTATGTACAAAAGTAGGGATCGGTAAAATAGTTTTAACATTCTCCCACAAAATTTTGCTCTGAAAGAAGTCGAAATTAAGTATAAGACAAAAAGCATATAAATACACAATACACACAAGAGTAGATATGCCTAATACATTACATAAAATACACATAAAAGAATACACATATTACACTTTTTTTTCCATACAGGTACTTTCACTAGTCCTTCGAGTCATACCTTGCAGGCTTTCTGATTACCCTACCATATCTATTTCTAGAGTACCTGGATTCAATATTGGGCCTATTTCCTAAAAATGCATCAGATTGGGGTTCGGTATTTGAATTGTCCATTTGAATCGTCTTAACATTCGAGGATATTTCAAGAGGGTGTAAGCGTTGTAGAGCCCTGATCAAAGTTCCTGTGGATGTTTTAACATGGGCCACTCTCACTATTCCATCTTTACCTGGTATGAGATTTACTATTCGCCCTTTAGGCCAAAGCATTCTTTTAAGATTTTCTTGCCCGATCAGTACAACGTCTCCTACTTTCAACTGTCTTCTATCAATATTTTCGGATTTCTGAATCGGCGCGCCTAAATATTCCTTTAAGAATCTCTGCTTCAATTCTCTCTTCAGTTGACCTAACTCTCTGTATCTAGTGTGCAACATTTCTGGCTTTAAATTTTCAAATTCAGGAAAGCTAGACTCTGGACCATTTTGTAAAAACTCATTAGGAGTTAACGGTTTTAGATCATTGTCGTCTTCAGAGACATAAGTGAGGGGTCGATTATTAAGGATAGATTCGATTTCACAAAGGGCAGTCTGCAGTTGTACATATTTCAGCTTCCTGTGACCTAGCATCTTTATCAACATTTCCTTTATTGTCCTAACCATTCTTTCCCAAAATCCTCCCCACCAAGGAGCAGAAGGAGGGATAAAATTCCATTGTATCCTTTTAATTGAGGTTTCCCTTTCAATTCTAGTCCAATCCAATCTCTTGAATATTCTATTAAGTTTTGCGAAATTGGTGCCATTGTCGCTATATATTTTCTCGGGGCGCCCTCTCCGACAAATAAACCTATGGAGGGCCATCATGAAGACTCCTGTCTCTAAACTCTTCACCAACTTCAGATGAATAGCGCGATAGACGGCGCAAGTAAAGGCGGCTACCCACACTTTCCCACCTTCTTTCAAATGAAGAGGGCCTAATAAATCAACTCCTGTAATTTGGAAGGGTTTGCCCAGTCCAATTCTGTTTTCTGGCAAAGCTGCCATTGGTCTTTGCAGAGACTTTTCTTTAAGTCTCTTGCAAGCAATGCACTTACTGATAATTTTCTTTATAGTTTTCCTTCCCCTGATTACCCAAAATTTCTCTCTCAGCTTTGATAAAATGAATTGCACCCCTATATGTCCATTCTTCAGGTGCACTTCCCATATAAGTTGCTCTACGAAGGGATGGTCGCCTGGTAGAATGATAGGAGTTTTAAATTCTTCTGGGACCTGTCCATGTAAAAGTTTGCTTTCTACACACCAAAGTCCGTCAGTGTTTTTTAATATTTTAAAACTCTTGGTTGCATTCGATTTCTCTATGGAGACTTTCTCCTGAATCATTCGGATAAGCTTTTTTTCTGCCAAGTCTAATTCTACACAAATAAATTTACTGGCAATGCGTTTCTTTTTTAAATCTCTACAGACCTTACTGCAATGATATGATTTAATGAATGAGAGGGCTTGGCTCATCAGTAGTGAACCCTCTCAGCGGTTTCGCCAAATTAATCTCTAGACCGCTCTACTATTGTATTGGACTGGTTTTGTTATATACCCTGCATTTTCTATGGAAGGCAGCCAAATGGTGTTTAGTGAACTATGGACATAAGCTTATAGGTCTGTAGAGGTACATACATATAAATTTCAAGGTATTGCATCGAGCAAAGCTCTTCCGCGCAAAACACGTTCTCATAACCATTATATATTAGTAAATTAAACTTTATTGCCCTTAATCGTTAAAATTTTACACAAATAAATTTACTGGCAATGCGTTTCTTTTTTAAATCTCTACAGACCTTACTGCAATGATATGATTTAATGAATGAGAGGGCTTGGCTCATTAGGTCTGTAGAGATTTAAAAAAGAAACGCATTGCCAGTAAATTTATTTGTGTAAAATTTTAACGATAGAGGGCAATAAAGTTTAATTTACTAATATATAATGGTTATGAGAACGTGTTTTGCGCGGAAGAGCTTTGCTCGATGCAATACCTTGAAATTTATATGTATGTACCTCTACAGACCTATAAGCTTATGTCCATAGTTCACTAAACACCATTTGGCTGCCTTCCATAGAAAATGCAGGGTATATAACAAAACCAGTCCAATACAATAGTAGAGCGGTCTAGAGATTAATTTGGCGAAACCGCTGAGAGGGTTCACTACTGATGAGCCAAGCCCTCTCATTCATTAAATCATATCATTGCAGTAAGGTCTGTAGAGATTTAAAAAAGAAACGCATTGCCAGTAAATTTATTTGTGTAAAATTTTAACGATAGAGGGCAATAAAGTTTAAAGTCTAATTCTGAAACTATCAAAGGTCCTGTTTCAGTTGACTGTTTTTTAAGTTTCCCTAAAAATCTTAAAACATAGGACATTACCCTGATGTTGAGAGAGTAATTAGACCTCCTTGTCAGTATCCAGTCTTTATAATCGATGTTCAAATTAATGTTGGTTTTCATAATGTTTTCTTCAACATTTATTTCTTTTGGATTTATCGAGAACTCTGAATTGGGCCAGAATTCTTTAGGTTTTTTCAACAATTCGGGGCCCTCCCACCATCTGCTTTGCACAAACTGGCTTGGAGGGCAACCTCGAGACAGAAGATCGGCCGGGTTCAACTGACTAGGAACGAACCTCCAATCGTTCAAATTGGTAGTGGCCTGTATTTCTCTGACTCGGTTTCTCACGAAAACTCTCCACTCAATTTCTCTCTTTATCCAACTTAGCGCGGTAGTAGAGTCAGACCAAAGAGTTGTTTCACATTTTCTCTTCAAGGCAGCTTGGATTGCATTGGCTAGTCTAGCTCCTAGTACCATGGCCATTAATTCCAAGCGAGGGATCGTAATACTCTTCATAGGAGCTAATCTGACCCTGCTCCAAATCAAAGTTAGAGTATTTTCTCGTCCCGTTTCGCTCCTCAAATAGGCTACAGCTCCATAGCCTATTTGACCAGCGTCACAAAAGATATGAACTTCTGTAGGGAAAACGAGATCACTCCACATATATCTCGGTATCCCCATTAACTCTATGAATTTTATTTGATCCAACCAGGTTCGAAATTCCTAGGCCATACCCTCGGGCAGAGGCGCATCCCAACCCAGTTTCAGCCCCCATGATCGCTGCAGTAACAACTTTGGTGGCAAGAATACTGGAGCGCAAAATCCAAGTGGATCAAATATCCGCTGAACCATGGACAGTACCAGCCTTTTCGTTAATTTGGGTTGAAGACTCAAATTGTCAGGGAGTTCGCATTTCAATGAATCTTCCATTTTATTCCAAACAACACCCAATATTTTTGTACAAGTCCCCCCTTCAGGGCCCTCCTCAAGAGAATACCCCCACTCTCGTAAGTCCATTTTAGCCCTGTCCATAATTTCAATTGCGGCCTTTTGAAATTCCTGCACTTCCTGCCTTGTTTCCAGCGAGGTAATACAATTGTCCATGTAGAAGGATTGAGCTAAAATCTTTACCCATTGAACAAGTGGGCCTCCTATTGACCGAAGATGGCATTCCACCACGGCGCCCAGCACAAAAGGACCACAGTTTAAGCCAAATACAAGTCTCTTATGCCTGTAAGCTATTAGTTCTCTATCGCTCTCCTTTTCCCACCAAAGGAATCCAAGGTAGTTCCGCTCAGATTCCCCAATCGCCACCATCTGGAATGCCCCTCCCATATCCGCCGTGACTCCAAATCTATTCTCCCGAAATCTTATCATCATTTCAGGGATTCTTTCCAATAAATTCGGTCCCTTTTCTAAACATTGATTCAAAGATAGTCCATTATGACCTAGACAAGAAGCATCGAAAACCGGACGTATGGGCGTCGTTTTAGATTCCATCTTGTACACAGGGCGGTGAGGTAAATAGTAGCCTCTTCTCTCGAGAGGATTTTCCTCGACTCTCTCAATGAGTCCTTCAGCCAGCCAGTCTCCAAAGATCTGACCACACTCGGTCAACTTACTCTGTGAGGTCATTTTTTTAGTGCTTATATCTAACCTTTTTATCGCTATGTCAAGATTGCTGGGGATTGACTCCCCCTCCACCTTCCAAGGTAGACCTACAGAATATCTCTGATCACTTTGTCTTTGAATTTTTGTTATAAACTTTTCTTTTATTTCCTGGTATCTGGTCTCTTTGGAGCAAGTCTCAACAGGATCCCCAATGCCCAGTACCTCTAGATCCCACAAATCCTTTAAATCGCATCGCGTTGTTAGCAGATTCAAAGTCTGCTGCACATTGTCATTGCTATCAATAATTGGCGAATTGCCCACCAGTGTCCAACCCAATTTCGTTTCCACCGCAGTTAAATCTGCTTCAACTTGAACTATTTTTCCTGTCAAGATCACACCCAGATAGTTAGCACCAATCAATATGTCAATCTCTTGTCCCCCAAAATTGTCCTGAGACAACATTATGCCCTTAATCTTCAATTTTTCTAACCAGTCTCCTTTTGGCAAAGGTGGTATGGCGTCGCAAATTTTACGTTGATCCAGCGCCTCAATATGGATCACATGTCTTTTATTACTTATATTCTCTAATTCTAACATAAATTTACCGTGCCCTTCTTCACCAATCTCACCACCCCCAAAAAGACCTTTAGCTATGTTTATTTCGCCTTTTCTTTCTATTCCTATACTCCAGACTAACGACTGTTTGATTTACGAAAACTGACTTCCACTGTCAAGGAGAACTCTAACCCTTCTAGAGGCATTTGGGCCTCTTAACAGTGCTACCGTGGTCATCAGCAAGACTGACCGGTGCAGGCTTGACTAGAAAGCGATGCAATGGGTTCAGGTGCATTTTCCTTTAGATTTTCTCTTCCTGGTTTCGTTAACCGGTTAGAAGAATTTCCTACACATAAAACTTCCAAGTGGTTTCTCCCACAGTTTTTGCACTCCAATTGTTCTCGGCACTGACTCTGTATGTGTCCCTTTCTTAAGCATTTGAAACATAGATGGGCACTACGTATTTTATCATTTCTCTCTCCCGGAGACATTTTCATTATGGAACGGCATTGATGACTCGCATGATTTGTTCTTTCACAAAAGAAGCATTTTATACCAGTTCGCCCTCCGAACAGACCAGACACAGTGGCGGGTCTGAAATTGCCCCTTGCTCCGGTCCCATCACTGTAAGACCCCCTATAGGGTTCCTCCTGCTTAAAGCCCTTTTCCACAAATTTCAGCCGTTGAGCACTCCTTACTTCGGCTTTTAGAAAGTCCAATAATAACCTTAGCCTTTCCTGAGCTCCTCCAACCCCTCCATCTGACTCTTCCCGTTTTGCTAACTCCAGACCATAACCCGAAGAAGGATGCCTGTGCCATATTTTCAAAATATCCGAAGGTAATGAAGACTCGACAAGAGGGTATAAAAAATACCCGACAACTGGGGATCAATGCCCAATGTCTCTAACGACCGGAGGTGACTGCTCAGTTCGTCGTACAGACTGCTTAAATTTCTATTTTCTTTCTTTACATTAGATATAACCGAATTCAATAGACGTCTGACATATAGTTCTGTCAGTATATTCGGGTCACCGAATCGCTCCTGTAGGGCTTGTACTGCCAAAGCATAGTTGGCGCCTGTAACGGGATAGCTTGCTACAACACGATAGGCTTCTGAATTTGGTACAATTGCTTGACGCAAATATAAAAACCGGTCGCTATCGGATAAATTCTTATTTTCGTGAATTTTCGAAAACTGCGCCCACCAAGGCAACCAACCTTCCAGAGAGCCATCATAGCTTTTTAGGGCTAACTCTGGTAATTTCACATTTATTACAGTGTCCTCGCTAGCAATCGAGTTTGTTTCTTCTTTATCGGGATTCCGTAATACACTGACTTTCTGTTGAATATCAAACTTTTCCTCTTCGTATTTATCGCATTCTTGCCATTCCCTATCAATACTTTCCTCTGTAATCCCTTCTTTCACTACCAATAAAGCCTGATATTTTTCGTTTAGATCTACAAGTTTCGTGTAATAAGACTCTAGTCTATTAAACTTAGAATAAATATCATTCCTATCAATTTGAGACTTTTCAAATTCCTCATTTATTTCATTGATAATTCTAGTGAAAGTACCTCTTATGGCTTTTCTGCGCTTTTTAATTGCATCCATTTCCTCCATATTTCCTTTAAATCGATCACGTCCGGCTCACCAAAATGTTCGTGTTCGTTTAAAAAAAAAAAAAAAAAAAGGGTGATCGATTGAAAGGAAAAACAATGGGGGAAATAAATGCACACTTACACAGTATAATGAAAGGTTTTATTTGAAAATTAAAAAGGGCTAAAAACTATTATACTTATATATAAAGAATTATGGATAAAAAACAAGAAAAAAGGTTAAGCAAAATTATACTTATATATAAAGAATTATGCATAAAAAACAAGAAACAAGGTTAAGCAAAAAAAATATAAAATTAACTAATCTTAGGGAAGGGAGATAAAAATAAGTGGCAGGGGGGTGTCGAGCTTTGTGTTCACACAGTACCTCGGGTGGCAGCACCGTCGCTCGCTTGGCTTGGCTTCCTCTTGTCGCGGCTCGTGCGATGTCCAAGGCGTCCTTTCCTTCCTCAAGTTGCCGCTTGAGGGATACTCCAAGGCGTCCTTTCCGTCCACGAGACTCTGCTTGTGGGATACTCCAAGGCGTCCTTTCCGTCCACGAGACTCTGCTTGTGGGATACTCCAAGGCGTCCTTTCCGTCCACAAGACGCTGCTTGTAGGATACTTCTCAGACGTCCTTCCGTTCACAAGACGCTGCTTGTAGGATATTTCTCAGGCGCGTCTGCTCCGCCTGGTCCGCTGCTTCTAACTAAGAAAATAAAAAAGATCACGCCACATGGCGCGCCGTCCCGGGCTCGCAGAACAACCAAACAAATTCCAGACGTCCACTTGACTCTGCCTCCCCGGGCATCGACCGACCTTTGTCCTGATCGGTCCCAGCTGGGAGTTTCCCCTCGTCTCCCTTCACCTAAGTCTTTCATTCTATGTACAAAAGTAGGGATCGGTAAAATAGTTTTAACAGCCGCCTATTAACTGATAATCTTACACACATACTCTGTGGGTATGATTAATCAATTAAAATATATATACAACATCAAAGATCATAAAGGAATATTATCTTAATTAGTAGTATTGTATAAACTACAAAATAACAGATTATGAAACTGATGTTTGAAAAAATAACAAAGAAATATCCTGAACGTTTAGTAAATAATACATACATTCTTTGAATATATTTTTTACGAGTGTTAATAAATGAATTTGCCAATTTTTAATGGAACAAATATCAACAGTTGGGAATTTAAAGTTAAACTATTGTTAGAAGAAAACAAGTACATCGTACAGTAGAAAAGGAAATTATAGATTTTTGTGAAGAAAAAGAATGTGAGTTATTTGCAATTAAAGATGCAAAGGCAAAATCTGCGCTTGTTCAGTGTTTAACAGTGACAAACTTCTAGACATAATTGAAAATGCAAAAACAACAAAAGAAATAATGAGAGCGCTCGAAAATATATTTGAAAAAAAAAACGTGTTTACAAAATTTACACTAAAAAGAAAATTGTTGACTTTAAAGTGCACTCATTTTATTTTATTGGAAGTATGAAGATCAAAATTCTTGGCGTAAATTTCCTGAGATTGCTGGTTGTATAATCCATAATGTATAGGTCTATCAATACATTCTTTGTGATCTGAGTTCTTTTACATATATTTTTTATAATAGAGAATGTTTAAGTTAGAAGGTGCAACAGGATTAGCTCCTTGGAAATATCGACTCAGATGTACACATCAAAGCATCACAAGGAGTGAAACAAGAAAATGGTAAAATATTTGAACTAAACAAAGCCTTGTATAGATTAAGAGAATCACCAAAATCGTGGAACAATAAATTCAAAGGAATAGCTACTAAATACAACTTTTCAAGATCTCTAAATGACTCATGTTTATATATGATCTTCTGATGATTGGAGTAGGAAACAATATTCATATATACATATAAAGTAATAAAATATTTGAAAATGAATTTAACACAAAACATCTTGAGAAAATGACAAATTTCTTAGGAATGGAAATATAAAAAAGGTGGCAAGCTTATGATCAAACAAACTAAGTTCATTAACAACATTTTAGGAAAATTCAATATGACAGAATTAAAAAAAGTGTATGTACCTATGGAACTAGACTCTCAAAATAAATAAAATCAAGAAGATATAAAAGTTCCTTATCATCTCTCTCTCTCTCAATTGAAGAAATTCTATTGTATATAGCAACTATCACAAGACCAGAAATAATGTTACTGGTGTCGTACTTGAGTAGAACTCTGGATAAACCTACTCATACAATTTGGAAGGCTGCGAAACGAATAGTGAGATATTTTATGGCTGATATATACAGTATCATCCAACAATTTGATTTCATATTCAGACTCTGACTGAGCTTTAAAAAATATCGACAGAAAAAGTACAAGTGGCAACAGTACTACATGGATCAATTGTAGCGTCTTGGTTTGTAAAAAACAGGAATGTGTTTCTATTTCAACCACAGACGCACAATACATGTATGTAGTAGCTGCTGCTTCTATACAATACCTAGTTCATCTAAAGGAAATAAATAAGGACTTTACCTCATTTGAGGGCACAATTTTGCTAGTCGACAATAAGTGCTATTTGCATGGCCAAAAATTTGAAAACTCCAAAAGAAATAAACACATTGATATAAGAACTCACTACATAAAGGATTTATTGGCCAAAAACATAATAAAATAAACAACATTGAGGGATGCAGAAACATTACGGATATGTTAACTAAACCATTATGTAAAGAAATGTTGAACAAATTTATGAACCTTTCCAACACTGGGGGAAAAATTTGCCGACAGTCACGGATATCGTGGCACAATTCGCGGAATTCATCCGAGATATCACCGCTTTCGGCCTCGAGGAGATGATCTACCCCCCTCCCAAGGCAACACACTTTCCATTCCTCTCGCTGTTACAAGTCCAGCGTACTCTCCGAAAATACCCTCTTCCACTTGACGACATGAACCTCTTTCCCCTGCACGACTATGTCTTCTCCAGCCTTCACCAAGGTCCTGACCATGGCCACGTAGACCAATGGGAACTCTCCAAGTACACTTCGATGAGCACTTTTGTACTCACAGTGGCCTTACTCACAAACCTAAATTTGCCATCGTGACAGATAGATAAAAAAAAATTATTATCATATGTTTCATTCGACTTAATAGTCCTGAAGGCTTCATTAAACAAAAACTTTCTAACAATGAATCTAACACATTTTTGAAATTCTTCTTTCATATCTAAATAATCCGAATAATCCATGTGTACATAACCGAATTTCTTCAACACACACAATAAAGACATCAACAAATACATTCCCACGCTAGCTGCCTAATCATAGCGAGATCTTTGCCATTTTATTATTCTGACAACTTCCCACGCTGTCCCTTCCTGGAAATAACGTTATTTAACCCCAATTTAATTACCTTTATACCACACTTGTGTTATATAACTTATAATATTTTCCCCAATGAATTACCATACAATATATTCAAGTAACACCACATACACGCATAACAAGCATTCACTTTCATATAAATCACAACACACCTAATGTACATTTTAGTTACAAAACATAATTTTAATTCATCAAGACATAAAGACTTTAATCTAAAATACTTTCACAAAAGTAAATTGACATTCTACTCTCAGTTCCCAATTAATTCACAAATCCTATTATATATTTACAAACCCCTACACTAACCTTTTTTGTTTCAAATTACTTAATTCCTTTTTTATATACTCTAATCTATAACTATCTTTAATCCCATCAGACCCCCATGTTGGAGTAGAAAAACCTTTAATATACCTTCACCACTGACAATAAAAAAGTATTATAATGTAAATAGCTAACACATTACCCATCCTTTCAAGAAACAAAACGCCGAGCTAACAATGGTTCACAGTTTGTACAAATAAGTGATGATTATATAGACCGGACAGTCTCGTATTTCTCCCACCAATTTCTATTCCCTCACTTATTTATGTCACATATTTCTGATATCCCCACACCTATTTCAATTAATATACCATACCCCCATTTCACTAATAAAATTTGGATGATTTTGATTATAACACATTTAATTATACACTAATAATTAATTACTCTTTAGCCAAACTCTATATAGACGGCATGTCCAAGTTCTCTTTCTCCTTCCTATTTAGCATAAGGTTCCGTACCAAGGCCCATTGATATATTTTACCCTCATGAGAATCACTGCCATTTCGAGGAGAGTCACGTTAAACCTTTCCAAACTAAACCAACCTTGACAAACTCACGCCAATATTTTAAAAACCTATCGATACCTCAAACGTCCAAGTATCACCGTCAACCATCAACTTACAACACCTCACACAGACCACCCCTACCTTGGTACACTAATATTTTTCATTGACTATAGCTGCTACACCTACGCCGTCGTATCACCATATCACCTTTACAAGCGCTACCATCTTGACCTGCTTCCATCACCATGGTTGCCTTATATGATTCACATCGGAGAGCAAAAGCCGCAGCTATATCATCATTTTACAACTTACCCCAACATTATGTAAAACATTCTTACCTGTCAATCACCTATGCCTTGCACCTGCGCTTTTTCCTATTCGGCGGTGGCAGCATGGAGATATTCAATATATAGAGCATATTGTCTGAATATCCTGAAATTCTTCTACAAGTGATATTAATATAGTCGAGAAAGAAGAAACCAACGCTCGGAAGGGGCCCAGGGTGGGATGACATGGCATACGAGGATTTCTCCGTCTATACTCCAAATCGTGAGTATGAGACCTCCATACTCTGCGGCGATTTGCATCCATGACGCTGAGCAGTACCATCTGCCTGGTTTCCAAGTCCCTGGGCTCTGCGGCTATAGGGCGATCTCGCTCTCCACGGCGGACTACCGCGTCCTGGGCAACATTATCCTCCAGTGCTGCGGCCCCATCTTCCTGTCCTGATACTTCAGTGCCAGAACTACATTGTTCCAGTTTGGTGGAGGTTTAGTTTTTAGGCTGTGGAGGTTTCTGACTTATGGGCCTTCTAGGCTTGGGTGGTCTTCTGATCCCAGGGATGTCCCGGTTAGGCGGGCCTAGTGCTGAGTCAGTTAGGCGACGGTGGTAGTCTCTTCTGACTGAGGAAGTAGAAAGACTGGTCACCTTTCCACATGTACTGACCTCCTCGAGGTCCTCCCTGGAAATCATCACCATTATTGGATCCTTTGGTGCTTGAGATAACTCTGGCAGCGTAATCCAACAGCATGTGTCTTTTGTGACCTGCATCTAATACATAACTTGATTCGGTATAAGCCTCGTTGGTCCAGGTATCTCCTCCCCTGAATGAAGCGTGGCATGGGATTTATGATATATCCTTTTATATGACGGAATCCTTTGGGAAATGGGGACCTTCCTATCTCTGATTTTTAGAGGCACTAATTTTCGATTTTTTAGACAAGTTGTAAATAAAACACCTTAAAATGGTAATATAACCTGGAAGCCATAATGATGAGTGCTTAGCACACTAGGTAACTAATAGACAAGGTCGAGAATGGGTCTATGATCTGTCCGAGGCGGAGATGTACGCTTTAGTGTACTAGGCTGGTTATGTTAGACACTATAGCCAACTATTCGGCTGGTTGTAGAAAATTCTGGGCGCATCTCGGTCACAGAATTGAAAAGGGAATTATGTATTTGCTCTGCATTATGAGATGAATGACCGATTATTTTCTAAAGATATCGCATTTATAATGAACTATACTGGAGCGTAGAGATGGCCCAAGTGCCATATCTGGCAGAGGTAAGGTTAATAGCATTTCTTCAGGGGTGCTGTATACGACAAGTGATTTAGATGCCATGAAGATGGGCGCGTCTAGGGCACTTACAGGGTGGACAACTCAGGTCGAGAAACCCCTTGTTCATGGTCTGTGCTGAACGAAGATTTTGGCTTTGATCAATATGTAATGCATAGTAGACATGAGTGTTAGTAACCTAATTTCGGCAAAGATTTACTTATGTACTATGCTGTCTCTAGAAGGCCGAAGGGAACAATACTGGGAGCACTTCTCGGTCCCAGTTTTGTAGGTTAGATGAGTTGATTAGCCTATGATCTAAAAACTAATTTAAGCATACATAGATTGATATTGATATAGACGTGCCGGCGCAGGTGATTGACATGTTAAGTTGTTCTTATGTGATGCTGGTATAAGTTGGACACTGATATTATAGTAGCGCATTTTGCCCGTTGATGGGAAGTGGATATATGGCAACCATGGTGATGGTTGAAAGTGAAGGTGTATGTGCCCGTGTGGTGGTTGGCGATAAAAAAAAAGAAGGGTGATAAAGTGATGCGACGGCGTATGTGTAGCAGCTATAGACGGTGGAAAAGATAAGTTTGATAAGTGTTGAAGTATGTAGTGATGTAAGTTGTTGGTTGAAGGTAATACTTCGAATTTTGAAGTGATACGATAGGTGTTTTAAAATTTGAGGTGTGTTGGTGAAGGATAGGATTAGTTGGTTTAGCTTAGTAGGGTTGGACGTGGCTCAATGCAGTTACAATAATGCTCATGAGTAGTGATTAATGAATTAATATGCCTTGGTATGTTATTTTGTTTCGAATAGGAGGTAGAGAGAACTTGGACCTAGTGGTTAGGTTTTGGTTTATGAGGATTGTTAGTATATGTGCCTAATTGAGTTTAAAGAAATAGAAAGTGTGTAAATCATTGGGAGAGGTTGGTTATGGGAAAATAACAAGTGGGGAGCGTGGGCGATGCCAGGCTAATAAAATTGAGGAAATAACACCATTAGACGATGGGGGAGGGCGTGACAATAAACACTGCCGCGATGTGGGGCTTATGGTATCAAGTGACCAGATGACAAATCGTTAAAATATCCGGTAGTTTAATGTAAGAATGGTTCACTAGATCTGGGAGAAATATGGCGGTTAGTTGAATTCTCGAAAAGGTCTGGAGGGAAGTGGTTGAATGGAGATAGGTTGGTAGGTTTTCTAATATTTTGATTTGAAAGGGAGTCCTATTTGGTTTGATGCGATATAAAGGACCTCTTCAGTGTAATATTTTAATTTGTTTACATGTACTGTGTCGTTGCCTCTGTTTAAGGTCTGGTTGGATATAATTATACGCACGACGTTGGGGAAAATTATTATAGTATATATGTACCTGTAAAGTAGGGAGCTAATTTATCACTGTTCGGCTCACGGTAGGGCCTTGACTAAATTCTAAATCTTCTATTTAAAATTGGGGCATTCTATGTTTGTGATAGTATTTTATTTTTTCTTTAACGTGCCTATCGAGATGTACGTTCAATGGCTATTTTTCTATCTTCATTCGACAGGAGGATAGGAATTGATGTGGGAACTTAACTCTGTTGGAATTATATTATACATAAGAAACGAAGGGGGGAAGCCAGTTATTGTATGGGGTGTTTGATTATATTTATCTGTTACGGTTTTTATTGATTTTATCCACGATACTTTAGCGTTTTCTAGATGGAGGATTCTAAGCTTGCCTGTGAGTGTCGCATTTAGACGTTCACAGAGGCCTTTGGCCTGCGGGTTGTTACTAGTTGTGAGAAGGGGTTGTATACCATGTTTTATTAAAAAGCTCCCGAACTTGGGGGAAGATAAATGCAGATGCTCTGTCCTAAAGGAAGCATTTGGGTGTATTTCTTTGTATTACCTTTTTAAAACACTG
>CP092867.1:118163057-118184230 GCA_030710605.1 Cordylochernes scorpioides
TTGAATACACTATAAAATTTTCTCATTGACTCTCTGCTATTTATCAGTTTTAATTTGGCTTTCTGAAGTTTGTCTTTCCTAATTTTCTATGTTACAATATAATTAATTCGAAATAACAAACGCTGTACTATAATAACTATACTGTAAAATCATTTATAAAATGTAAATCTCTCAAACTCTCTATCATGTGGTAAATGAAAAAGTATTTTGAGAAAGTATCTAGACCAAAACAACAAATGGAGGACAAGAAGAGGAAATAAGAGACGTGATCTGACTTTTCTTTCTTTTCCCTCATTTCCTTACTGATTTTTCTCCACATACCTTTTGTCTCTTCGTATCTTGTTGTACATGCTGTTTTGATCCTCGAATACAACCCTTCTGTAAGGTAAAGGGATACAACCGCGGTACTACCATATATATATATATATATATATGAAAAAACAATAGAAAAAATAAAAGATAAGTGGGTCAGGTTGTTGATATTAAAAATAAAAAAAGCACATGTGCTCGTGGTCAGGAGATGCCTTCTTTATTTTTAATATATATACATATATATATTAGATAAAAAAGACGTATATTGTATATTGGATTAAATGAAAGATTTATTTGCCAATATTTTGGTTGGTTGAACACCCTTATTGGCAAATAAATCTTTTATACAATCCAATATATATTCCTTTTTTATTATCTAAAGATTTAAATATTGATTGCTCTATATTCACATAACAATATATATATATATGGTACAACCGCGGTACTACCACATATATATATATAAAAAATGGCATATCCTGACCAGGAGCACATGTGCTTTACAGAAGGCAGAGCGCCATCTGGTGGAACAGAAATCAACTAAACATTGATTTAGCCTGTTCCCTGATATTTGGCCAACCCAATTTCTTGATAAATCAAGAAAAGCCATCCACGAACGCGTTTCGCGTATTTACGCAAGTTTTGGCCTTAAATACCCATTTCTTGGTTTTTCAGGAGGCCATTGGGATCAAAAAATATTTTTTGGTCTCAATGGTTCAGCCTTCTCCACGCTGACGAGCGCCAAAAAGCGCGAAACGCGTTCGTGGATGGCTTTTCTTGATTTATCAAGAAATTGGGTTGGCCAAATATCAGGGAACAGGCTAAATCAATGTTTAGTTGATTTCTGTTCCACCAGATGGCGCTCTGCCTTCTGTAAAGCACATGTGCTCCTGGTCAGGATATGCCATTTTTTATATTGATTTCAACACCTGATCTTTTTATCTTTTATTTTTTTATTTCGTTTTTTAATGTGCTAAGCGTATTTACGCAAGTTTGGCCTTAAATACCCCATTTCTTGGTTTTTCAGGAGGCCATTGGGATCAAAAAATATTTTTTGGCCTCAATGGTTCAGCCTTCTCCACGCTGACGAGCGCCAAAAAGCGCGAAACGCGTTCGTGGATGGCTTTTCTTGATTTATCAAGAAATTGGGTTGGCCAAATATCAGGGAACAGGCTAAATCAATGTTTAGTTGATTTCTGTTCCACCAGATGGCGCTCTGCCTTCTGTAAAGCACATGTGCTCCTGGTCAGGATATGCCATTTTTTATATTGATTTCAACACCTGATCTTTTTATCTTTTATTTTTTTATTTCGTTTTTTAATATATATATATATATATATATATTCCTAGGTTTTATAAAAAATAGATTTCTAAGATTTTATGGTAAATTTATCAGTGGTTTATTTATTTATACATGAAATATTCGTCATCTATACGGTTCCTTTTCACATAGTGTTTTCTCTCACTTTAGTTTTGAATTATTTTTCTGTTGTTCGTAAAGCTCCAAAATAGTCCTACAATGTCCTCTAACAATATATATATATTTATAATACACTGCGGCTTGTGATTGTAAAACGACACTTGAAGTTACACCGCATGAGTTTCTTTTAACGAAAAATCAAAATTTTATTTCAAGGTGAAATATCGACTATTTCTAACCTTTTTGGATGAGGTATGAACAAGCCGCAGTGTATTATATTGTATTATAAGTTACTTTATGTATCATTTACGAACGGAAAAAAAAAGTCCAGGGTAGCCTAGTGGACATGGCATCTGCCCGGTAAGCGGAACATTGTGGGTTCGATTCCCATCCCTGGACACTTTTATTTTTACGTTCATCATTACTCTTCATAATTCACCCTTTCATACCTCATCCAAAAAGGTTAGAAATAGTCGATATTTCACCTTGAAATAAAATTTTGATTTTTCGTTAAAAGAAACTCATGCGGTGTAACTTCAAGTGTCGTTTTATATATATATTTATCTTAATTTAGGCATTGCCATCTAATTGTCTTGTTTGTAAAAAGGTAGCCGAAGAAAAAAAAAGCAGACAAATTTGCATTTCAAAAGACAACTTTATTTACAAGGCCATCATTGATGTTTGGAATATAATGTTACTCTAACGATATGGTAGCATCCATATATATATATAAGTTAATATATGATTATATATAGACAGACAGAGAGAGAGAGAGAGATAAAGAGAGATATATAATGTGTATTGTGTGGAGAGAAAGAAAGGAATATACATTACAGAAAAATCAGGTTGTATATACACTTCAACAAGAAATGAATATTCCATTGGGTACAAACAGTGACTAGTAGCGAATAGCATTTTACATAGAAATACATATTTCACCTTAGAAAATTACATATAGTGTTTTACATCAGAGATGATATAGTTATATGAAATTTTATATTACATATTATGGTTTTTTCTTGTCCTGAATTTGACATAAAGAATGGCAATTCCATAGAGGATTGCCAAGTTTAATAAAAAATAGATGTTTTAAGCTCTTTTTACACATTATACATATGTTCAAGTATACTAATTCGATTAACATTATCTAGTTGAATAATTTAGAGTAATATTTGTAACATATATTTTAAATAAAAGCAGATTTTAAAATAAAATTCATATAGTACAATAGAAATATTTTCTAACACGGAATTTTCTATTACAAATTGAACACCTACATAAACAGACACTAGCTTTTCGATTATAAGAGAAATAGAAACACTAAAAAATAAAAATACCGTAGATTGAATAGATATGGTTTATTTCTTTATCACTTGAATTGTTTCTTCAAGCTTATTTAATATTACTATTATGTCTTTAAAATACCATTCAATATATACATCTTAAAAATATTAAACATATATATTTCTTATTAAGAAAAATTTACAGTAATAATTTTTCATAAATAATATATCAAAATATATTATTTATATTCATTCATATATTTGTTTGTTTATTATATTCTATTCATTTGAATTGATATATCACATATTCGGTTTTCGAATCGCTATATCTCTTGAATATAAATTTTATCAATATATATAATTATTGGTATTTAAAGTATAATGTTGGTTAAGGCGTCATATTATTAATATATACATATAAATTATTTAATTAAAAAGGCATATATTGGATCAAATTATTATTTATTTAACCAATATTTCAGTTGGCTGAATGCCAACCTTTTTCAAGGTGTTATAACAAGGTTGGCGTAAAGATAGAGGCTGCTGGCCGGTATTCATAGTTCTTAAAATTAAAGGACACTTCGGTTACTGTAGTAAATCTACAGATTTACTGGTCGAAGTGTCTTTAATTTGAAGAAACAAGGTAGGCGTTCAGCCAACTGAAATATTGGGCAAAATAAATTATAATTCGAACCAATATATGCCTTTTTAATTAAAGATTTATTTATGAATTGCTCTATTTTCAAAACACATATATATGAAAAAAAAAAAAAGAAAATATAAGAAAAGATGTCAGGTGTTGATATTAAAAATAAAAAGAGCATTTCCTGATCGCCCACATGAGCATTTTAGATGTGAAAGAAATATAAACCAAAAATTTATTCAGGTTTGTTCTATAATATTTGGCCAACCCAATTTCTTTATAAATCAAGAAAAGCTAACTACGTGAGCGTGTTTCGGGCTGTTGGCCCTCGTCAAAGTGGTGGAAGCTGTAACTGAACGACCAAAAAGTTGGTCCTGAAGCTTCCTGAGAAATCACGTAATGGGTATTTAAGATCACAAATTAGCGTAATTACGCTAAACATGTGGAAAATCAAGAAAAGAACCATCTAAAATGTTCATGTAAGCAATTAAAAATACTCTTTTTATTTTAAATATATACACTATATATATTAAAAATAAAAAAGGCATATCTTGACCATGAGCCCATGTGCTTTTCAGAAGGCAGAACGCCATCTGGTGGAACAGAAATCAACTAAACATTGACAGGTGAACAGGCTAAATCAATGTTTAGTTGATTTCTGTTCCACCAGATGGCGCTCTGCCTTATGAAAAGCACATGTGCTCCTGGTCAGGATAGGCCCTTTTTTATTTTTATTATCAACACTTGACCTTTTTATTTTTTTCTATTGTTTTTTCACACTATATATATGTTAAAAAATAAAAAAAGGTCAGGTGTTGATATTAAAAACAAAGTAGGGGCATATCCAAAACGCTTAAGTTTGTGGTCAGGATATGCCTACTTGTTTTTAATACTATATTTTTATCATTATAATATATTATCAATATGAAGAGGGAGAGAAAGGAAATATGTATTTGATTATATTTTAATAAATAAACATAACTTAAATCAATAATGCGTTTCACTTTTCTAAAGGGTCCAAAGGTGTTTTTTCTCTATTAAAACCAGACATAAAAGAGGCTATAAAAGGCACCATCTGATCATGAACCTGTTGAAGGGGTGAGTTATATGTAAGACTGAATAAAACTTAATAAATAAGGAAAAGCCAACCATTATAGGCTTAATTGTACCTTAATGACCTCAAAGATGTTCATGAAAGCTTTTGATAAATTAGTTATAAGATATTCTAAGCTAAATGTTCGGAAAAAAATCGATATTCAATTTATATTTATGCCAATCATAAGGAAAAAGCCACAATCAACGTTCAGTTGCGTGAAAAATTTGTTTGCTGCTTTGGGAAGTTACCTTTTACAAACTCCAAATAAACATGTTTGGGTGCTATATACGAGGAAGTATTACAGAAAATACTGTCTATGGAATAGTACCGTTGCAGTCGATTTTTGTTACTAATCCTGGAAGAACCAGTGTTTATTTAAAATCTATTTTAACCTGTTCTTCTATTTCCATATACAAGGTTGTCCCAAAAGATCTTAAACACTTGCAAAAAATTGAAATACCAATATTATTCGCCGTTATGTATAGTGTCTTTGTATTATGTATAAAGTAATTGTATTATGTATCATATTATTAATTCACCATAATATAATATTATTCGCCAAGTAATAAGAAAAACACGAACTTTTGGGATAACCTTATAATTCTTCCACAAGTAGAGCTTATCCCATGTTAACCCTATCAATCTACCTGAAAATTCAGCACCAACAACCATCGTCTGTTGTTTAAACTCTCGTTAATCAAGACACGAGGTCGGCATTGAAGAATTTATAAAAATGTATTTTTACCAAGTTTTTTTTTTTTCACAACCTGAAAAAAAGGAGAATTTTGAAGCCATCAATAATTTTATTTGGTATTATTCTTGAAAAAGCCGCAACTCAGTGAAATCAGCCATCATTCAATGCTTCTGCTGAAGAAATTTGTAAACATATACCTTCTATCTTCCCTTTGTTTACTTCTTTATTTATATATTATCCTTTATTTGATATCGTAATATTTTCCGGTAACATTTTTTAGAAGAATAAAAAAAAATGTTTAAATTTTAATTGTTTAATGTTCTGTCATCTATAAGTACAAATTCGAACTACATTTTCATATGAAGACATGTGGGGCAAATACAGTGTGAGAAGTGATTGATTATCATGTACTCTACTATTTGAGATAAAAAATAAGCATTCAAGAGTGGAGAATTTTTCCCAATTCATATATTTAGGTTTAGAGTTCATTAGATTTAGAGTTTATTAAATTTATAATAGGCAAAGTTTACAAATTCTCATGAAATAAACTAGTTCAAACTGTTGCTTTTGGTGCATCCAATCTATATATATGGAGTCTAGTATTAAATCTCTAAAATGTTGCTATTGTTAATATTCAAAATTGGGTTCGTGCTTAGTTTGGATAAATAATTTAAAACATATTTTGGACATAAATTAAACAATTAAACAGGTTTCTGGAGATGAGTTTGTTTTCAATTTTATCAAAGCGCAGTCTCTATAGCTTTCAGGCTTTGCCCTTCTACAAGAGAACAAAATTCTAAATACAAAAAAAGTAAAATATTGAAACATAAATAGTAAACTTGCATTGACATGTATGTTGTGTTGAACTAGAAATAAAAAAATATACAGTTAATCCTGTCTATAGCGCCCCCGCTTAAAAGCTCCTCCCTCTCTATAGCGCCCGATTTTTAAATACGTAATAATATGCGATTTACATTAAAAGTGACCTGTCTATAGCACCCCCTCTCTATAGCACTCTATTTTGGTGAGTCCCAAGAGGGAGCTCTATAGACAGGTTTAAACTGTATATATTTTAGTTAATCAAATATGCTTGAATTAAATATAACAGCCTAAACTTTCCATTAAAATCCAATACAGGTCGATAATCTTTAAATATATACATTTTCGAGAAGCTGATTTTTCCTTTCTTAAATAGAGAAACATTTAATTACATTTTGGTCCCTATTATTGTTTAAGCTGTGAGGATTTTAAAACAAAATAGACTTCTCAGATTCTTGTAATGAAAGAGTACTACAAGGTTGTCCTAAAAGTTCGTAAACACTTGCAAACAATTGAAATACCAATATTATTCGCCATTATGTATAATGTCTTTGTATTATATATAAAGTAATTGTATTATGCATTATTATGTATTTGCCGTAATAATATTATTCGCCAAGTAATAAGAAAAATAACGTTAAAAAAACACGAATTTTGGGAACAACCTTATATTATATATATATATATTAGCCAATATATAAATTCTTTTTCTAAACAAACTCCTTCTGGGGACTCCTTGTTAACTTTACCAAGAAGAAATTGGTTGAATCAGAGCTCTTTCCCATTACAAAAATTTACGACCAGCAATTGTGGTCTGAAAATATTTTATAATGAAGTTTAAAACTTCATTATACTAAATTCTGTATAGCCTTCCGACTTGTTGAGATACTTTTTCCTAGCATCTTGAATCCTTAAACTATCCTGCTTATAGTACGCCTTTGGTCATAACCTTTAAAATTAGTGTTATAACGATGTTATCTTTTATCAGACTAAATCAGGCGTGTCCAAATGTATAGACTCAGAAATAACGAAAGAAATCTGAACGATTAACATTTATCTTTAAAGTAAAAGCTATATAAACGCTTAGAATTCGAAGCTTGAGAAAAATTAACTTCTCTTCAATTGTTGTTTTAACAAACATATTTAAGGACCTTATTATGAGGATATCGTTATATTTGAACTTCAGAAATAGGAACGAAAAGGTAAGAATAATGCTATTTTAAAATACTATTAATAATACTAAAAATGAATGCATCTATACACTAAGTAATTTTAAATTTATAAATTTATTTTTTTTGTATATAAACTTATTATCATGAAGCCACCGTGTAATCCAAAATGTACAATAGTTTTGATCCTTGAACGTGATGTTTACACATAGGTAGCTTCTGTGGTGGTTGGCTTTTTGTTGGAGGGCACGGATAAGCAGCAAGTTGAAAAGATTTCCTTGAATTCCTTCTTGAAATTATCGTTCAGCAACCGTACAGAAGTGGGTTGGAGCATGCTGAGCTCATGCCTACCCATATGACAGCATGCAAATACAATACGGAATTCGGAGTCATCCTTGAACGGGTACGAGATATCGGCCCAGATATTTAGAATGTTAAGAGGAAGCCAGCTGATCCCGAAAATCAAGGCAATGGAGACCAGCAATATATTGGTCTTTCTCATTCTTTTTTTATCCCTTTCTTGACGTTCCTGTAGTTGTGTGCTTCTTCGACCCATGCGGTACCTTAATTTTATGCAAATCTGGGTATAGGAGACACTGACTATTATGATAGGTAGGATGTATTGGAAAACCATTGAAAAGCTGAGTAGGCAAGTCGTCCATGTTGCATAGGCCATTGTTCTATGCAATAATCGACCGATTCCCCTAATCCAAGAAGCTTTGAAGGAAGCGGATGATGTTCTACGGTCTTAAAAATAAATAGAGGTGAAGACAGAACCAAAGAAATAATCCATATGAGGCTGAGAGTAACGATTGCACTAATGGGTCGACATCTTTCAGGACTAGCGTAGATAATGACCTTGTAGCGATCCAAGGCGATGGCTGTAATGCTGATGGTCGAAACGAAAATGCTAGTTGCCTGAAGAGCAGCCACAAGTTGCAGGTTAGAGTACCCAGAGGCCAGAATTTGAGAACAATCTCTACTAGGCTGAAGGGCATGGTGAAGAGGACACAGTATGAGATCGGAGATGGCCAAATTGATGATGAAAACATTGCGTGCTGTTCGCATCTGTGGCTTGCGGGCGACGGCCATGCACACGAGGCCATTCCCGTGGCCCCAGTGAGGATCAGCACGACATAAGCCGCCAGTAGACCGACCAGAGCGTTGTCATCGATGGCTCTGTTGTTGACCCAGGCCTTCCACCGCTCGATATTCATGGCCCGGAGAAGTGTGCTGTTACTGGGCTCGCTGAAGTTGGCATAGTCCGATTGGAACTGCAGCTCCAACTGTAACCACACAGCCTATCTAAGACACACACACTATGTGGTTTTCCGTTGGTATTTATGTCACAAAAGAGAATGATCATATATTATACAATTATATAATTTAATATAAATCCTTATATCTATAAAAATGAAACCCAAAATCAATGTTTGTTATCGCGTAGCGCAAAATCTACTGAATCAATCATTATGAAATTTCGCATGTAGGTAGCTGAAGATTCCGTTTAACATATAGGCTATTCAAAAAACTAAAAAGTTAATGTGCTTTTTTAAAAAAATAAAAACCCAAAAAGCGATAGTTCCAGCTTTTTACCGCTTGAGCGCAGCACTGGTCGCGACGATAAATGAATTTGATTGGTTAATAATTAACACGTGGTTTGTTTACACGTTGAATGTTAGTTTGTTCACACGATGAATGTTTTTAAAAGGTAAGATTATCCAATCGCCGTGAAACTTTAGGAAGTTATTTACTATACTACTGGGAAGATTTCTGGTTTGAATTCGATTTGAAATAAATAGTCTTTGCAATTTTATTTGCAAATTTTCTACTTTCACTCGCAAGCAGCGCCTCTCGCGGCATTTGGTGAAATTACATTTATAAATTGTAAAAAATGCTAAAATGTGTTCCAAGTATAATAATTTAATTAGAAATATAAAAATATAATTTTCCAAAGACGTAAAAAAACTTGGCATTTCAATATTAATATATATTTAAAGAGAATATTGTAACGTTTTTGTGTTAAATGTTTAATGTTGTAATGTTAAAATATATTTTTACATTGTTAATTTAATTTGCTGTTGTTTTATAATAACGAAGATGCAAATTTAATTATTGTTGTTTTTTATCGTTTGTTTATATAAAAAAATACATTGTATGTGATGATGATAACAAAAATGAATTTTTAAATTAATATACATAATTCATTGAGGAAAAAAACAAATAATTATCAAATCCACAAACGTGACAATATCTTATTTAAAAATTAATAAATGTTTTTTTTTTAAATTATGTTTCAAAAATATATTCAAACGCATATAACAATATTTATATACGTTTATAAATCTATATATAGATGGATTGGATGTTTTCTAGAATCTTTTTGAAAATGTTCGTTAGGCAAACTTTTACTCGGGTAAAAACCGGGCGAAGCCGGGTACATTCGCTGAATACAGTTATTTACAAATGTTCATTTGTGGCAAAATACTATTCCTTCAACTTCAAATTACCGAGTGGACCAATTAATATTGATTTTATTCAACTTATCGAGTATTTTTAAAGGGACCTGGAAAAATTTTCAAATTATCAAGAGTATAGGCAAGTGTAGATTCAATATAGGGATTGGATGTTTGCAAGAATTGTTTTAACAAATGTTCGTTAGGCAAACTTTTACTAGGATAAAACCGGCAAAGCCGGGAACATATATATATATATGTTTGTCGGCTATGCACGCCCTCAATTTGTAACTAATCTCGCTGAAATTTGAACAGGACAGAGATTTAAATCTGGAAGAGTTTTTTTTTTCGCGCTTCAACCAAGAAAAATTATAATTAACCAGGTACTGAGCAACAATATTTTTTTTAGTCAGAAATGCTGATGACAATATTGCTGTTTCATGCTTGTTGACATAAACAAAATTCTTTAGGGGAATATTCACTAAAACAGACCACGGGCGAAGCCAGATAATAATTTTTTAGTAGGCAGGAACAAAATTCTACCTGCGAAACATTCACTCGAACAGAAGACACACAAAGCCAGGTCATCTCTATATATAAAATATCGTTTCTCGGCCTTTGGGCTAAGATAGTGTAGTTTATCTCTAGATATTTTTTATTTATACATATCTTTTTAAAAATATATTCAGTAGAGAGATTGGATATGTTTGCTCGAAAATATATTTTATATCTATATTAATAAAATGCAAATTTCATAAGTGTTTTTCACTAAAAACTTTCGTTACAATGCATCAATTTCGACCAAATTTTCAACATTTATGTAAAACGAGATGGAGCAGGTTTTGCTTAACATCAAAATATTTTTCCTAACTTTAAAATACATAACTTTGCTGTTATCGATAGAATACAAAAAAAATAATTCAACAGAGTTAATTTTATTAAAATATATAAATACAAAAAAAAAAAAAAATTCAGCAATTCATTCAACTCAATCTAAAAAAATATTCAAAACAAGCAATTTTAAGATAACACCATATGTAAAACAGTCGGCCAAGAAAACAACAACGATATTACATCTTTCTCACATATTCACACACAATCTTGATTAATAATTAAAACTAAACTTTAACATTGTTTATTATACTTCATAATATATAATATTCGTTAGGCAAACTTTCACTCGGATAAAACCCGGGCGAAGCCGGGTACACATCCGCTAGTTAATATATATATATATGAAAAAAATAGTACAAATATGATATTGTACTGGGATAAGGTTCATAAATTAAGAAAGAAGAAAAAAAGGCATCTCTTTATCGGGAAACTGAAATTTGCTGATGGCTTTTCCGATAGATGGCGCAAGCCATCAGCAACTTTCAGCTTCCCGATAAGGGGTTGCCCTTTTCATTTTTTAATATATATGTGGGGACCACACTTTGCTTCAGCGAGCGCGAACTGAGACAAAGCTTCACTACACATACGGGCAGTAGTGTGGCGGCCTCACTACGCCTCGGCAAGCGCGAGTTGGGAGAACACGTCACTAGGCATGCGCGGGCGGCATCCGGGACTCTTAGCACGCGCGTCGTTCGAACAACAAGGCTTGCTTCCAGCGGCCGTTACTTCTTTCCTCTCTATATATTTCTGGATTTAAATAAATTAATTTATTTTATAAAAATAATTATAATCTTATCAGCGGCTTTTCCGCAAGCCACACCATCACGCACGCAACCATCCCACATATATACATATTTATAAAAGTCTATTAAATATAGCTTATTATATTATAATATATTTATGGAGATCATATATACAAGGTGGGATCAATAAATAAGGTGAATTATAATTTATTTAAAAAAAATAAGAACGATATTAAAAATTAGGACTTGATTTATTTAAAATAATCACCTTGGCTTTCTATACATCGTCTCCATCGTTCTGGCAACTTGTAAATACCCTCTTTATAGGCCCTCTTAGGAAGCGTGTGAAAATAATCTTGCACCACTTTCTGGACATCTTCATCCGAGTCAAATCGCTTTCCCTTTAACTCCTTCTTTAGTAGTCCAAAAAGGAAATAGTCAGAGGGGGACTAGGTCTGGACTATATGCAGGATGTGTTCTAAAACTTCAAAACCTAATTTAATGATTGTAGATACAGTTTTACATAATGTATGCGGCCTTGCATTATCATGAAGGAAGAGAACACCTTTACTAAGCTTCCCTCTTCTTTTGTTTCTTATACCGGTCTTTAGCTTATTTACAAGAATGTCACAATAAAGGTCGCTGTTTACACGTTGCCTTGAGGATAAAAAATTGCTTCCTTTGGTCTCTAGGTGGACGCTTATCAGTTTGCCAAAGTTGGTGTTGTAGCTTCGTCACCGACCCGATGCCACTAGTTGCGGCGACGGTCAATAGATGGCGTCAGATTCTGACGTTAATTTTGACGGGAGAGGCGACCATTGTTTCCATGGATTGATTTCCTCCCGGCAAATTTTCCATCTATGTTTTGCCAATAGATTTGGCCCAGCCACATTGCCAGCAAAACACCTCTTTGGTAGATTGTGAGGATTCCATTAGATCCCGTGTGGATCTCATGGAATAAAGTCCGCCCTAGACTGACGAGGGCCATTATCCCGAAACCATGGTCTCTAGGTGGACGCTTATCAGTTTGCCAAAGTTGGTGTTGTGGCTTTGTCACCGACCCGATGCCGCTAGTTGCGGCGACGGTCAATAGATGGCGTCAGATTCTGACGTTAATTTTGACGGGAGAGGCGACCATTGCTTCCATATATATATATAATGATGAACTCAAGCTGATATTTAAAGGGGACAAAAACTCGGTTATAAGCAAGTCCAAACTCAGGGCAGCTTGTAAATTTTGATATAGTCCAATCGTCCCTTCAAGAAGGGCTACGTATGATGTAAATATTTATCATGTTTTTATTTTATAACTGTAATTGTTTTCAAAATGTATTTTTAACTGTTGATTAGAGGTCAATAAAATTAGATTCAATCTCTCTCTATATATAATAAAAATATTTCTTAATATTAAAGTTGTTGGGAAAAAATGATAGATTAATAGACGAGAAAGATCCTTTATTACTTAAAGGTATAAAACAATAAAGAAGGACAAAAAGATCAAATTATATGTACATCAACAGCTCACGCCGGCCTGTCCTATTCACTTAACTCATAGCCAGCCAACAATTCAACAAAGCCGCGCTATATAGGCAGTCAATTAACATAGACAATACTGAAATGTTATGCAAATCAAAAGAATTTTCTATCGTAGAAATATCTGGAATTGTCACGATAAAGCACAATTTGGATTATAGATTATAATACAAGAAAATAAGACCTGATCCTAATAATTTATTAGTGTGTGAAGTTTCGGCAACATCATTGTCACCATCATCAGACAAAAGAATAAAAATGATTCCATAAAAAATATATATATTTTATTATTTTGTCTTATGATGGTGACAATGCTGTTGCCGAAACGTCACACACTAATAAATTATTTGGATTAGGTCTTATTTTATTGTACTGGAATTGTCACTTTCAACAAGAGCCAATATGATCAATGAACCTTTCTTCAGAAGGAAAATTTAAATAGTTTTAAAGTAAAGATTATATTTAAAATGAACAGACGCTTTAAGTCACTTGGGAACCCACGGCAACAAGACGAGGGCATTAGAGCTCTCTAAGTCTTTGAGATATATAATGAGATATAATATAATTTGTCTATTATTTACTTAAATTTAATACTTTTCAGCACAGACAATTTAATTCATTTATTATTCCTACTGACTACTTAATAAACAACCTGACAAAATAGAGTCTATTCACGATAAAATTGTGAAAAAAGTATTAAAATTACAAATGTATTCTCACAATGAGTTTCTTTTTAAAAAAAAAAAACGCTAGCTTTCAAGCGTTTTTAAAATTAAAAAGATACTCATGGTAAGAATATATTTGTAATTTTAAAATAGAGTCTATTGACAACATTTTCATTACGGTAAGTAAAGAAGAAAAAGAATACTGTTTTTTAAATTTTAAAATATATTAATAGGAATATTAAAAAAGAATGGAAACTAACTATACGGTAGCTATAAAAGAAAATGGATACTGTTTTTTTTATTTTAAAATATATATTAATCAGAAGATGAAATAATGGAAACTAAATATTAACTTCCTCATCCCCCTGAAGAGAATGATAATCACTGTAACGTCGGGAGTTAAAATAAACTATAGGTTGATGTGGCTGTGTTTTCTCTGAATCAACTTCCAACCAACAAATGATCTTCAGAAATATTAACTTAGTTCAAGTAATGGATCAAAAATAATTTATTTATTATTCTTTCAGTTGGCATATTGCCAACCTTTTTCAAGGTATTACAACATATATATGTGAACAACAAACTCAGCGTCACATAACGTCAATAGAATTAAGTTAAAATATATTTTTGCCTATATTCAATGGAGAGGGAGAAAAAATTAGAAAAAAAATATTACAGACATTATGTGGCGCTGAGTCTGTTGTTGACATAAATATGTTATAATACCTTGAAAAAGATTGGTGATTAGCCAAATGAAATATTGGAAAATAAGTTATTTTTGATCTAATTTTAATAAAAAATCTTTTTAATTGAAGATTTATTTATGAATTGCTCTATTTTCAAATAAATATATTTAAGTAATATACAAAATTGTCCCAAAAAGTTCGTAAACACTTTCAAATAATTGAAATATCAATATTATTCGCCGTTATCTATAATGTCTTTGTATTATGTATAAAGTAATTGTATTATTTATTATTATTTTGAAAATAGAGAAATCCATAAATAAATCTTTAATTGTAAAGGCATACAGGGTGTGGTAGATAAGTAATGAGACTCAGTCTAGAAAAACAAATTTATTGATCCGATTTGTACAAAACGTTGATATTCTTCAAAGAACTCGCCTTGGGCGTCGATACAACGTTGCCAGCGCGTTTTCCAAGCTTCATAGGCCCCACTGTAGTCCGTTGGAGTTATTCCAGTTAGTGCCTTCGTGACAGCACGTTGGATGTTCGGGATATCGTCGAAACGATGACCCTTCAGGCATCTTTTTACCGTCGGAAATATTTTACCAATATTTCAGTTGGCTGAACGCCAACCTTTTTCAAAGTATTATAACATATTAATGTGTATTAATGTTATAATACCTTGAAAAAGGTTGGCGTTCAGCTAACTGAAATATTGGAAAATAAATGATATTTTGATCCAATATATGCCTTTTCAATTAAAAAATGTATTATTATGTATTCTCCGTAATAATATTATTTGCCAAGTAATAAGTAAAACAACGTTTTAAGAAAAACACGAAATTTTGGGACAACCATATAAATTTAGATGAGTTTATATAAAATAAATACCACAGAAATATGAGCACAGGAAAAATCATTTTCAACATAAAGTTTTCGATTAGAAGTATTAGGAAGTGACAAGTTAAAGATAAAGTCAGAATATCAACTGAGAGGAGAAAGATTGACAAAACAATTAACAAGCTAATCTAAACTGTCATCAATACATTTAGAAACAATCTATGACACAATCAACTTTTTATTGCTGCGTCTCTCAAAGAACTACACATTTATTGGAGCATTGATTCTAATGAAAAAATTGTCGCCCAATTTGCTGAACAAATTGTGACTACTTTTTTTCTGAGTTTTATCTTATCAACTACTATTCCAATATTACTTTTATTATTAATATTATTTTTTATTATCCTATATTATAATTATACAAGGTAATGGAGTCTGAATTTATAGATAAAATTCACAATCTTGGTTGGGTTGGAATATAGGTCTTGTCTTGAGGCTCCCATACATACCAAGAGGTGGTATAGTGAGACCTCTTGGTTCTGTAGAGGGTGCATTTATGATTATATATTTTAGAAATATGTTTTAAAGACAATTTTTTGCATAAAAATATGTTTAAAATAATGTATTACATTATTAATTTTCTATATTTATTTCTTTCAATATACTTAGATATTTAAAAATAAACATTTTGATTTTTTTCCCTCTGTAATAAAACAAAAATTCTTAGGTCTAAAACATTAGTGTTAAAAGATAAGTTACTTTGAAAATATTTATATAAATCTCTAGCTCTCGGGCCTTGAAAGCCTTCTACAGGAGTTTGAATCGGAATTCAAGCTGCTGTATAGTTATTAATCTTTAAATCCAACAAATAGATAGCTTTATTTTCTGAAATAAAGAATGAATTAAATTGGCCTTTTACATTTTAGGTCAACGAAATTATTTCAGAATGGAGGTGTTATAGCATTGGTTGGACCCATAGAAACGTTACTTTTATCATTTCTAAACTATGAAAATGACACAATAGAATCTAAATTAGGAGATAAGAGGTCGCACATCGGAAAAATAACAATAACCTAAAAATACATTTTTACTCTGAGACTACTAGAAACACTAATTATGTCCTCATGGGGTTACGATCCAAAACCTAATTTTCAGTACTTTTTACCTCAAGCTTTATTTTCTTGGATTCCATCTTAAAGAATTGCTCAGAAACTTTAAAATCATATATCACCGACAGCTACTTCCATTTTTGCAGGAGACTAACTGCATAATAGAGAAAACAATTCAAAAGAGTATTTAAATGTTCTTGTTCTACAAAAACTTTTGGAATATCATATTCTAAGTTCTTTAGAATTAAAGATACTTCGGCCAGTATATACACAGTAAGTATATATAAATCTTTTTATTATCATTAATAATAAAAATATACTTACTGGCCGAAGTATCTTTAATTATAAAAAATATCAATGATAACATGACTCGATAACATGAACCCGTGCAATGACCACTTCCAATACATGCTGACTAACAATCCCGTGCAGTAACTGCTGCAACTTAAGATTGAAAACTCTAGCCACCAGATCCGGTCTATCAGAGGGACTCTGGGTTAGGAAGAAGATTTTCAACAATGTCAGTCCAACGTGGGTTACAGGTAGATGTTACGAAAAGGTCAGGTCTTCCTAACTTTCTTACAATGGCCATCGCATCCTGATAGTTTTGGTGCATGGCCCGGGAACTCCCAGGATGGAAAAATAAAAATACGGCCGCACACCCAGGGAATGTCCCTGAATATAATCCATCAGACCTTGATATAACTCCACCCAAGCAGGGACTGATTTTGGCGAATATAGTTCAGCCGATTGCCCTCTGTTTTAACATAGGCATCAACAACATATTGCTGAAATAGTCTCCTGTCATAGTGAATGGGTGAAAACCCAGGTCTGATGGCCAACTGTAACTATAGAACGGAAGCATGGTAATATGGTTATAGTGCGCATGTTTTCTTCATGTGAGAACCCTATTGTCCATCCAGGATCATCTGCAGGAAATAAAAGAGGATATGTCATTGGGTAACAGTTAGGATTAAGTGGAGAAATGCGCCACAAAACCGCGATCATGTGGAAAAACAGCAAAATATTTGTTAGAAGATTCACTTACACTTGGCGCATTATATCGTCGGACATCCTACAATGATTTTACCAGATGAATATCTGAACCCGACACATTTTCCGGTTCTCAATGCGAGGCCAGTGTTCCTCATCTATTTCCAACTGGCACATCTGCCTGTAAGCAGAAGTATATTGATTCACGGGTACTAAGCATAAAATACAGTAGAGTCAATATATGAGAATTATGCCAAAGGCATGGATTCGGTAACAAAAAGGTCTGTTTCTAGAAAAGACATCAACCTGCGCACACATGGAGGCAAAAACGCTATTGCAGCTCCGAATGTTGGTCTAGAAGTACTTAGTCTCCACACACTGTTTGCATTCATTAATTCCTGAATTTCATATAGAAAGAGAAACAAAGAAGGAAGAGAAACGTTCTTTTAGTGGCAGCAGGAGCTACCAACAGGCTTCCCAGAGAAACGCTAGGCTGAGCAGTTAGAACAGACTATATTCAGGCCCCCAATAACATTTTCAGTGAGAATAGGAGAAGGAGAATTAAGGGTGTTGTTACGGTGACGAGTCATATAAGAACGCCTAGCGGTCTGGAGAGTGAGTCTTCTACGGCCTCTCCGAGGCATGACACAGAAGCCAATAATAAAAAAAAATAAATGTGAAAAAAAAAACCAAGCAAAGCTATAAAACTGAATTCCAGAACAGGCATAAAAATAAATCCCAATCATGTGAGAGAAAACATTTGCCAAAGCAACGAGAAAAGATTCTGCAATAGAGAGAAAAAGAATACCAGACAAAAAATGGAGCTGAAAAAACATATGATGATTATACTGACAAATATAAAAAAATTCAACAACTCTAGCTCTTATCTAAATGTGGAAAAAATCTAAATGTAAAACTTCAACAAAACTATACTCACAATTATAATAAAGTAATCAACAATTCAGAAGGAGAGAGAGAAGAAAGAGTTTATACTGAAAAATATAAAAACTTTCAACAGAGAGCCCATATAGGAGCTGAGCCAAAGACATAAGCAAAGATAATGCAATGGAGAAAAATAATAGCTGAGATAAAAATGGAGCTAAAAACATATTTATTATTACATATTATTGAATACAACTCTAGCTGTGTTATCTTAATGTGAAAACTATATATAACAAGACTATACTAACGATTGTAATAAAGTAAGCAACAATTGATTATACTGACAAATATAACAATTCTAATCAGCTATTTAAGAGAAAAAAACAGATGCCAAAGACACGAACAAAGAAACTGAAAAAAGAAAAAAGAATAGCAGGCACAAAAAAATGGAGCTGAAAAACATATCTTCAAACTGGTTATACTAACAAATACAACAAATTTCAACAACTCTAGCTCTTATCTAAATGTGGGAAAAATCTAAATGTAAAACTGTAACAAAGCTATACTCACAATTATAATAAAGTAATCAACAATTGAGAGAGAGAGATTATACTGAAAAATACAAAAACCTTTAACAGCTCATTTATGAGCTGTGCCAAAGACATGAGGAAAGATAATGCAATGGAGAAAAATAATAGCAGCCACAAATATGGAGCTGAAGCATATTTATTATTATATACATATTATATTAAATACAACTCTAGCTGTTATCTTAATGTGAAAAAAATATATATAAATGTGTGTGTTAAAAATATCCAAATGTGAAAACTATATATAACAAGACTATACTAACGATTATAATAAAGTAAACAACAATTGATTATACTGACAAATATAACAATTCTAATCAGCCTATTTAAGGGGTAAAAAAAACAGATCCCAAGGACATGAGCAAAAAAAAAAAAAAACTGAAAAGGGAAAAAAAAAAGAATAGCAGGCACAAAAAATGGATCTGAAAAAAACATATTCTATACTGATTATACTAACAAATATTTGCAACATCTCTAGCTGTTATCTAAATGCGAGAAAAATCTAAATGAAAAACTGTAACAAAACTATATTTGAAACTATTATAGACGCCTATGATTCTTTCTAAAGATAAACAATTTCTACTTAAAAAGAATCTTACGCGTCTATAATAGTTTCGAATTATCATAACAGATGGCGCGCTAATGCATCATAAAACTATATTTACAATTAAAAATAAAGAAGACATATCCTGACCACGAGTACATGTGCTTTTTTGATTGCAGAGCGCCATCTAGTGGAGCAAAAATAAACTAAGCGTTTATTTAACTTGCTTCGTGATATTTGGCCAACCCAATTTCTTGACAAATCAAGAAAAGCCATCCACGAACGCGTTTCGCGCTGTTGGCGCTCGTCAGCGTGGAGTAGGCTGTAACCACTGCGACCAACAGCGCGAAACGCGTTCGTGAATGGCTTTTCTTGATTTGTCAAGAAATTGGGTTGGCCAAATATCACGAAGCAAGTTAAATAAACGTTTAGTTTATTTTTGCTCCACTAAATGGCGCTCTGCCATCTAAAAAGCACATGTGCTCGTGGTCAGGATATGTCTTCTTTATTTTTAATAACAACACCTGACCCACTTATCTTTTATTTTTTCTATTGTGTTTTCATATTTACAATTAAAATAACAGTAATATATATTTTTTTAAATTGATTATTCTGACGAATACAACTCTCAATCACTCTAGCTGTTATCTAAATGTGAAAAAAAAATCTAAGATTATTACATAAATGTTATATAAATTATAACAAATTCGTTTAACAATTCGATTAAAAGTTATTAACAATTCAAAAATTCACGAAATATATAATATTAGAATTTAATTATAGGCCATAAAATACAAAAGAGCAGGTTTAAAAACAAAGCAAATTGATTGAATGATGAATATAGTAAAATTTGAAGGCAAAAAAAAAAATCTACGATCGAAAAAAAAAAAGTGTATTATTATAATTGGAAAATTAAATAAGTTTGACAAATGAAGTGATAAAAAAACCAAAAATGTTGGTATAAAGATCACTATATATATTTCAGTATCTTTGGAGGAGATTGCTTAAAACTTTACAACTGAAACTCTGTTAGTGTATTATCTATATGGTTATATAATTTATCTATTAATCTATGAAAATAAAGGCTCAATTTGCTGTCAAATATAGCTAAACATTAGGCACTAGGTTTCCGCTAACTAACCGACTCAGGTAGGTGCTAAAGCCACAGCATCATTCTCGACAAATTGAGAAGTGCCTACTTGGAAGCCATGGTTTCGGGCTAATGGTTTCATCTCCATACACTTCCTTTAACAATATCAATGTCTCAGTAAAAGTTTTATTTAATTTAAAACAAACTTTTATGTTATATATCTCTTTTTTCAAAAGTCGACGTTACAAAATCCTTTCTATTTTTAAATATTTGATTCTAACTCTTAATTTTCAAAACGTTCTCTTAGTTTTAATCCCCTACCTTGTAATACTTATTTAAGAATAAAATTAGCTGAAATATAATAATATTTGGCCTTCAATACCCATTACTTGGTTTCTCAAGAAGCCTCTGGGACCAAAAATCTTTTTGGTCGCAGTGGTACAGCCTACTCCACGCTGATGAGTGCCAACAGCGCGAAACGCGTTCGTGGATGGCTTTTCTTGATTTATCAAGAAATTGGGTTGGCCAAATATCAGGGAACAGGCTAAATTAATGTTTAGTTGATTTCTGTTCCACCAGATGGCGCTCTGCCATCTGAAAATCACATGTGCTCCTGGTCAGAATATGCCTTTTTTATTTTTAATAATTTGTTAGTAACATATTTTTAAATATTGATTACAGAGTTCAGATGTTATGCCAGAATAGCAAGTAA
>CP092867.1:118193776-118222252 GCA_030710605.1 Cordylochernes scorpioides
AGTTTTTTTTTGCTCATGTCTTTGGCATCTTTTTTTTTCCCCCTTAAATAGGGGTGATTAGAATTGTTGTATTTGTCAGTATAATCAATTGTTGCTTACTTTATTATAATCGTTAGTATAATCTTGTTATAAATGTATATAGTTTTCACATTAATATAACACAGCTAGAGTTGTATTCAATAATATGTAATAATAAATATGTTTTAGCTCCATTTTTGTCTCAGCTATTATTTTTCTCCATTGCATTATATTTGCTTATGTCTTTGGCTCAGCTCCTATATGGGCTCTCTGTTGAAAGTTTTTATATTTTTCAGTATAAACTCTTTTTTTCTCTCTCTCCTTCTGAATTGTTGATTACTTTATTATAATTGTGAGTATAGTTTTGTTGAAGTTTTACATTTAGATTTTTTCCACATTTAGATAAGAGCTAGAGTTGTTGAATTTTTTTATATTTGTCAGTATAATCATCATATGTTTTTTCAGCTCCATTTTTTGTCTGGTATTCTTTTTCTCTCTATTGCAGAATCTTTTCTCGTTGCTTTGGCAAATGTTTTCTCTCACATGATTGGGATTTATTTTTATGCCTGTTCGGGAATTCAGTTTTATAGCTTTGCTTGGGTTTTTTTTTTCACATTTATTTTTTTATTATTGGCTTCTGTGTCATGCCTCGGAGAGGCCGTAGAAGACTAACTCTCCAGACCGCTAGGCGTTCTTATATGACTCGTCACCGTAACAACACCCTTAATTCTCCTTCTCCTATTCTCACTGAAAATATTATTGGGGGCCTGAATATAGTCTGTTCTAACTGCTCAGCCTAGCGTTTCTCTGGGAAGCCTGTTGGTAGCTCCTGCTGCCACTAAAAGAACGTTTCTCTTCCTTCTTTGTTTCTCTTTCTATATGAAATTCAGGAATTAATGAATGCAAACAGTGTGTGGAGACTAAGTACTTCTAGACCAACATTCGGAACTGCAATAGCGTTTTTGCCTCCATGTGTACGCAGGTTGATGTCTTTTCTAGAAACAGACCTTTTTGTTACCGAATCCATGCCTTTGGCATAATTCTCATATATTGACTCTAATGTATTTTATGCTTAGACCCGTGAATTCATATACTTCTGCTTACAGGCAGATGTGCCAGTTGGAAATAGATGAGGACCGGAGAATGTGTCGGGTTCAGATACTCATCTGGTAAAATCATTGTAGGATGTCCGACGATATACTGCGCCAAGTGCAAGTGAATCTTCTAACAAATATTTTGCTGTTTTTCCACATGATTGCGGTTTTGTGCGCATTTCTCCACTTAATCCTAACTGTGACCCAATGACATATCCTGCAGGTGATCCTGGATGGACAAGAGGGCTCTCACATGAAGAAAACATGCGCACTATAACCATATTACCATGCTTCAGTTATATAGTTACAGGTTGGCCATCAGACCTGGGTTTTCACCCATTCACTATGGCAGGAGACAATATGTTGTTGATGCCTATGTTAAAACAGAGGGCAATCGGCTGAACTATATTCGCCAAAATCAGTCCCTGTTTAGGGTGGAGTTATATCAAGGTCTCATGGATTATATCTAAGGACATTCCCGGGGTGTACGGCCGTATTTTTATTCTTCCATCTTCATTTCCTGGGAGTTCCCGGGCAATGCGCCAAAACTATCAGGATGCGATGGCCATTGTAAGAAAGTTAGGAAGACCTGACCTTTTCGTAACATTTACCTGTAACCCACGTTGGACTGACATTGTTGAAAATCTTCTTCCTAACCAGAGTCCCTTTGATAGACCGGATCTGGTGGCTAGAGTTTTCAATCTTAAGCTGCAGCACTTACTGCATGAGATTGTTAATCAGCATGTATTGGAAGTGGTCATTGCACGGGTTCATGTTATCATTGTTATTTTTTATAATTAAAGATACTTCGGCCAGTAAGTATATTTTTATTATTAATGATAATAAAAAGATTTATATATACTTACTGTGTATATACTGGCCGAAGTATCTTTAATCCTAAGAACTTAGAATATGATATTCCAAAGTTTTTGTAGAACAAAGAACAATTTAATACTCTTTTGAATTGTTTTCTCTATTATGCAGTTAGTCTCCTGCAAAAATGGAAGTAGCTGTCGGTGATATATGATTTTAAAGTTTCTGAGCAATTCTTTAAGATGGAATCCAAGAAAATAAAGCTTGAGGTAAAAAGTACTGAAAATTAGGTTTTGGATCGTAACCCCATGAGGACATAATTAGTGTTTCTAGTAGTCTCAGAGTAAAAATGTATTTTTAGGTTATTGTTATTTTTCCGATGTGCGACCTCTTATCTCCTAATTAGATTCTATTGTGTCATTTTCATAGTTTAGAAATGATAAAAGTAACGTTTCTATGGGTCCAACCAATGCTATAACACCTCCATTATAAATTAGTTTCGTTGAATTAAAATATATAAAAAGCCTATTTATAATTCATTCTTTATTACAGAAAATAAAGCTATCTATTTGTTGGATTCAAAGATTTGTAACTATACAGCAACTTGAATTCGGATGTCAAACTCCTGTAGAAGGGTTTTCAGGCCCGAAAGCTAGCGAGTTATATAAATATTTTTTAAAGGAACTTATCTTTGAACACTAATGTTTTAGGCCAAAGAATTTTTGTTTTATTACAGAGAAAAAAATCAAATATGTTTATTTTCAAATATCTAAGTTTGTTGAAAGAAAAAATCTAGAAAATTGATAATTTATTTTTATTTATTTATTTATTTCAATTCAAAACGCTATGTCCCCCTAGGGACACTTGCGCTAAATGTACATACAAATATAACAAATAAAATATTCAACATGGAAAGATACACAGAAAGCGACTTAGAAAGATTCATAATATTATTTACATAAAGAGATATTCTTTGAATTTTATTTACAGTTACATCATTGAATTTAAAAATATATACACACATATACACGCATACACCTATATATTGTTTACAACCACAAGAAAATTGATAATGTAATACATTATTTTAAACCTATTTTTTATGCAAACAGTGTTTTTAAATATATTTCTAAAATATATAATAATAAAATACACCATCTGCAGGACCAAAGAGGTCTCACTATACCACCTCTTGGAATGTATGGGAGCCTCAAGACAGGACCTATATTCCAACCCTACCAAGATTATAAATTTAATCTATTAATTCAGACACCATTACCTTGTATAAAATAGGATAATAAAAAAACTAATATTAATTATAGAAGTAATATTGGAATAGTAGTTGATAAGATAAAACTCAGAAAAAAAGTAGTCACAATTTGTTCACCAAATTGGGGCGACAATTTTTTCATTAGAATCAATGCTCCAATAAATGTGTAGTTCTTTGAGAGACGCAGCAATAAAAAGTTGATTGTGTCATAGATTGTTTCTAAATGTATTGATGACAGTTTAGATTAGCTTGTTAATTGTTTTCTCAATCTTTCTCCTCTCAGTTGATCTTCTGACTTTATCTCTAACTTGTCACTTCCTAATACTTCTAATCGAAAACTTTATGTTGAAAATGATTTTTCCTGTGCTCTCAAAAGTTCGTGTTTTTTCTTAAAACGTCGTTTTTTCCTATTACTTGGCAAATAATATTATTTTAAAATAAAACTACAACCTTTCGCAATAAGTTTCTTTTATTATGATATCATAATAAAAGAAACTTATTGCGAAAGGTTGTAGTTTTATTTTTAAAATTTGTAGCGCAATTTTTTCGTTTATTTCAAATAATATTATTACGGAGAATACATAATAATACATTTTTAATAAAAATGCATATATTGGATCAAAATATCATTTATTTTAACATTATTTCAGTTGGCTGAACGCCAACCTTTTTCAAGGTATTATAACATTAATACGCATTAATATGTTATAATACTTTGAAAAAAGGTTGGCGTTCAGCTAACTGAAATATTGGTAAAATAAATGATATTTTGATCCAATATATGCCTTTTTAATTAAAGATTTATTTATGGATTGCTTCATTTTCAAAATAATAATAAATAATACATTTACTTTATACATAATACATAACGGCGAATAATATTGGTATTTCGATTATTTGAAAGTGTTTACGAACTTTTTGGGACAATCTTGTATATAACTTAAATATATTTATTTGAAAATAGAGCAATTCATAAATAAATCTTCAATTAAAAAGATTTTATTAAAATTAGATCAAAAATAACTTATTTACCAATATTTCATTTGGCTAATCACCAATCTTTTTCAAGGTATTATAACATATTTATGTCAACAACAGACTCAGCGCCACATAATGTCTGTAATTTTTTTTTTCTAATTTTTTCTCCCTCTCCATTGAATATAGGCAAAAAATATATTTTTAACTTAATTCTATTGACGTTATGTGACGCTGAGTTTGTTGTTCACATAAATATGTTGTAATACCTTGAAAAAGGTTGGAGATATGCCAACTGAAAGAATAATAATTTTTTTTTTTCGATCCATTACTTGAACTAAGTTAATATTTCTAAAGATAATTTGTTGGTTGGAAGTGTTGATTCAGAAAAAACACAGCCACATCAACCTATAGTCTAACTCCCGATGTTTCAGTGACTTCTTATCACTATCTTCAGGGAATGAGGAAGTTAATATTTCTGAAGATCATTTGTTGGTTGGAAGTTGATTCAGAAAAACACAGCCACATCAACCTATAGTTTATTTAACTCCCGATGTTTCAGTGACTTCTTATCACTATCTTCAGGGGAATGAGGAAGTTAATATTTCTGATGATCATTTGTTGGTTGGAAGTTGATTCAGAAAAACACAGCCACATCAACCTATAGTTTATTTAACTCCCGATGTTTCAGTGACTTCTTATCACTATCTTCAGGGGAATGAGGAAGTTAATATTTCTGAAGATCATTTCTTGGTTGGAAGTTGATTCAGAGAAAAACACAGCCACCATCAACCTATAGTCTAACTCCCGATGTTTCAGTGACTTCTTATCACTATCTTCAGGGGAATGAGGAAGTTAATATTTCTGAAGATCATTTGTTGGTTGGAAGTTGATTCAGAAAAACACAGCCACATCAACCTATAGTTTATTTAACTCCCGATGTTTCAGTGACTTCTTATCATTCTCTTCAGGAGAGTGAGGAAGTTAATATTTAGTTTCTATTATTTCATCTTCTGATTAGTATATTTTAAATAAAAAAAAAAACAGTATCCATTTTCTTTTATAGCTACCGTATAGTTAGTTTCCATTCTTTTTTTTTTTAATCTTCCTTTTAATATATATTTTAAATTTAAAAAACAGTATTCTTTTTCTTCTTTACTTACCGTAATGAAAATGTTGTCAATAGACTCTATTTTAAAATTACAAATATATTCTTACCATGAGTATCTTTTTAATTAAAAAAACGCTTGAAAGCTAGCGTTTTAAAAAAAAAAAAAAGATACTCATTGTGAGAATACATTTGTAATTTTAATACTTTTTTCACAATTTTATCGTGAATAGACTATTTTGTCAGGTTGTTTATTAAGTAGTCAGTAGGAATAATAAAAGAATTAAATTGTCTGTGCTGAAAAGTATTAAATTTAAGTAAATAATAGACAAATTATATTATATCTCATTATATATCTCAAAGACTTAGAGAGCTCTAATGCCCGCGTCTTGTGCCGTGGGTTCCCAAGTGACTTAAAGCGTCTGTTCATTTTTAAATATCATCTTTACTTTAAAACTATTTAAATTTTCCTTTTGAAGAAAGGTTCATTGATCATATTGGCTCTTGTTGAAAGTGACAATTCCAGTACAAGAAAATAAGACCTAATCCAAATAATTTATTAGTGTGTGACGTTTCGGCAACAGCATTGTCACCATCATCAGACAAAATAATAAAATATATATATTTTTTATAAATCATTTTTATTCTTTTGTCTGATGATGGTGACAATGATGTTGCCGAAACTTCACACACTAATAAATTATTAGGATTAGGTCTTATTTTCTTGTATTATAATCTATAATCCAAATTGTGCTTTATCGTGACAATTCCAGATATTTCTACGATAGAAAATTCTTTTGATTTGCATTACATTTCAGTATTGTCTATGTTAATTGACTGCCTATATAGCGCGGCCTTGTTGAATTGTTAGCTGGCTAGCAGTTAAGTGAATAGGACAGGCCGGCGTGAGCTGTTGATGTACATATAATTTGATCTCTTTGTCCTTCTTTATTGTTTTATACCTTTAAGTAATAAAGGATCTTTCTCTTCTATTAATCTATCATTTTTTCCCAACAACTTTAATATTAAGAAATATTTTTATTATATATAGAGAGAGATTGAATCTAATTTTATTGACCTCTAATCAACAGTTAAAAATACATTTTGAAAACAATACAGTTATAAAATAAAAACATGATAAATATTTACATCATACGTAGCCCTTCTTGAAGGGACGATTGGACTATATCAAAAATTACAAGCTGCCCTGAGTTTGGGACTTGCTTATAACCGAGTTTTTGTTCCCTTTAAATATCAGCTTGAGTTCATCATTATATATATATGGAAGCAATGGTCGCCTCTCCCGTCAAAAATTAACGTCAGAATCTGACGCCATCTATTGACCGTCGCCGCTACCTAGCGGCATCGGGTCGGTGACAAAGCCACCACACCAACTTTGGCAAACTGATAAGCGTCCACCTAGAGACCATGGTTTCGGGCTAATGGCCCTCGTCAGTCTAACGCGGACTTTGTTCCATGAGATCCACACGGGATCTAATGGAATCCTCACAATCTACCAAAGAGGTGTTTGCTGGCAATGTAGCTGGGCAATTCTATTGGCAAAACATAGATGGAAAATTTGCCGGGAGGAAATCAATCCATGGAAACAATGGGCGCCTCTCCCGTCAAAATTAACGTCAGAATCTGACGCCATCTATTGACCGTCGCCGCAACTAGCGGCATCGGGTCGGTGACAAAGCTACAACACCAACTTTGGCAAACTGATAAGCGTCCACCTAGAGACCAAAGGAAGCAATTTTTTTATCCTCAAGGCAACGTATAAAACAGCGACCTTTATTGTGACATTCTTGTAAATAAGCTAAAGACCGGTATAAGAAACAAAGAAGAGGGAAGCTTAGTAAAGGTGTTCTCTTCCTTCATGATAATGCAAGGCCGCATACATTATGTAAAACTGTATCTACAATCATTAAATTAGGTTTTGAAGTTTTAGAACACATTCCCTGCATATAGTCCAGACCTAGCCCCCTCTGACTATTTCCTTTTTGGACTTCTAAAGAAGGAGTTAAAGGGAAAGCGATTTGACTCGGATGAAGATGTCCAGAAAGTGGTGCAAGATTATTTTCACACGCTTCCTAAGAGGCCTATAAAGAGGGTATTTACAAGTTGCCAGAACGATGGAGACGATGTATAGAAAGCCAAGGTGATTATTTTAAATAAATCAAGTCCTAATTTTTAATATCGTTCTTATTTTTTTTAAATAAATTATAATTCACCCTTATTTATTGATCCCACCTTGTATATATGATCTCCATAAATATATTATAATATAATAAGCTATATTTAATAGACTTTTATAAATATGTATATATGTGGGATGGTTGCGTGCGTGATGGTGTGGCTTGCGGAAAAGCCGCTGATAAGATTATAATTATTTTTATAAAATAAATTAATTTATTTAAATCCAGAAATATATAGAGAGGAAAGAAGTAACGGCCGCTGGAAGCAAGCCTTGTTGTTCGAACGACGCGCGTGCTAAGAGTCCCGGATGCCGCCCGCGCATGCCTAGTGAGGTGTTCTCCCAACTCGCGCTTGCCGAAGCGTAGTGAGGCCGCCACACTACTGCCCGTGTGTGTAGTGAAGCTTTGTCCTCAGTTCGCGCTCGCTGAAGCAAAGTGTGGTCCCCACATATATATTAAAAAATGAAATGGGCAACCCCTTATCGGGAAGCTGAAAGTTGCTGATGGCTTGCGCCATCTATCGGAAAAGCCATCAGCAAATTTCAGTTGCCCGATAAAGAGATGCCTTTTTTCTTCTTTCTTAATTTATGAACCTTATCCCAGTACAATATCATATTTGTACTATTTTTTCATATATATATATTAAATTATATAATTGTATAATATATGATCATTCTCTTTTGTGACATAAATACCAACGGAAAACCACATAGTGTGTGTGTCTTAGACAGGCTGTGTGGTTACAGTTGGAGCTGCAGTTCCAATCGGACTATGCCAACTTCAGCGAGCCCAGCAACAGCACACTTCTCCGGGCCATGAATATCGAGCGGTGGAAGGCCTGGGTCAACAACAGAGCCATCGATGACAAACGCTCTGGTCGGTCTACTGGCGGCTTATGTCGTGCTGATCCTCACTGGGGCCACGGGGAATGGCCTCGTGTGCATGGCCGTCGCCCCGCAAGCCACAGATGCGAACAGCACGCAATGTTTTCATCATCAATTTGGCCATCTCCGATCTCATACTGTGTCTCTTCACCATGCCCTTCAGCCTAGTAGAGATTGTTCTCAAATTCTGGCCTCTGGGTACTCTAACCTGCAAACTTGTGGCTGCTCTTCAGGCAACTAGCAATTTCGTCTCGACCATCAGCATTACAGCCATCGCCTTGGATCGCTACAAGGTCATTATCTACGCTAGTCCGAAAGATGTCGACCCATTAGTGCAATCGTTACTCTCAGCCTCATATGGATTATTACTTTGGTTCTGTCTTCACCTCTATTTATATTTAAGACCGTAGAACATCATCCGCTTCCGTCAAAGCTTTTGATTAGGGGAATCGGGTCGATTATTGCATAGAAACAATGGCCTATGCAACATGGACGACTTGCCTACTCAGCTTTTTCAATGGTTTTCCAATACATCCTACCTATCAAATAGTCAGTGTCTCCTATACCCAGATTTGCATAAAATTAAGGTACCGCATGGGTCGAAGAAGCACACAACTACAGGAGCGTCAAGAAAGGGATAAAAAAGAATGAGAAAGACCAATATATTGCTGGTCTCCATTGCCTTTGATTTTCGGGATCAGCTGGCTTCCTCTTAACATTCTAAATATCTGGGCCGATATATCGTACCCGTTCAAGGATGACTCTGAATTCCGTATTGTATTTGCATGCTGTCATATGGTAGGCATGAGCTCAGCATGCTCCAACCCACTTCTGTACGGTTGGCTGAACGATAATTTCAAGAAGGAATTCAAGGAAATCTTTTCAACTTGCTGTTTATCCGTGCCCTCCAACAAAAAGCCAACCACCACAGAAGCTACCTATGTGTAAACATCTCGTTCAAGGATAAAAACTATTGTACATTTTGGATTAAACGGTGGCTTCATAATAATAAGTTTATATACAAAAAAAAAAAAATTTATGAATTTAAAATTACTTAGTGTATAGATATATTCATTTTTTAGTATTATTAATAGTATTTGAAAATAGCATTATTTATTTCATTTTCGTTCCTATTTCTGAAATTCAAATATAACGATATCCTCATAATAAGGTCCTTAAATATGTCCTTTGTTAAAACAACAATTGAAGAGAAGTTAATTTTTCTCAAGCTTCGAATTCTAAGCGTTATATAGCTTTTACTTTAAAGATAAATGTTAATCGTTCAGATTTCTTTCGTTATTTCTGAGTCTACACATTTGAACACGCCTGATTTAGTCTGATAAAATATAACATCGTTATAACACTAATTTTAAGGTCATGACCAAAGGCGTACTATAAGCAGGATAATTTAAGGATTCTATGGGCTAGGAAAAACTATCTCAACAAGTCGGAAGGCTATACAGAATTTGGTATAACGAAGCTTTAACTTCATTATAAAATATTTTGATATCAAAATTGCTGGTTCGTAAAGTTTTGTAATGGTAAAGAGTTCTGATTCAACCAATTTCTTCTTGGTAAGATTAACAAGGAGTCCCCAGAAGGAGTTGTTAAGAAAAAGGATTATATATTGGCAAAAAGCGCGAAACGCGTGGATGACTTTTCTTGATTTATCAAGAAATTGGGTTGGCCAAATATCAGGGAACAGGCTAAATCAATGTTTAGTTGATTTCTGTTCCACCAGATGGCGCTCTGCCTTCTGTAAAGCACATGTGCTCCTGGTCAGTATATGCCATTTTAAATATATATATATGGTTGTTCTAAAAGTTCGTGTTTTTTCACGTTATTTTTCTTATTACTTGGCGAATAATATTATTACGGCAAATACATAATGATACATAATACATTATACATAATACAAAGACATTATACATAATGGCGAATAATATTATTACGGCGAATACATAATGATACATAATACAATTACTTTATATATAATACAAAGACATTATACATAATGGCGAATAATATTGGTATTTCAATTGTTTGCAAGTGTTTACGAACTTTTAGGACAACCTTGTAGTACTCTTTCATTACAAGAATCTGAGAAGTCTATTTGTTTTGATATTCTCACAGCTTAAACAATAATAGGGACCAAAATGTAATTAAATGTTTCTCTATTTAAGAAAGGAAAAATCAGCTTCTCGAAGAGGTTATATATTTAAAGATTTTCGACCTGTATTGGATTTTAATGGAAAGTTTAGGCTGTTATATTTAATTCAAGCATATTTGATTAACTAAAATATATACAGTTAAACCTGTCTATAGCGCTCCCTCTTGGGACTCACCAAAATAGAGTGCTATAGAGAGGGGGTGCTATAGACAGGTCACTTTTAATGTAAATCGCATATTATTACGTATTTAAAATCGGGCGCTATAGAGAGGGAGGAGCTTTTAAGCGGGGGCGCTATAGACAGGATTAACTGTATATTTTTCATATTTCTAGTTCAACACAACATACATGTCAATGCAAGTTTACTATTTACGTTTTCAATATTTTACTTTTTTTGTAATTAGAATTTTGTTTTCTTGTAGAAGGGCAGAGCCTGAAAGCTATAGAGACTGCGCTTTAATAAAATTGAAAACAAACTCATCTCCAGAAACCTGTGGAATTGTTGAATTTATGTCCAGAATATGTTTTAAATCAATCAATTAGAATGTTCATTTCTGTATTCTTCATTTATTCTTTTATTTTATTCTCTTTTTTAGTAAATTCAATTATTTCATTGAATAATTTTAAACTTATTTTGTTCAAATATTTGATCATTTTGGATTTTATAAAGTGGTGTCGTTCAATATTGATTGATGATTAGATGAGCCTCTCATGAAATCTTTTTTCTATATTTGACAAAATAAAATCTGGAAAACGTGTTTTACTTTTGCATATTTATCCAAACTAAGCACGAACACAATTTTGAATATTAACAATAGCAACATTTTAGAGATTTAATACTAGACTCCATAGATTGGATGCACCAAAAGCAACAGTTTGAACTAGTTTATTTCATGAGAATTTGTATACTTTGCCTATTATAAATTTAATAAACTCTAAATCTAATGAACTCTAAACCTAAATATATGAATTGGGAAAAATTCTCCACTCTTGAATGCTTATTTTTTATCTCAAATAGTAGAGTACATGATAATCAATCACTTCTCACACTGTATTTGCCCCACATGCCTTCATATGAAGATGTAGTTCGAATTTTTACTTATAGATGACAGAACCACTAAACAATTACAATTTAAATAATTTATTGATTCTCCTAATTGATTGTTATAGTAAATAATTACGATATCAAATAAATGATAATATATAAATAAAGAAGTAAACAAAGGGAAGATAGAAGGTATATGTTTACAAATTTCTTCAGCAGAACATTGATTGATGGCTGATTTCACTGAGTTGCGGCTTTTTCAAGAATAATACCAAATAAAATTATTGGATGGCTTCAAAATTCTCCTTTTTTTCAGGTTGTGAAAATAAAAACTTGGTAAAAATACATTTTTATAAATTCTTCAATGCCGACCTCGTGTCTTGATTAGCGAGAGTTTAAACAAAAGACGATGGTTGTTGGTGCTGAATTTTTAAGTAGATTGATAGGGTTAACATGGGATAAGCTCTACTTGTGGAAGAATTATAAGGTTATCCCAAAAGTTCGTGTTTTTATTATAACTTGACGAATAATATTATATTATGGTGAATTAATAATATGATACATAATACAATTACTTTATACATAATACAAAGACATTATACATAACGGCGAATAATATTGGTATTTCAATTGTTTGCAAGTGTTTAAGATCTTTTGGGACAACCTTGTATATGGAAATAGAAGAACAGGTTAAGATAGATTTTAAATAGACACTGGTTCTTCCAGGATTAGTAACAAAAATCGACTGCAACGGTACTATTCCATAGACAGTATTTTCTGTAATACTTCCTCGTATATAGCACCCAAACATGTTTATTTGGAATTTGTAAAAGGTAACTTCCCAAAGCAGCAAACAAATTTTTCACGCAACTGAACGTTGCTTGTGGCTTTTTCCTTATGATTGGCATAAATATAAATTGAATATCGATTTTTTTTCCGAACATTTAGCTTAGAATATCTTATAACTAATTTATCAAAAGCTTTCATGAACATCTTTGAGGTCATTAAGGTACAATTAAGCCTATAATGGTTGGCTTTTCCTTATTTATTAAGTTTTATTCAGTCTTACATATAACTCACCCCTTCAACAGGTTCATGATCAGATGGTGCCTTTTATAGCCTCTTTTATGTCTGGTTTTAATAGAGAAAAAACACCTTTGGACCGTTTAGAAAAGTGAAACGCATTATTGATTTAAGTTATGTTTATTTATTAAAATATAATCAAATACATATTTCCTTTCTCTCCCTCTTCATATTGATAATATATTATAATGATAAAAATATAGTATTAAAAACAAGTAGGCATATCCTGACCACAAACTTAAGCGTTTTGGATATGCCCCTACTTTGTTTTTAATATCAACACCTGACCTTTTTTTATTTTTTAACATATATATATAGTGTGAAAAAACAATAGAAAAAAATAAAAAGGTCAAGTGTTGATAATAAAAATAAAAAAGGCCTATCCTGACCAGGAGCACATGTGCTTTTCATAAGGCAGAGTGCCATCTGGTGGAACAGAAATCAACTAAACATTGATTTAGCCTGTTCACCTGTCAATGTTTAGTTGATTTCTGTTCCTCCAGATGGCGTTCTGCCTTCTGAAAAGCACATGGGCTCATGGTCAAGATATGCCTTTTTTATTTTTAATATATATAGTGTATATATTTAAAATAAAAAGAGTATTTTTAATTGCTCACATGAACATTTTAGATGGTTCTTTTCTTGATTTTCCACATGTTTAGTGTAATTACGCTAATTTTTGATCTTAAATACCCATTACGTGATTTCTCAGGAAGCCTCAAGGACCAACTTTTTGGTCGTTCAGTTACAGCTTCCACCACTTTGACGAGGGCCAACAGCCCGAAACACGCTCACGTAGTTAGCTTTTCTTGATTTATAAAGAAATTGGGTTGGCCAAATATTATAGAACAAACCTGAATAAATGTTTGGTTTATATTTCTTTCACATCTAAAATGCTCATGTGGGCGATCAGGAAATGCTCTTTTTATTTTCAATATCAACACCTGACATCTTTTCTCATATTTTCCTTTTTTTCATATATATATGTTTTGAAAATAGAGCAATTCATAAATAAATCTTTAATTAAAAAGGCATATATTGGATCGAATTATAATTTATTTTGCCAATATTTCAGTTGGCTGAACGCCAACCTTGTTTCTTCAAAGACACTTCGACCAGTAAATCTGTAGATTTACTACAGTAACCGAAGTGTCCTTAATTTTAAGAACTATGAATACCGGCCAGGCAGCCTCTATCTTTACGCCAACCTTGTTATAACACCCTGAAAAAGGTTGGCGTTCAGCCAACTGAAATATTGGTTAAATAAATAATAATTTGATCCAATATATGCCTTTTTAATTAAATATTTATATGTATATATTAATAATATGACGCCTTAACCAATATTATACTTTAAATACCAATAATTATATATATTGATAAAATTTATATTCAAGAGATATAGCGATTCGAAAACGAATATGTGATATATCAATTCAAATGAATAGAATATAAAAAACAAACAAATATATGAATGAATATAAATAATATATTTTGATATATTATTTATGAAAAATTATTACTGTAAATTTTTCTTAATAAGAAATATATATGTTTAATATTTTTAAGATGTATATATTGAATGGTATTTTAAAGACATAATAGTAATATTAAATAAGCTTGAAGAAACAATTCAAGTGATAAAGAAATAAACCATATCTATTCAATCTACGGTATTTTTATTTTTTAGTGTTTCTATTTCTCTTATAATCGAAAAGCTAGTGTCTGTTTATGTAGGTGTTCAATTTGTAATAGAAAATTCCGTGTTAGAAAATATTTCTATTGTACTATATGAATTTTATTTTAAAATCTGCTTTTATTTAAAATATATGTTACAAATATTACTCTAAATTATTCAACTAGATAATGTTAATCGAATTAGTATACTTGAACATATGTATAATGTGTAAAAAGAGCTTAAAACATCTATTTTTTATTAAACTTGGCAATCCTCTATGGAATTGCCATTCTTTATGTCAAATTCAGGACAAGAAAAAACCATAATATGTAATATAAAATTTCATATAACTATATCATCTCTGATGTAAAACACTATATGTAATTTTCTATGGTGAAATATGTATTTCTATGTAAAATGCTATTCGCTACTAGTCACTGTTTGTACCCAATGGAATATTCATTTCTTGTTGAAGTGTATATACAACCTGATTTTTCTGTAATGTATATTCCTTTCTTTCTCTCCACACAATACACATTATATATATCTCTTTATCTCTCTCTCTCTCTCTCTGTCTGTCTATATATAATCATATATTAAATTATATATATATATGGATGCTACCATATCGTTAGAGTAACATTATATTCCAAACATCAATGATGGCCTTGTAAATAAAGTTGTCTTTTGAAATGCAAATTTGTCTGTTTTTTTTTTTTTCTTCGGCTACCTTTTTACAAACAAGACAATTAGATGGCAATGCCTAAGTTATGATAAAATTTATATATAAAACGACACTTGAAGTTACACCGCATGAGTTTCTTTTAACGAAAAATCAAAATTTTATTTCAAGGTGAAATATCGACTATTTCTAACCTTTTTGGATGAGGTATGAAAGGGTGAATTATGAAGAGTAATGATGAACGTAAAAATAAAAGTGTCCAGGGATGGGAATCGAACCCACAATGTTCCGCTTACCGGGCAGATGCCATGTCCACTAGGCTACCCTGGACTTTTTTTTTCCGTTCGTAAATGATACATAAAGTAACTTATAATACAATATAATACACTGCGGCTTGTTCATACCTCATCCAAAAAGGTTAGAAATAGTCGATATTTCACCTTGAAATAAAATTTTGATTTTTCGTTAAAAGAAACTCATGCGGTGTAACTTCAAGTGTCGTTTTATAATCACAAGCCGCAGTGTATTATAAATATATATATATATATATATTGTTAGAGGACATTGTAGGACTATTTTGGAACTTGACGAGCAAAAGAAAAATAACTCAAAACTGAAGTCAGAGAAAACACTATGTGAAAGGAACCGTATAGATGACGAATATTTCATGTATAAATAAATAAACCACTGATAAATCTACCATACAATCTTAAAAATCTATTTTTTATAAAACCTAGGAATATATATATATATATATATGTGGTAGTGTGTTATGAATATAGAGCAATCAATATTTAAATCTTTCGATAATAAAAAAGGAATATATATTGGATTGTATAAAAGATTTATTTGCCAATAAGGGTGTTCAGCCAACCAAAATATTGGCAAATAAATCTTTCATTTAATCCAATATACAATATACGTCTTTTTTATCTAATATATATATGTATATATATTAAAAATAAAGAAGGCATCTCCTGACCACGAGCACATGTGCTTTTTTATTTTTAATATCAACACCTGACCCACTTATATAGTTTTTTCTATTGTTTTTTCATATATATATATATATATGGTAGTACCGTGGTTGTATCCCTTTACCTTACAGAAAGGTTGTATTCGAGGATTAAAACAGCATGTACAACAAGATACGAAGAGACAAAAGGTATGTGGAGAAAATCAGTAAGGAAATGAGGGAAAAGAAAGAAAAGTCAGATCACGTCTCTTATTTTCCTCTTCTTGTCCTCCATTTGTTGTTTTGGTCTAGATACTTTCTCAAAATACTTTTTCATTTACACATGATAGAGAGTTTGAGAGATTTACATTTTATAAATGATTTTACAGTATAGTTATTATAGTACAGTGTTTGTTTCTTATATATATTTCGAATTAAATTATATTGTAACATAGAAAATTAGGAAAGACAAACTTCAGAAAGCCAAATTAAAACTAATAAATTGCAGAGAGGCAATGAGAAAATTTTACAGTGTATCAAAATACCAATATCGAAATTGAAAAATCTTTTCATAGAATAATAAATAATCTGCTACACAATATGTTTACTGGGCACAGAAAATATTAAGTAGCTGTATAACAAAAAAAATTAAAAAATCATATTGAAACAAAGTAATTAAAAAATACGATTAGAAAAGGCAAAAATATAGCAGAAGTTAAATGATGAAAATTAATTAAATTAAATAATATTGATGTTGTTGTTGTTGCCGTGTCTAAAGAAGAGCCTCATATGTCCCCGTGCATCTCTATCACAGCAATGTCCTCTATCTTGAGTGTGTAAAGCTGCTGTTCTGGGTCCATGTCAACTTTGTTGTTGTTGTCATGTCCAATGAAAAGCCTCATATGTCCCCGTGCATCTCTATCACAGCAATGTCCTCTATCTTGAGTGTGTAAAGCTGCTGTTCTGAGTCCATGTCAACTTTGTTGTTGTTGTCATGTCCAATGAAAAGCCTCAGATGTCCCCGTGCATCTCTATCACAGCAATGTCCTCTATCTTGAGTGTGTAAAGCTGCTGTTCTGGGTCCATGTCAACTTTCTGTTGTTGTCATGTCCAATGAAAAGCCTCAGATGTCCCCGTGCATCTCTATCACAGCAATGTCCTCTATCTTGAGTGTGTAAAGCTGCTGTTCTGGGTCCATGTCAACTTTCTGTTGTTGTCATGTCCAATGAAAAGCCTCATATGTCCCCGTGCATCTCTATCACAGCAATGTCCTCTATCTTGAGTGTGTAAAGCTGCTGTTCTGAATCCATGTCAACTTTGTTGTTGTTGTCATGTCCAATGAAAAGCCTCAGATGTCCCCGTGCATCTCTATCACAGCAGTCGCAATGTCCTCTATCTTGAGTGTGTAAAGCTGCTGTTCTGAGTCAATGTAAACTTTGTTGTTGTTGTCATGTCCAATGAAAAGCCTCAGATGTCCCCGTGCATCTCTATCACAGCAGTCGCAATGTCCTCTATCTTGAGTGTGTAAAGCTGCTGTTCTGGGTCCATGTCAACTTTCTGTTGTTGTCATGTCCAATGAAAAGCCTCAGATGTCCCCGTGCATCTCTATCACAGCAATGTCCTCTATCTTGAGTGTGTAAAGCTGCTGTTCTGGGTCCATGTCAACTTTCTGTTGTTGTCATGTCCAATGAAAAGCCTCAGATGTCCCCGTGCATCTCTATCACAGCAATGTCCTCTATCTTGAGTGTGTAAAGCTGCTGTTCTGGGTCCATGTCAACTTTCTGTTGTTGTCATGTCCAATGAAAAGCCTCAGATGTCCCCGTGCATCTCTATCACAGCAATGTCCTCTATCTTGAGTGTGTAAAGCTGCTGTTCTGGGTCCATGTCAACTTTCTGTTGTTGTCATGTCCAATGAAAAGCCTCATATGTCCCCGTGCATCTCTATCACAGCAATGTCCTCTATCTTGAGTGTGTAAAGCTGCTGTTCTGAGTCCATGTCAACTTTCTGTTGTTGTCATGTCCAATGAAAAGCCTCATATGTCCCCGTGCATCTCTATCACAGCAATGTCCTCTATCTTGAGTGTGTAAAGCTGCTGTTCTGAGTCCATGTCAACTTTCTGTTGTTGTCATGTCCAATGAAAAGCCTCATATGTCCCCGTGCATCTCTATCACAGCAATGTCCTCTATCTTGAGTGTGTAAAGCTGCTGTTCTGAGTCCATGTCAACTTTCTGTTGTTGTCATGTCCAATGAAAAGCCTCATATGTCCCCGTGCATCTCTATCACAGCAATGTCCTCTATCTTGAGTGTGTAAAGCTGCTGTTCTGAGTCCATGTCAACTTTGTTGTTGTTGTCATGTCCAATGAGCCTCATATGTCCCCGTGCATCTCTATCACAGCAATGTCCTCTATCTTGAGTGTGTAAAGCTGCTGTTCTGAGTCCATGTCAACTTTGTTGTTGTTGTCATGTCCAATGAAAAGCCTCATATGTCCCCGTGCATCTCTATCACAGCAATGTCCTTTATCTTGAGTGTGTAAAGCTGCTGTTCTGAGTCCATGTCATCTTTGTTGTTGTTGTCATGTCCAATGAAAAGCCTCATATGTCCCCGTGCATCTCTATCACAGCAATGTCCTCTATCTTGAGTGTGTAAAGCTGCTGTTCTGAGTCCATGTCAACTTTGTTGTTGTTGTCATGTCCAATGAAAAGCCTCATATGTCCCCGTGCATCTCTATCACAGCAGTCGCAATGTCCTCTATCTTGGGTGTGTAAAGCTGCTGTTCTGAGTCCATGTCAACTTTGTTGTTGTTGTCATGTCCAATGAAAAGCCTCAGATGTCCCCGTACATCTCTATCACAGCAGTCGCAATGTCCTCTATTTTGAGTGTGTAAAGCTGCTGTTCTGGGTCCATGTCAACTTTCTGTTGTTGTCATGTCCAATGAAAAGCCTCAGATGTCCCCGTGCATCTCTATCACAGCAGTCGTAATGTCCACTATCTTGGGTGTGTAAAGCTGCTGTTCTGGGTCCATGTCAACTTTCTGTTGTTGTCATGTCCAATGAAAAGCCTCAGATGTCCCCGTGCATCTCTATCACAGCAATGTCCTCTATCTTGAGTGTGTAAAGCTGCTGTTCTGGGTCCATGTCAACTTTCTGTTGTTGTCGTGTCCAATGAAAAGCCTCAGATGTCCCCGTGCATCTCTATCACAGCAGTCGCAATGTCCTCTATCTTGAGTGTGTAAAGCTGCTGTTCTGGGTCCATGTCAACTTTCTGTTGTTGTTATGTCCAATTAAGAGCCTCAGATGTCCCTGTGCATATCTATCACAGCAGTCTCAATGTTCTCTATCTTGGGTGTGTAAAGCTGCTGTTCTGGGTCCATGTCAACTTTCTGTTGTTGTTGTGTCCAATGAAGAGCCTCAGATGTCCCCATTTATCTCTATCACAACAGTCGCAATGACCACTATCTTGGGTGATCAATAATGATGAATGTGTAAATGTGCAAATATCATGAGGTAAGAAGTATTAACACAAAATATCAGACATGTAGAAATTTAAAATAGGACAAAATAAAATAAGGCGTTAGCTAAACATAGCCTTATATAAGTATTGAATTTCTGTATGGCTAATTGAAAGATAAACAGCAATAATCTTGGATCGTTTCTCAAGACAACTCTCAGATTTATAAAATTAATTTATTAATTCAGATATATATAGAAACGAGTTAATTATCTCGTATTTAAGGCAACAAAAGATTCATCTAATTTTTATACATTTTATAACCAGATTCAACTCGTGCAAAACAGACGACAAAGCGAAAAATAAACTAATTAATAATAGAGGGTAAGTTCCTATTTTTTACAAGCTTTCACACTCAAAGAATATTCAACTTCTTGCTTCAATCCTCCCCTGTGTGGGAACTTCTTTTATGAAAGTCCTATTGAGCCTATGCACTTTCTCAGTTTATCTTTTGAAAGATTCTTTGTTAAAAAACCAGCTTCCTTCTTCTCACTCCGAACGAATTCCAAGTTTATTGCTCCACTTTGAACTTCCTCTTTTACAAAAAAAAAATATTTTCGATTTATGTGTTTTGTCCTTGAAGTTATTTGTTCGGACTGGATCCATTTTATGGCAGATTGGCTATCAGCTTTCAAGATTATCGGAAAATTAACATCTCTGGACAATTCCTCTATTAGTCCTTTAGCCCATTTTACTTCACAGATTCCTTCGCATATGGAAATTAGCTCTGCTTCGCATGTTGATAAAGCCACTAAATTTTGCTTTTTACTTCGCCAGTTGATGAGGCTATTTCCAAGTTTAATTGTGTATCTTGAATAAGACTTTGCGTTCTTTGTTGAGCACCAGCTCGCGACTGTACTAACGCCAATATTATTTTCTGTTGGCCTATATCTTAATTTTTTTTTTCTGGTTCCCTTCAGATACCTATATATTCTTTTGACTGCCGTCAAATGCACTTCTCTTACATCGTTATTATATTGCGATAAATTGCTTACATTATAGGATATATCTGGACGAGTTCCCGTTACCAGATACATGAGTGACCCGATCATCTCTTGGTACAATGTCTTGTCTACTGGCTTGGAGTCTTTATACTCATCAAAGTTCTGATCTCGATCTCCTGGAGTTTGTGCGCTGTTGCATTCCTCGAGTCCAAATCTTCCTAAAATCATATTAATAGTAATGGGATTGTGAGAAATCGTAACCATGTTCTGTTCTCCTTATTTCTATACCTATGAATGGTTCGTTTTCTTCTTTTTTCTTTAAATCAACAAATTTTCCTATTTCTAATGCTAAATTATCATTGAATGCCTGGTCTGTTCCGGTTATTAGGAGATCATCAACATATAAACCCAAAATCCCAAATTCTCTTCCTTCTGTAAAGTATACACACATGGGTCGTATCTAGATCTTATCATCCCTAATTCTGACAAAATTTCGTTGATTCTTTTATTCCAACAGCGTCCAGATTGTGTAAGACCATATATGCTTTTTAACAGCTGGCAAACTTTGTCTTCTTCATCCTTTTTAACAAATCCTTCTGGTTGCTTTATAAAAATAGTTTCCTTCAACTCCCCGTTAAGGTATGTGCCGTTTTTACATCATACGATTTTATGGTCAAATTTAACTGTGCCGCTAAGGCAACAATTATGCGAAGACTTTCCTTTCTGATCACTGGTGAAAAGGATTCTTCATAGTCGATGCCGTATTTTTGGTTACTGCCAATGGCGACTAATCTCGCTTTTCTTTTAGGATCGCCCATACCTGATTTTCCCTTCATGCTGTAAACCCATTTTTTTTTGCTACTTATTTTCTTCATATTCTCTTCTCTAGGAACTAAAGTCCATACTTCATGTTCGTTAATAGATTCCAATTCTTTCTTCATCGCAACGATCCATTCATTTCTATTTTGGCATTTCATGGCCTCCTCATAATTTTCTGGAACATATTCTTCTTCTTCTAATACTATGTTCGCCTTATTCATTTCTTTTATCCTTTGTGAGCGCCTAACTCCTTGTTCTTGCAACTTAATTTCATTTTCCCTTATTTTTGCTCTATGTCTTTCCTCCAAAACCTTTTGTGTATCTCCTTTCTTGCGACCTGGTTTTACATTTCCTTCTTCGATAGGTTCTTCTTGTCTAGAATCCGTAGAATTGTCTACATTTGATGTCCCTGGTCTAATATCTATACCGTCGCTTTCTTTATTAATTAGCTTTTCATATTCTTTTAAGGTTATAATTTAGCCAATATTTTCTTTATTTTCATTTCTGTACGATAACTCCTCATAATTCGTGTATTTTCGGAGATTATTTGAATAATGAATTCCTTTCTTATTTTCTATAAATTTCACTGATCTTACTTCTTCTATTTTCCCAGTAAAGATGTTATAGACTCGGTAAGCCTTTCTACTTAAGGAATAACCTATAAAGATGCCCTTTTGACTTTTAGGCGAAAATTTGTTTCTAGGTCGTTTATTAGTGGGCCAATACAACAACAACAACAAAGCCTTTATTTAGGGCTTCTCGCCCTATACAGGATTCGCCAGTTCACAAGGGATGGGGAGAACACTGTGTGGCCTTTTTTCCGGGATATAATCCTGTGGAATCCAAATATCGCCACCGCTATATACATATTCTTTGATATTTCATTAATTAGTGCCGGAAATGAAGGACAAAGTTGCCCCGTTTTATCGTTTAGTTTTCGTCTTTCCTCAGAGAGAGCAGCACAATCAAATAAGTAGCGCAACATCTCCATTGTTATTCCTGATCCACAGAAAGTGCATTTCAGGTCTCCTCATTAAAATCAGATGGTGTTCTCTGAAAAAAATTGAAAGGGTTCTAAATTGCGCGATTAATCTGATAACAGGAAAAGGGAGTTCACTTAAGAAATATTCTTCGGTGGTAAACGTTGTATATATGTCTCTATAGTGGGAATATAACTTTAATTGGGTTATTCTTGTTAAGTCATTTTGTATTGTTTTCTCTATCGCAGTTCTTAATATTCCTGGGATCTCATTCCTTAATGAATCAGGATCATTACAATAAGTAAGCCACGAGGATCCGTTATTATTGAGTAAATTGCTTAATTGTTTTATAAACCCGATGGGCGCACCTGAAGCACGGGATATTTGTCTCATTCTATTTAAACATATTCGAGGCAATCTATTTGTATCCATACTCAGCACCCTCAGCCAGTATTTCAAGGTCAATTTCAGAGCTGTTATTATTAATGAGACGCGGCCTGTTTCTGGTCTTATTATGTATCCTGGTGTATATCTAGGCAAATTCAAGAACCTACGAATAAATGTATCTTGTATATGATCTGATAACTCTTTATGCTCTGTTGCCCAAATTGGAGCAGCATACATCAAAACAGCCATCACAATATAATTAAACAGTTTCATTGCAGAGTTTAATGAATTAATTTTTTATTTTGCTAATATTGGGGTTGTAGCATTTATTGCCGCAAGTGCCTTTCCTTTGAAAAAGTTTGCGGCTTGAGTGGTTTTAGTTGTACTGACCAGAGGGTATCCCAAGTAATTATATCTTCTTGTTGCCATCAGAGGGTTACCATTCCAGTACCATTTATCTTCTCTTGAGGGTTTACCACCATTGCGAAATACCATAACCTTCGATTTGGACTCGTTCAGTGTCATATAGTTCTCACCAAGATATTCTTTCAATATATTAATATTTTTTGGAGGTTTATCCTCGACTCCCCTATAATAGCAATATCATCTGCATACATCAGCAGGTGAACGTCACCAAATTCCGGCAGGTATACACTCGTCAGATCTGAGTTGTCATACATTTTAATCAGGTCCGTCATGAATAATATAAAAAGTAATGGCGATAGTGGCTCTCCTTGTAAAACGCCCGAATGTATCTTGATATTTTCTGTAATTGATCCCCTCCATCTGACTGCCACAGTCGCCTGTTCGTAGTAATTTCTAATTGCGTGTATAAATTGATAGCTTACGCCCAGATTGGTTAATTTCTTCCAAAGTAATGAGTGAGGAACTGTATCAAATGCTTTTCTCAAATCAACAAAAAAATATGCATATAATTTTCCTCTCTTTTTCCTCAATGATAGTTGTATTAGAGTGGTCAATGTGAATATCAGATCCACACACGATCGACCCCTTCGGAAACCCGCCTGATTTTCTGGAATGACGTTTCTTCTTTCTACCCATTCATTCAGTCTTGATCTTAGTATTGTCGTAAAAAGTTTCGATGAATTGCTTATCAGTGCTATACCACGATAATTTGAAGGGTTATAAAAGGGAGATCAAGAGGAACGTGGTGAGTTTCTTTATTGAGCGGTACACAAGCTTTCGGACGTCACCCGTCCTTCATCAGGTGTTGACATGAATAAGAAGGAGATGCTATATTTATAAGCGACAGTTTATAAGTTTGAAGGGTTATCTTTGTCACCGCTTTTAAAGATTGGATGTATGATCGATTTAGTCCATATTGTAGGATAGTGTCCCATTATCAGAGCTCTATTGTAAAATTGTTCTAATAAATCCATAGTGGGCCAATACACTAAACAGCCGAATATTCTTAAATGCCTAATAGAAGGCTTCCTCCCTTTCCATTTTCCATTGGCGTAGCATGTCTGCGCGACTTATGCGGTATACATGTAAGCTTGGTTCAGATTATTCAATCTTCTGTGCCAGATACTAATCTTGTCATTGGAGATATCGCTTGTGGCCATAGCAAATAACATATAAGGAGATAAATGACATGAATTATTTACTATGGTGAATTTAAACAAAAAGTTAAATATAAAGAGTTGGCATTGTGAAAGTGTTAATTATAAGGCAATAACGTGCCATCCATCTGATGATCCAAGCCCTCCTAATATTTTTTCATCGCAGTAAGGACAGTAGAAGTTTGTTTTATATTTAAAAGGAAACTTTCGTGCTTTAATAGTTCCAATTCTTATATATTGTGAAAGTGTACCATTTAGGAAGGATTAAAAATAAAAAGTCATAGGTTGGAAGATAGAATGAACTGGCAATGTTTATCGGCAATATGAGATATTAGTAAAAGTTCGATACATTAAGAAATGAAAGAAAATAATTTTGATAATGTTTCACCAGCAAGTTGAACTGCTGACAACTTTTTGATGCACTGCGAGAGACTTGAGTAAGGGAAAGTTAGAAACTGGTCCAACGTATAAGCGAAAATATAAATAAATGAATGCGAATGAAATGCAATGTGAGGTTGTGGAGATAAAACAAATTAGATGTTTAAGAAAAAATGCTCTGTGTCCAGAGAGAAATAAAATATTCGCTGTGACAGGAGAAATATTGACGAGCTCGGTCTATAGAATACGGATAATAATTTTAAAATTTAAATGATTTTCAAAAACGCGATATTGAGAAAATGCAAAGCGGGGGAGTTGACTAGTTTAAGGCATACAAAAAATTCTAAAAATTCTGAAAATGAATTTGAGAGAAAATAAAAACAAATTTCCATACGCTCGCGAAGTCGTAATATTGAATTGAATTGTGCATGGGGGAAAAGGAGATTAACGTTGGAAAAGGTAGATTTTATCTGTTCTAGAAGAAAGAATTTAATTAATGGATAAGAAATAGAAGGTTTTTTTACGTTGAATTTATGGATATGAATAATATAGGCAAATTACACATTAAGAAAATTTGTAATTCTTACTTTTCCGGTTAGAGTAGCGTTTAAATGTTCACAAAGACCGATTTTTTGTAGGTTATAACTTGTGAGCCAATGGTTGTATGTCATTATATACAGGGTCCATTATGAAAGTAATGAGCATAATGTTATTGTGACGCGACAATAGATGGCAGCACGGTGAAACCGGGGGAAATATGGTGGAGGGATATGCCCTTTCAATCCATCCGGTCGTCAGTTGAGTTCGAGCAGTGTGAGGGGAGATACATGCCTCCGCTTGAAGTGTGTTTTCAACTTTTGTAACATAGCGCGATGGAGCGTTCGCTTGAACAACGATACGCCATAAAGTTTTGCGTGAGGCTTGGAAAAAATGCAACCGAAACATTCCAGATGCTGCAAAAAGCCTTCAAGGACTATTGCATTTCAAGATCACAGTCTGGGAAGTGGCACAAGGCGTTCAAGGAGGGCCGGAAGGAGGTCGCCGACGAACCCCGTTAAAGACGCCCAACAACGGCCAGAACTGACGAGAACGTGGATCGTGTGCTCGAAGTTTTGCGTACCGACCGTCGATTAAGCATCCAGCAAATTGCTGACACATTACACATGTCCACATTTGTGGTACATGGGATAGTGACCGAGGATCTGCAAATGCGTAAGGTCTGTGCGAAGCTTTTGCCGAAAGTGTTGACGCAAGACCAGAAAAAACTTTTGTGTTTTGAGTTTTGCGCTGTCAAGAATTGTTGGATTTGATTCAAAATGAACCGGACTTTCTGAACTCTGTAGTAACCGGAAACGAATCCTGGATGTTTGAATACGACCCAGAGTCGAAAAGGCAGAGCTGTGCATGGCACACAAAATCACCCCACGCCCCAAGAAAGCGCGAATGAGCAAGTCGCGCATCAAAACGATGATCATTGTCATCTTGGACATCCGAGGAATAGTCCATTGTGAGTTTGTACCGCAGGGACAAACTGTAAACTCAGCCTTTTACCTGGAGGTGCTCAGGAGATTGAAACGCCGGATCGCACGCGTGAGGACTGACATTAAAGACACGGTCAAGCTCCACCATGACAATGCCACCAGCCACACAGCCTTCATCATTACCAACTTCCTGGCCCGGAGCAACACCCCGGTGATCCCTCATCCCCCTTACAGTCCCGACTTAGCTCCGTGTGACTTCTTTTTGTTTCCGCGACTCAAGAGAGAGATGAAAGGAAACCGTGGAAAACATCCAACATCATGTTACAACGTTCCTGAGAAGCATTCCTGTCGAGGAGTTTCAGGGTGCCTTTCAGGCGTGGCAAACGCGTCTCCGCAAGTGTATTGATGCAGGAGGAATGTATTTTGAAGAATATTGAACATTTGCACAAATTACGATCAATAAATGTATTTTTTGCCAGTAAATGCTCATTACTTTCATAATGTACCCTGTATTAGGAATCTATTGAAATTTCCTGTTGTAACGGCAGGTTCTCGATCCGATAAAAATGCTTGTATTTTAGTTAAAATACTTGTGGATTTGAAGAAGGGTTTCCCCCCAGGTGTATCAGATAGGTGGTCTACCCTTACATGTATTGAAGAAGGGTTTCTCCCCAGGTGTATCAGATAGGTGGTCTACCCTTACATGTATTGAAGAAGGGTTTCTCCCCAGGTGTATCAGATAGGTGGTCTACCCTTACATGTATTGAAGAAGGGTTTCTCCCCAGGTGTATCAGATAGGTGTTCTACCCTTACATGTATTGAAGAAGATTTTTCAGTTGTGTATAGAATAGGTGGCCTACTATAGGTAAGTTTTAGATAGTCTTTATTTGTAAAAACATGTTATGGTATCTATGGATAGTTGATCAAACGGTTTTTAATCTGGTGATAGTTATTCTAAAGTAAGGTAAATTGATTCTTTTGTTCGTTTGCTTAATTGATACGTGGGGCATGATTTAACATGTTTTCTATTGATCTGAATATCTCTATGCAATAATATTTGTATATTGCGATAATATGAAATACCAAAAAGGAGCTCCTTTCGTAGAACACGTTTATTCCGTTAGCTTTCGAATGACATCGTTCTTCGTGTTGAAGAACAATGTCGTTCCAAAGCTAGCGGAATGTTCTACACAAGAAGCTCATTTTTGTTCTTTTATAATATCGCAATATAGTCATGGTGATCAAAAGGTTGTTCTCTACAGCAAATTACTTGTGTTGATTAAACATGTCATTTGAGATAGTCCTTATATTCAAGCTATAGGTGGGAATTTTGCCAGGAGGATATTGATCTATGTATATATCTGACCTTCCACGTTAAAATGAACGCTATAACTAAGCGACATCTATTGGCCGTCTTTAAAAATTAAAAAATCCCCTTAATAAGTTACTTAATAAATACACCACGTAGAACTGGGGCAAACAATGTCAAACCTCTTTTGAAGCTCTCAAAAAGAGTCTGACCTCACAACCGATCTTACATCTTTTTAAAGAAGGACTGCCATGTTAACTTTATTGTGACGCCTAACTTCTAGGCATAGCCGGTGTCCTCAAAACAACAATACCCAGATGGGACTCTATATCCAGTACAATTTTACATTATTCGGTGGAGTCTAAAGATGTCCACATACGAGTACGAGATCCGTTACATAAAAGGATCGAAACAGCATGAGGCGGATATTCTATCGCGCAATCCGTTTTGTTGATTCCTCAGCGCTGCAAAAATAAAGGGAAACAACCCTTTGAGCTCCTCTATCCAAACGCCTACCATAAACTCAGAAGGCCTCACACTCTAACTCGAAAAGGCGTGACGAAAGTTATCGTTCCTCCCTCACTCCAACACCACTAATAAATAAGGTACATGTAGAATACCCTGGTGTTTCACAGATGACGAGAATCATTTCCACCCAATTCACTTGACGTTGAACTACCCAGTCTCTATTGCCAGATATATCAGATCCTTTCAAAAAAGGCAAAAGACGCCACCACTCTGTTTATTAATTGATTGAGGTAGGCAAGCCCTTCCTCAGCAAACGTTTGCTGATCAATTATTTAAAAGAGTTGCGGCATCTCATGCCTTTTTTTTGTAATTTGTCTAAATCTGCAAACCTGTGATAATGAAAAAATATTATGTAATATAATATATTCCATATGTAAATTAATTGAAAGACCCAAGGGTCCCAAATACGGTACAATAGAACAACTTCCTCCCGTTTCACACCCTTTCGACACATTATCTATAGACACCATAGCCGGATTTTCAGAATATGGCAGTTCAAAAACTTATTCCAACATGATCGTCGACCACCTAAGCCGTTACGCATGGACCTTCCCCTCTAAGTCAACCAGCACACTTACATACTTA
>CP092867.1:118222352-118311246 GCA_030710605.1 Cordylochernes scorpioides
GCTCGGCGAGATCCTCACTTCTATATTACAAATCTTCTCTTTTTCCTCAATACTCATTAATTCGCAATAAAATTCGTGCCATTCCTGTACAGTAATTTCTCCTTGAATTTTTGTTGCTCTTTTAAATAGCGCAATGGTCTTCCAAAAGGACTTTGAATCTTTTATATTTCTCAATATTTCTTGTTTTTCCTGAATATATTTCTTTCTTTTATCATCTAATAAACCGAGATATTTCTTTCTATGGAGAGCATAGCTTTCAAGGTCTTCCTTCCTGTTGGTTCTACGGTATTCCTTCAGACTTTCTTTTGTTAGCTTTTTCATCTCGTAACAGCTTTTGTCAAACCATGGTTTAGATTTTCCGGTGGCACCCTTAGTTGAGTACATTATTCCTGATGTTGACATTGCCTCGGTAATTCTTTGAGTGAAAGTATTTACGGAGCTATCGAGATTTGATATTTTTACTACTTGCAATTCCTTTAATTCCTGTTTAAATGTCTTAATTCCCTCAGCTGTCCATCTGTATCTCGTAACACCATATTCTTCTACCTTAGATTTGTTTTCATAGGTGTTTTGGACTGTTAACTTCAGGATAAGAGGAAGGTGATCTGAGTACATCTGGGTTTCTATCCTGAAGTCTGATATTTTTTCCAGTATTCCTTGGGAAACTATGCAGTAATCAATAGTTGATGAGCCTCTCTCCGAGACATATGTAAAGTCTCCCTCTCTGTCTCCTGTTGATCGTCCGTTGATTATTGTCAGCGAATTGTCCTCGAGAAACTCGAGGAGTCCTTCAGCCAGTGGTGAAATTATTAGATCTCTTGCTTTTCTTTCGGAAACTAAAGAGAGTTGAAGATTTGTTGGATTATACAGTCCCCCGAGCCCTCCAGTTCTAATATTTAAATCCCCAATCAGAATTAGTTCTTTCCCGTCAGTTATCTGTTTTTCCATATATTTAGTTAATCTAACTAAGTTGTTCTGGTACAGTTCGTTTGGAGGGAGATATACAAATATCAAGCAGGTGGTGGGTTTGTCGGTTCCTATGTTTTGTGATAAAAAAATCGATATCCAGATGTTATCCTTTTCTGTACTGTGCAACCTGTAATGTCCCCCTTTTTTGACACCCCCAATTATTCCTCCTGATCCCCTTCCCCTTTCTGTGGTCTTAGTTGCCGGCTGTTCAAAAATTTGGAAATCCTTTAATGTTATATTTGTGAGATTTATACACCATGTTTCAAGTAAAGCGAAGATCTCGTAATTTTTAATGTACTCGAGAAGTGGAAAAACAGAGAGCAACCTAAAAAGTCCATTTATATTCCAGCATATTATTGTGTTTACCGTATCTTTTGGTTTTTAAAGCTAATAGTCTTAAAACTTTTTTGTGAATCTTTATTTATATGTATTTTATTTTGTAGTATCTGTAAAGTTGTCAACATCATTTCGGGGCTGCGTCAACTGCTATGATGTAGAGCCCTTTTCACCAACCACTCTACCATCAACGACTTCGTATTTTTGTCCATTTGCAAGAAGCTTATTGTCTCTTAATTTTGAACGTATTCCTTTTTCGGATAGTTCTTTCTTCTTAGAAATCAGTAAGCGGCGTTGTTCTCGGGTCTTCAGAGTGTAATCTTTGTTTACAAAAATTTTATCATCTCTGAATTTGTAAGAATTCCTAAGTAGTGCAATTCTTGTGGTTTGTTTCGGAATTTCAACCAAAATTGGCGCGTTAGCTTTCTTTGAAAGCCGATGACAACGCATTATTTCCGATTCGACTTGTATTTGCATCTTTTCATTTATCGCCGTAACCAATTTGCATAAGGTTTCATCTGAGTTTTCGGCTTCGGGCCCTTTTATACCGTAAAATATAAGGTTATTTTCCCTTATTTTCCTGTCCAGCATGTCACCGTGATCCTCTAGACTTTTTATTCTTAAATCGTTTTTTTGTGGCTAATTCCAAGCATGTTTTCTGTGAAGTTTCGATAACGGTCAATCTTTGATCCCATTCATCGAACTTTTGTTCAATGTTTTGTAATCTAGTTCTAGTCTTGCTCCTAAAGTCCTTAGCTCTGTATGGATTTGTATAACAATAGATTTAAGATCATCTTCAATAACTTCCTTTGTCTCAGTAGTTTGTACAGTGGACAGAGTTGTTTGCTTTTTTGTAGGGGGCCCGGGGTTAAGTTCCACGCCACCAATGATTAGTAGTATGGCAATCACTCTTATCAAGTAGGCAGAATAATACGTTTGAGTTAGCGTAAGGTAGCAGGATGGGTACATTTTGTTATTGTAAGATAGTTTTTTAAATTCATCGTACTTCTCAACGAGAAATTTAGGCTCTTTAATACTAACGATAAACAACAATGCAAGTACTATGTATATAAATTTCATCTTTTATTTCTTGGTGTGTGATTTTAGAAAAAAAAAGTAAGATTTAACAGTAAGTGCTAAGATTATATTAATAATGTAATACATTATTTTAAACATATTTTTATGCAAAAATTGTCTTTAAAAATATTTCTAAAATATATAATCATAAAATGCACCCTCTACAGAACCAAAGAGGTCTCACCAGACCACCTCTTGGAATGTATTGGAGCCTCAAGACAAGACCTATATTCCAACCCAACCAAGATTGTGAATTTTATCTATAAATTCAGACTCCATTACCTTGTATAATTATAATATAGGATAATAAAAAAAAATAATATTAATAATAAAAGTAATATTGGAATAGTAGTTGATAAGATAAAACTCAGAAAAAAGTAGTCACAATTTGTTCACCAAATTGGGCGACAATTTTTTCATTAGAATCAATGCTCCAATAAATGTGTAGTTCTTTGAGAGACGCAGCAATAAAAAGTTGATTGTGTCATAGATTGTTTCTAAATGTATTGATGACAGTTTAGATTAGCTTGTTAATTGTTTTGTCAATCTTTCTCCTCTCTCTCAGTTGATCTTCTGACTTTATCTTTAACTTGTCACTTCCTAATACTTCTAATCGAAAACTTTATGTTGAAAATGATTTTTCCTGTGCTCATATTTCTGTGGTATTTATTTTATATAAACTTATCTAAATTTATAAGGTTGTCCCAAAAGTTCGTGTTTTTTCTTAAAACGTTGTTTTACTTATTACTTGGCAAATAATATTATTACGGAGAATACATAAAAATACATTTTTAATTGAAAAGGCATATATTGGATCAAAATATCATTTATTTTCCAATATTTCAGTTAGCTGAACGCCAACCTTTTTCAAGGTATTATAACATTGATACGCATTAATATGTTATAATAACTCGAGAAAGGTTGGCGTTCAGCCAACTGAAATATTTGTAAAATATTTCCGACGGTAAAAAGATGCCTGAAGGGTCATCGTTTCGACGATATCCCGAACATCCAACGTTCTGTCACGAAGGCACTAACTGGAATAACTCCAACGGACTACAGTGGGGCCTATGAAGCTTGGAAAACGCGCTGGCAACGTTGTATCGACGCCCAAGGCGAGTTCTTTGAAGAATATCAACGTTTTGTACAAATCGGATCAATAAATTTGTTTTTCTAGACTGAGTCTCATTACTTATCTACCACACCCTGTATGCCTTTACAATTAAAGATTTATTTATGGATTTCTCTATTTTCAAAATAATAATAAATAATACAATTACTTTATACATAATACAAAGACATTATAGATAACGGCGAATAATATTGGTATTTCCATTATTTGAAAGTGTTTACGAACTTTTTGGGACAATTTTGTATATTACTTAAATATATTTATTTGAAAATAGAGCAATTCATAAATAAATCTTCAATTAAAAAGATTTTTATTAAAATTAGATCAAAAATAACTTATTTACCAATATTTCATTTGGCTAATCACCAATCTTTTTCAAGGTATTATAACATATTTATGTCAACAACAGACTCAGCGCCACATAATGTCTGTAATATTTTTTTCTAATTTTTTCTCCCTCTCCATTGAATATAGGCAAAAATATATTTTAACTTAATTCTATTGACGTTATGTGACGCTGAGTTTGTTGTTCACATAAATATGTTGTAATACCTTGAAAAAGGTTGGCGATATGCCAACTGAAATATTGGTAAATAAATTATTTTTGATCCATTACTTGAACTAAGTTAATATTTCTGAAGATCATTTGTTGGTTGGAAGTTGATTCAGAGAAACACAGCCACATCAACCTATAGTTTATTTAACTCCTGATGTTTCAGTTACTTCTTATCATTCTCTTCAGGGAATTGAGGAAGTTAATATTTAGTTTCTATTATTTCATCTTCTGATTAATATAATTTAAAATTTAAAAAACAATATCCATTTTCTTTTATAGATACCGTATAGTTATTTCCCATTCTTTTTTAATCTTCCTATTAATATATTTTAAAATTTTAAAAACGGTATTCTTTTTCTTCTTTACTTACCGTAATGAAAATATTGTCAATAGACTCTATCTTGTCAGGTTGTTTATTAAGTAGTCAGTAGGAATAATAAATGAATTAAATTGTGCTGAAAAGTATTAAATTTAAGTAAATAATAGACAAATTCTAATATAAAAGGGCAGTGGATCAAGGAATTATCTGCTTATATTGCAAAGACTTAGAGGGCTCTAATGCCCACATCTTGTGCCGTGGGATCCCAAGTGACTTAAAGCGTCTGTTCATTTTAAATATCATCTTTCCTTTAAAACTATTTAAATTTTCCTTTTGAAGAAAGGTTCATTGATCATATTGGCTCTTGTTGAAAGTGACAATTCCAGTACAATAAAATAAGACTTAATCCAAATAATTTATTAGTGTGTGACGTTTCGGCAACAGCATTGTCACCATCATCAGACAAAATAATAAAATATATATATTTTTTATAAAATCATTTTTATTCTTTTGTCTGATGATGGTGACAATGCTGTTGCCGAAACTTCACACACTAATAAATTATTAGGATTAGGTCTTATTTTCTTGTATTATAATCTATAATCCAAATTGTGCTTTATCGTGACAATTCCTGATATTTCTACGATAGAAAATTCTTTTGATTTGCATAACATTTCAGTATTGTCTATGTTAATTGACTGCCTATATAGCGCAGCCTTGTTGAATTGTTAGCTGGCTATCAGTTAAGTGAATAGGACAGGCCGGCGTGAGCTGCTGAAGTACATATAATTTGATCTCTTTGTCCTTCTTTATTGTTTTATACCTTTAAGTAATAAAGGATCTTTCTCTTCTATTAATCTATCATTTTTTCCCAACAACTTTAATATTAAGAAATATTTTTTATTATATATAGAGAGAGAGATTGAATCTAATTTTATTGACCTCTAATCAACAGTTAAAAATACATTTTGAAAACAATTACAGTTATAAAATAAAAACATGATAAATATTTACATCATACGTAGCCCTTCTTGGAGGGACGATTGGACTATATCAAAAGTTTGGACTGAGTTTGGACTTGCTTATAACCGAGTTTTTGTTCCCTTTAAATATCAGCTTGAGTTCATCATTATATATATATGGAAGCAATGGTCGCCTCTCCCGTCAAAATTAACGTCAGAATCTGACGCCATCTATTGACCGTCGCCGCAACTAGCGGCATCGGGTCGGTGACAAAGCCACAACACCAACCTTGGCAAACTGATAAGCGTCCACCTAGAGACCATGGTTTCGGGCTAATGGCCCTCGTCAGTCTAGCGCGGACTTTATTCCATGAGATCCACACGGGATCTAATGGAATCCTCACAATCTACCAAAGAGGTGGTTTGCTGGCAATGTGGCTGGGCCAAATCTATTGGCAAAACATAGATGGAAAATTTGCCGGGAGGAAATCAATCCATGGAAACAATGGTCGCCTCTCCCGTCAAAATTAACGTCAGAATCTGACGCCATCTATTGACCGTCGCCGCAACTAGCGGCATCGGGTCGGTGACAAAGCTACAACACCAACTTTGGCAAACTGATAAGCGTCCACCTAGAGACCAAAGGAAGCAATTTTTTATCCTCAAGGCAACGTATAAACAGCGACCTTTATTGTGACATTCTTGTAAATAAGCTAAAGCCCGGTATAAGAAACAAAAGAAGAGGGAAGCTTAGTAAAGGTGTTCTCTTCCTTCATGATAATGCAAGGCCGCATACATTATGTAAAACTGTATCTACAATCATTAAATTAGGTTTTGAAGTTTTAGAACACATCCTGCATATAGTCCAGACCTAGCCCCCTCTGACTATTTCCTTTTTGGACTACTAAAGAAGGAGTTAAAGGGAAAGCGATTTGACTCGGATGAAGATGTCCAGAAAGTGGTGCAAGATTATTTTCACACGCTTCCTAAGAGGGCCCTATAAAGAGGGTATTTACAAGTTGCCAGAACGATGGAGACGATGTATAGAAAGCCAAGGTGATTATTTTAAATAAATCAAGTTCTAATTTTTAATAACGTTCTTATTTTTTTTAATAAATTATAATTCACCTTATTTATTGATCCCACCTTGTATATATGATCCTTCATAAATATATTATAATATAATAAGCTATATTTAATAGACTTTTATAAATATGTATATATGTGGGATGGTTGCGTGCGTGATGGTGTGGCTTGCGGAAAAGCCGCTGATAAGATTATAATTATTTTTATAAAATAAATTAATTTATTTAAATCCAGAAATATATAGAGAGGAAAGAAGTAACGGCCGCTGGAAGCAAGCCTTGTTGTTCGAACGACGCGCGTGCTAAGAGTCCCGGATGCCGCCCGCGCGCGGATGCGTAGTGAGGTGTTCTCCCAACTCGCGCTTGCCGAAGCGTAGTGAGGCCGCCACACTACTGCCCGTGTGTGTAGTGAAGCTTTGTCCCAGTTCGCGCTCGCTGAAGCAAAGTGTGGTCCCCACATATATATTAAAAAATAAAAAGGGCAACCCCTTATCGGGAAGCTGAAAGTTGCTGATGGCTTGCGCCATCTATCGGAAAAGCCATCAGCAAATTTCAGTTGCCCGATAAAGAGATGCCTTTTTTTCTTCTTTCTTAATTTATGAACCTTATCCCAGTACAATATCATATTTGTACTATTTTTTTCATATATATATATTAATTTATATTAAATTATATAATTGTATAATATATGATCATTCTCTTTTGTGACATAAATACCAACGGAAAACCACATAGTGTGTGTGTCTTAGACAGGCTGTGTGGTTACAGTTGGAGCTGCAGTTCCAATCGGACTATGCCAACTTCAGCGAGCCCAGCAACAGCACACTTCTCCGGGCCATGAATATCGAGCGGTGGAAGGCCTGGGTCAACAACAGAGCTATCGATGACAACGCTCTGGTCGGTCTACTGGCGGCTTATGTCGTGCTGATCCTCACTGGGGCCACGGGGAATGGCCTCGTGTGCATGGCCGTCGCCCGCAAGCCACAGATGCGAACAGCACGCAATGTTTTCATCATCAATTTGGCCATCTCTGATCTCATACTGTGTCTTTTCACCATGCCCTTCAGCCTAGTAGAGATTGTTCTCAAATTCTGGCCTCTGGGTACTCTAACCTGCAAACTTGTGGCTGCTCTTCAGGCAACTAGCATTTTCGTCTCGACCATCAGCATTACAGCCATCGCCTTGGATCGCTACAAGGTCATTATCTACGCTAGTCCTGAAAGATGTCGACCCATTAGTGCAATCGTTACTCTCAGCCTCATATGGATTATTTCTTTGGTTCTGTCTTCACCTCTATTTATTTTTAAGACCGTAGAACATCATCCGCTTCCGTCAAAGCTTCTTGGATTAGGGGAATCGGTCGATTATTGCATAGAACAATGGCCTATGCAACATGGACGACTTGCCTACTCAGCTTTTTCAATGGTTTTCCAATACATCCTACCTATCATAATAGTCAGTGTCTCCTATACCCAGATTTGCATAAAATTAAGGTACCGCATGGGTCGAAGAAGCACACAACTACAGGAGCGTCAAGAAAGGGATAAAAAAAGAATGAGAAAGACCAATATATTGCTGGTCTCCATTGCCTTGATTTTCGGGATCAGCTGGCTTCCTCTTAACATTCTAAATATCTGGGCCGATATCTCGTACCCGTTCAAGGATGACTCCGAATTCCGTATTGTATTTGCATGCTGTCATATGGTAGGCATGAGCTCAGCATGCTCCAACCCACTTCTGTACGGTTGGCTGAACGATAATTTCAAGAAGGAATTCAAGGAAATCTTTTCAACTTGCTGCTTATCCGTGCCCTCCAACAAAAAGCCAACCACCACAGAAGCTACCTATGTGTAAACATCACGTTCAAGGATCAAAACTATTGTACATTTTGGATTACACGGTGGCTTCATGATAATAAGTTTATATACAAAAAAAAATAAATTTATAAATTTAAAATTACTTAGTGTATAGATGCATTCATTTTTAGTATTATTAATAGTATTTTAAAATAGCATTATTTCTTACCTTTTCGTTCCTATTTCTGAAGTTCAAATATAACGATATCCTCATAATAAGGTCCTTAAATATGTTTGTTAAAACAACAATTGAAGAGAAGTTAATTTTTCTCAAGCTTCGAATTCTAAGCGTTATATAGCTTTTACTTTAAAGATAAATGTTAATCGTTCAGATTTCTTTCGTTATTTCTGAGTCTATACATTTGGACACGCCTGATTTAGTCTGATAAAAGATAACATCGTTATAACACTAATTTTAAGGTTATGACCAAAGGCGTACTATAAGCAGGATAGTTTAAGGATTCAAGATGCTAGGAAAAAGTATCTCAACAAGTCGGAAGGCTATACAGAATTTAGTATAATGAAGATTTAACTTCATTATAAAATATTTTCAGACCACAATTGCTGGTCGTAAATTTTTGTAATGGGAAAGAGCTCTGATTCAACCAATTTCTTCTTGGTAAAGTTAACAAGGAGTCCCCAGAAGGAGTTTGTTTAGAAAAAGAATTATATATTGGCTAATATATATATATATATATATAAGGTTGTTCCAAAATTCGAGTTTTTTAACGTTATTTTTCTTATTACTTGGCGAATAATATTATTACGGCAAATACATAATAATGCATAATACAATTACTTTATATATAATACAAAGACATTATACATAATGGCTAATAATATTGGTATTTCAATTGTTTGCAAGTGTTTACGAACTTTTAGGACAACCTTGTAGTACTCTTTCATTACAAGAATCTGAGAAGTCTATTTTGTTTTGATATTCTCACAGCTTAAACAATAATAGGGACCAAAATGTAATTAAATGTTTCTCTATTTAAGAAAGGAAAAATCAGCTTCTCGAAGAGGTTATATATTTAAAGATTTTCGACCTGTATTGGATTTTAATGGAAAGTTTAGGCTGTTATATTTAATTCAAGCATATTTGATTAACTAAAATATATACAGTTAAACCTGTCTATAGCGCTCCCTCTTGGGACTCACCAAAATAGAGTGCTATAGAGAGGGGGTGCTATAGACAGGTCGCTTTTAATGTAAATCGCATATTATTACGTATTTAAAATCGGGCGCTATAGAGAGGGAGGAGCTTTTAAGAGGGGGCGCTATAGACAGGATTAACTGTATATTTTTCATATTTCTAGTTCAACACAACATACATGTCAATGCAAGTTTACTATTTATGTTTTCAATATTTTACTTTTTTTGTAATTAGAATTTTGTTCTCTTGTAGAAGGGTAGAGCCTGAAAGCTATAGAGACTGCGCTTTGATAAAATTGAAAACAAACTCATCTCCAGAAACCTGTGGAATTGTTGAATTTATGTCCAGAATATGTTTTAAATTAATCAATTAGAATGTTCATTTCTGTATTCTTCATTTATTCTTTTATTTTATTCTCTTTTTTAGTAAATTCAATTATTTCATTGAATAATTTTAAACTTATTTTGTTCAAATATTTGATCATTTTGGATTTTATAAAGTGGTGTCGTTCAATATTGATTGATGATTAGATGAGCCTCTCATGAAATCTTTTTTTCTATATTTGACAAAATAAAATCTTGAAAATGTGTTTTACTTTTGCATATTTATCCAAACTAAGCACGAACACAATTTTGAATATTAACAATAGCAACATTTTAGAGATTTAATACTAGACTCCATAGATTGGATGCACCAAAAGCAACAGTTTGAACTAGTTTATTTCATGAGAATTTGTATACTTTGCCTATTATAAATTTAATAAACTCTAAATCTAATGAACTCTAAACCTAAATATATGAATTGGGAAAAATTCTCCACTCTTGAATGCTTATTTTTTATCTCAAATAGTAGAGTACATGATAATCAATCACTTCTCACACTGTATTTGCCCCACATGTCTTCATATGAAAATGTAGTTCGAATTTGTACTTATAGATGACAGAACATTAAACAATTAAAATTTAAACATTTTTTTTTATTCTTCTAAAAAATGTTACCGGAAAATATTACGATATCAAATAAATGATAATATATAAATAAAGAAGTAAACAAAGGGAAGATAGAAAGTATATGTTTACAAATTTCTTCAGCAGAACATTGAATAATGGTTGATTTCATTAAGTTGCGGCTTTTTCAAGAATAATACCAAATATATTATTGGATGGCTTCAAAATTCTCCTTTTTTTCAGGTTGTGAAAATAAAAACTTGGTAAAAATACATTTTTATAAATTCTTCAATGCCGATCTCGTGTCTTGATTAGCGAGAGTTTAAACAAAAGACGATGGTTGTTGGTGCTGAATTTTTAGGTAGATTGATAGGTTTAACATGGGATAAGCTCTACTTGTGGATGAATTATAAGGTTATCCCAAAAGTTCGTGTTTTTATTATAACTTGACGAATAATATTATATTATGGTGAATTAATAATATGATACATAATACAATTACTTTATACATAATACAAAGACACTATACATAACGGCGAATAATATTGGTATTTCAATTGTTTGCAAGTGTTTACGAACTTTTGGGACAACCTTGTATATGGAAATAGAAGAACAGTTTAAGATAGATTTTAAATAAACACTGGTTCTTCCAGGATTAGTAACAAAAATCGACTGCAACGGTACTATTCCATAGACAGTATTTTCTGTAATACTTCCTCGTATATAGCACCCAAACATGTTTATTTGGAGTTTGTAAAAGGTAACTTCCCAAAGCAGCGAACACATTTTTCACGCAACTGAACGTTGATTGTCGCCTTTTCCTTATGATTGGCATAAATATAAATTGAATATCGATTTTTTCCGAACATTTAGCTTAGAATATCTTATAACTAATTTATCAAAAGCTTTCATGAACATCTTTGAGGTCATTAAGGTACAATTAAGCCTATAATGGTTGGCTTTTCCTTATTTATTAAGTTTTATTCAGTCTTACATATAACTCACCCCTTCAACAGGTTCATGATCAGATGGTGCCTTTTATAGCCTCTTTTATGTCTGGTTTTAATAGAGAAAAAACACCTTTGGACCCTTTAGAAAAGTGAAACGCATTATTGATTTAAGTTATGTTTATTTATTAAAATATAATCAAATACATATTTCCTTTCTCTCCCTCTTCATATTGATAATATATTATAATGATAAAAATATAGCATTAAAAACAAGTAGGCATATCCTGACCACAAACTTAAGCGTTTTGGATATGCCCCTACTTTGTTTTTAATATCAACACCTGACCTTTTTTTATTTTTTAACATATATATATAGTGTGAAAAAACAATAGAAAAAAATAAAAAGGTCAAGTGTTGATAATAAAAATAAAAAAGGCCTATCCTGACCAGGAGCACATGTGCTTTTCATAAGGCAGAGTGCCATCTGGTGGAACAGAAATCAACTAAACATTGATTTAGCCTGTTCACCTGTCAATGTTTAGTTGATTTCTGTTCCTCCAGATGGCGTTCTGCCTTCTGAAAAGCACATGGGCTCCTGGTCAGGATATGCCTTTTTTATTTTTAATATATATAGTGTATATATTTAAAATAAAAAGAGTATTTTTAATTGCTCACATGAACATTTTAGATGGTTCTTTTCTTTATTTTTCACATGTTTAGTGTAATTACGCTAATTTGTGATCTTAAATACCCATTACGTGATTTCTCAGGAAGCTTCAAGGACCAACTTTTTGGTCGTTCAGTTACAGCTTCCACCACTATGACGAGGGCCAACAGCCCGAAACGTAGTTGGCTTTTCTTGATTTATAAAGAAATTGGGTTGGCCAAATATTATAGAACAAACCTGAATAAATGTTTGGTTTATATTTCTTTCACATCTAAAATGCTCATGTGGGCGATCAGGAAATGCTCTTTTTATTTTTAATATCAACACCTGACATCTTTTCTTATATTTTCTTTTTTTTTCATATATATGTGTTTTGAAAATAGAGCAATTCATAAATAAATCTTTAATTAAAAAGGCATATATTGGTTCGAATTATAATTTATTTTGCCAATATTTCAGTTGGCTGAACGCCAACCTTATTTCTTCAAAGACACTTCGACCAGTAAATCTGTAGATTTACTACAGTAACCGAAGTGTCCTTAATTTTAAGAACTATGAATACCGGCCAGGCAGCCTCTATCTTTACGCCAACCTTGTTATAACACCCTGAAAAAGGTTGGCGTTCAGCCAACTGAAATATTGGTTAAATAAATAATAATTTGATCCAATATATGCCTTTTTAATTAAATATTTATATGTATATATTAATAATATGACGCCTTAACCAACATTATACTTTAAATACCAATAATTATATATATTGATAAAATTTATATTCAAGAGATATAGCGATTCGAAAAGGAATATGTGATATATCAATTCAAATGAATAGAATATAATAAACAAACAAATATATGAATGAATATAAATAATATATTTTGATATATTATTTATGAAAAAATATTACTGTAAATTTTTCTTAATAAGAAATATATATGTTTAATATTTTAGAGAGGGAGGAGCTTTTAAGCGGGGGCGCTATAGACAGGATTAACTGTATATTTTTCATATTTCTAGTTCAACACAACATACATGTCAATGCAAGTTTACTATTTATGTTTCAATATTTTGCTTTTTTTGTATTTAGAATTTTGTTCACTTGTAGAAGGGTAGAGCCTGAAAGCTATAGAGACTGCGCTTTGATAAAATTGAAAACAAACTCATCTCCAGAAACCTGTGGAATTGTTGAATTTATGTCCAGAATATGTTTTAAATAAATCAATTAGAATGTTCATTTCTGTATTCTTCATTTATTCTTTTATTTTATTCTCTTTTTTAGTAAATTCAATTATTTCATTGAATAATTTTAAACTTATTTTGTTCAAATATTTGATCATTTTGGATTTTATAAAGTGGTGTCGTTCAATATTGATTGATGATTAGATGAGCCTCTCATGAAATCTTTTTTTCTATATTTGACAAAATAAAATCTTGAAAACGTGTTTTACTTTTGCATATTTATCCAAACTAAGCACGAACACAATTTTGAATATTAACAATAGCAACATTTTAGAGATTTAATACTAGACTCCATATATATAGATTGGATGCACCAAAAGCAACAGTTTGAACTAGTTTATTTCATGAGAATTTGTATACTTTGCCTATTATAAATTTAATAAACTCTAAATCTAATGAACTCTAAACCTAAATATATGAATTTCAAAATGTTATCCACTCTTGAATGCTTATTTTTATCTCAAATAGTAGAGTACATGATAATCAATCACTTCTCACACTGTATTTGCCCCACATGTCTTCATATGAAAATGTAGTTCGAATTTGTACTTATAGATGACAGAACATTAAACAATTAAAATTTAAACTTTTTTTTTTATTCTTCTAAAAAATGTTACCGGAAAATATTACGATATCAAATAAAGGATAATATATAAATAAAGAAGTAAACAAAGGGAAGATAGAAGGTATATGTTTACAAATTTCTTCAGCAGAACATTGATTGATGGTTGATTTCACTGAGTTGCGGCTTTTTCAAGAATAATACCAAATAAAATTATTGGATGGCTTCAAAATTCTCCTTTTTTTTCAGGTTGTGAAAATAAAAACTTGGTAAAAATACATTTTTATAAATTCTTCAATGCCGACCTCGTGTCTTGATTAACGAGAGTCTAAACAACAGGCGATGGTTGTTGGTGCTGAATTTTCAGGTAGATTGATAGGGTTAACATGGGATAAGCTCTACTTGTGGAAGAATTATTACGAACTTTTGGGACAACCTTGTATATGGAAATAGAAGAACAGGTTAAGATAGATTTTAAATAGACACTGGTTCTTCCAGGATTATTAACAAAAATCGTCTGCAACGGTACTATTCCATAGACAGTATTTTCTGTAATACTTCCTCGTATATAGCACCCAAACATGTTTATTTGGAATTTGTAAAAGGTAACTTCCCAAAGCAGCGAACAAATTTTTCACGCAACTGAACGTTGCTTGTGGCTTTTTCCTTATGATTGGCATAAATATAAATTGAATATCGATTTTTTCCGAACATTTAGCTTAGAATATCTTATAACTAATTTATCAAAAGCTTTCATGAACATCTTTGAGGTCATTAAGGTACAATTAAGCCTATAATGGTTGGCTTTTCCTTATTTATTAAGTTTTATTCAGTCTTACATATAACTCACCCCTTCAACAGGTTCATGATCAGATGGTGCCTTTTATAGCCTCTTTTATGTCTGGTTTTAATAGAGAAAAAACACCTTTGGACCCTTTAGAAAAGTGAAACGCATTATTGATTTAAGTTATGTTTATTTATTAAAATATAATCAAATACATATTTCCTTTCTCTCCCTCTTCATATTGATAATATATTATAATGATAAAAATATAGTATTAAAAACAAGTAGGCATATCCTGACCACAAACTTAAGCGTTTTGGATATGCCCCTACTTTGTTTTTAATATCAACACCTGACCTTTTTTTATTTTTTAACATATATATATAGTGTGAAAAAACAATAGAAAAAAATAAAAAGGTCAAGTGTTGATAATAAAAATAAAAAAGGCCTATCCTGACCAGGAGCACATGTGCTTTTCATAAGGCAGAGTGCCATCTGGTGGAACAGAAATCAACTAAACATTGATTTAGCCTGTTCACCTGTCAATGTTTAGTTGATTTCTGTTCCTCCAGATGGCGTTCTGCCTTCTGAAAATCACACAGGCTCATGGTCAGGATATGCCTTTTTTTATTTTTAATATATATAGTGTATATATTTAAAATAAAAAGAGTATTTTTAATTGCTCACATGCACATTTTAGATGGTTATTTTCTTGATTTTTCACATGTTTAGTGTAATTACGCTAATTTGTGATCTTAAATACCCATTACGTGATTTCTCAGGAAGCTTCAAGGACCAACTTTTTGGTCGTTCAGTTACAGCTTCCACCACTATGACGAGGGCCAACAGCCCGAAACACGCTCACGTAGTTAGCTTTTCTTGATTTATAAAGAAATTGGGTTGGCCAAATATTATAGAACAAACCTGAATAAATGTTTGGTTTATATTTCTTTCACATCTAAAATGCTCATGTGGGCGATCAGGAAATGCTCTTTTTATTTTTAATATCAACACCTGACATCTTTTCTTATATTTTCTTTTTTTTTTCATATATATGTGTTTTGAAAATAGAGCAATTCATAAATAAATCTTTAATTAAAAAGGCATATATTGGTTCGAATTATAATTTATTTTGCCAATATTTCAGTTGGCTGAACGCCAACCTTGTTTCTTCAAAGACACTTCGACCAGTAAATCTGTAGATTTACTACAGTAACCGAAGTGTCCTTAATTTTAAGAACTATGAATACCGGCCAGGCAGCCTCTATCTTTACGCCAACCTTGTTATAACACCCTGAAAAAGGTTGGCGTTCAGCCAACTGAAATATTGGTTAAATAAATAATAATTTGATCCAATATATGCCTTTTTAATTAAATATTTATATGTATATATTAATAATATGACGCCTTAACCAACATTATACTTTAAATACCAATAATTATATATATTGATAAAATTTATATTCAAGAGATATAGCGATTCGAAAAGGAATATGTGATATATCAATTCAAATGAATAGAATATAATAAACAAACAAATATATGAATGAATATAAATAATATATTTTGATATATTATTTATGAAAAAATATTACTGTAAATTTTTCTTAATAAGAAATATATATGTTTAATATTTTTAAGATGTATATATTGAATGGTATTTTAAAGACATAATAGTAATATTAAATAAGCTTGAAGAAACAATTCAAGTGATAAAGAAATAAACCATATCTATTCAATCTACGGTATTTTTATTTTTTAGTGTTTCTATTTCTCTTATAATCGAAAAGCTAGTGTCTGTTTATGTAGGTGTTCAATTTGTAATAGAAAATTCCGTGTTAGAAAATATTTCTATTGTACTATATGAATTTTATTTTAAAATCTGCTTTTATTTAAAATATATGTTACAAATATTACTCTAAATTATTCAACTAGATAATGTTAATCGAATTAGTATACTTGAACATATGTATAATGTGTAAAAAGAGCTTAAAACATCTATTTTTTATTAAACTTGGCAATCCTCTATGGAATTGCCATTCTTTATGTCAAATTCAGGACAAGAAAAAACCATAATATGTAATATAAAATTTCATATAACTATATCATCTCTGATGTAAAACACTATATGTAATTTTCTATGGTGAAATATGTATTTCTATGTAAAATGCTATTCGCTACTAGTCACTGTTTGTACCCAATGGAATATTCATTTCTTGTTAAAGTGTATATACAACCTGATTTTTCTGTAATGTATATTCCTTTCTTTCTCTCCACACAATACACATTATATATCTCTCTTTATCTCTCTCTCTCTCTCTGTCTGTCTATATATAATCATATATTAACTTATATATATATATATATATGGATGCTACCATATCGTTAGAGTAACATTATATTCCAAACATCAATGATGGCCTTGTAAATAAAGTTGTCTTTTGAAATGCAAATTTGTCTGCTTTTTTTTTCTTCGGCTACCTTTTTACAAACAAGACAATTAGATGGCAATGCCTAAATTAAGATAAATATATATATAAAACGACACTTGAAGTTACACCGCATGAGTTTCTTTTAACGAAAAATCAAAATTTTATTTCAAGGTGAAATATCGACTATTTCTAACCTTTTTGGATGAGGTATGAAAGGGTGAATTATGAAGAGTAATGATGAACGTAAAAATAAAAGTGTCCAGGGATGGGAATCGAACCCACAATGTTCCGCTTACCGGGCAGATGCCATGTCCACTAGGGTACCCTGGACGTATTTTTCCGTTCGTAAATGATACATAAAGTAACTTATAATACAATATAATACACTGCGGCTTGTTCATACCTCATCCAAAAAGGTTAGAAATAGTCGATATTTCACCTTGAAATAAAATTTTGATTTTTCGTTAAAAGAAACTCATGCGGTGTAACTTCAAGTGTCGTTTTATAATCACAAGCCGCAGTGTATTATAAATATATATATATATATATATATTGTTAGAGGACATTGTAGGACTATTTTGGAACTTTTGACGAGCAAAAGAAAAATAACTCAAAACTAAAGTGAGAGAAAACACTATGTGAAAAGGAACCGTATAGATGACGAATCATTCATGTATAAATAAATAAACCACTGATAAATCTACCATACAATCTTAAAAATCTATTTTTTATAAAACCTAGGAATATATATATATGTGGTAGTGTGTTATGAATATAGAGCAATCAATATTTAAATCTTTAGATAATAAAAAAGGAATATATATTGGATTGTATAAAAGATTTATTTGCCAATAAGGGTGTTCAGCCAACCAAAATATTGGCAAATAAATCTTTCATTTAATCCAATATACAATATACGTCTTTTTTTATCTAATACTAGCGGATGTACCCGGCTTCGCCCGGGGTTTACCCGTGTGCATATCTACCCGAGTGATATATATTTAGATAAGAATTTTTTTTATAATTGTTTGTTATTAGCATAATCTATTTGTTTGCATCAGCATAATTTAATCAAAATTGTACTGAAATCAGAATATCCACTTTTATATAATTTGAATTAGCCTATCGTTTTCCTTGTATTTTTTGTACATATGTATTAAAATATTGGTTCGAATTAGTGAACTCCTACAAATTTGTATACCGGACATACATTCACTTTTACACATAATAGCAGAGTGACCCGGGGTACGCCCGGGATTTACCCGAGTGCTTATCTGCCCTAGTGAATATATATTTGGTTAGAGCATTCCTCGGGCATTGCCTGGGTCACTCTGCTAGTATATAATATGGGGAAAGCGAACACCGAAAAAAAGGTAAAGCGGACAGAACATTGCAACAATATTTATTAAGATATATATCAGCATTATAAATTTATATGTAAGCATTACTTGGTATATATTACTGCGCATGCTAAAATTTAAGCAATGGCTTCTGCAATTTTATAAAACCTGTCTATGAACAATATTTTTAGTTTTTCCATCTTTACAATATATGTACAAATGATTTGGTGAGCCAACTCTTGAGCATGCTACATATAACTGCCCATGGGAAAAACATGGAGATTCAAGATTGACACCACAACACTTGAGGGATTGCCCCTGGGCCTTGTTGATGGTGATGGCAAATGCCAACCGTACAGGGAATTGCAAGCGTTTAAAAAGAAAAGGAAAGTCATTCGGTATCAATGGAATGCGAGGAATCAACACATCTTTTCCATTCTCCTTCCCAGTTAAAATTGTTGCCTCAATGACATTAGGCAACAGTCTTTTTACGCAAAGTCTTGTACCGTTACAAAGCTTAGGAGGGTCAAGATTTCGGAGGAGCATGATGGGCGAGCCAATCTTAAGCCGTAGATGATGTGGTGGCAATCCAGATGGGTTGAGAGAGTTGAGAAACTCAGACGGATAATTCACAGTGTCATCAACATCAACCATTGTATTAATTGAATTGTATTCAGTTACGGAGCCAGGAAGCATATCCTGGATGCAGTTGTTTATTTCATCAACAGCGTCGTTTCTAGGAGCAAGAAATGTTCGCTCACACAACCATCCGTGATTTCTGAAATTTTCTGCTATATTTGGAAAAACTTTATCTATAAGTTCCCCAACAGATGAAACTATATTTCCAAAATCAAGAGGAAAAGATACATCACACATTGGGGATCCATTTGGGAATGTACCTTCACCAATCTGTAAAAGCTTGCGAGCGAAATTCTGTGCAGAGTGTTCCCCTAAAACTTGTACTCTCAAATTGGTTCTTAATGTAATATTTTAATGTGCTTCCAAAGAACTGAAGCTTTAAGGCAAGCATTGATTTCATCAGCAGGAGTTGACCTCGGTATGACTGGGAGAGTTTGACGAAAGTCACCGGCTAGAAGTAGTAGAATTCCTCCCATTAGTTTATTATTTCCCTTTAAGTCTCGCAAAGTTCTATCGAGGGCTTCAAGAGAATGCTTATGAGCCATAGTGCATTCATCCCATACAATGATTATACAACTTTTGAGTACTTGGGCCTGACCAGATGTACTGCTAATGTTACATGTGGGATATTGTTCGTTAGCAATGTTTAATGGTAATTTAAGCATTGAATGCGCTGTACGGCCTCCAGCAATGAGTGTGGCAGCTATCCCTGATGAGGCAATAGCAAGTGCAATTGCATTCTTTGATCGGACTTCAGCAAGTAATAAATTAATTAAAAATGTTTTCCCAGTTCCTCCGGGTGCATCAAGGAAAATAATGCCACCCTGTTGTTTATTGATGCAGTCCATAATGCTATTATATGCCTCTCTTTGATCTTCAACCAAGAGAGGCTTCTTGGAATCAACAAACCTGCGAAGTTGTTCAATATTGTAGTTCTTTTCTCTCATAAGTTCTCTATTTAATATTGTCGGCTGACATCGCTCCGGGGATTGCAAGCCTAGCTGTGATAATGTCCTATCATTGATGGCCAGACACTTATTTTGTAACAATAAAAGAGCTTCATTGAAAATATCGGATGAGAAGTTTATGTCAAGAGTAGGGTTAGCTCTTCTGGCTTTGATAAGTACATCTTCACTCATGCTCTCACGATATTTCTCCCACAAATTTTGAGGATTGGATGGGTTGCAGGTGGTCAGTAGAATGGCAAAGAGTTCTCTGATTTGTTCAGGAAAAGACTGACTTGCTGCTTCTGATAATACATTATCCCAGTGTTGATCATCCTCAAGTAAGCCAAGTTTTTGGCAAGCTTCTCTGAATGTGCGACATTCTTCACCATTAACACATTTTAAAGATGAAAATGAAGTTGGTCCTCGGACTGTATGAAGCAGCATTCTGAGAAAAAAACATTCCGCATTGTTAGGGTGAACAGTATATACTCGACCGAGAGCTTCACTGGCAAATATGCCTTCATGTTCGGGAACTGATGTTCCTTGCTTCCTTCTGCAGAAACTCTTTCTTGAAGCATTCCAAGTGTAATATCGTGGAACCTCAGGATAGAGCAAATTTTTTGCGAACGGGTCCTGTTGACACAATTGAAAGAAAGCCGTTAAAGTAGTGTTTGGTGGTGCTGCCGCAACTGTCCGGGCATTAGCATTGGTGAAATACACCCTTTGGCCATTCTCCAAATGAACACTAAGGTGAACAACGTTTGGATGACGTTCATGAATAGGAAAATATCCTATAGCGAGGATAACCATCAAACCCAGTTTGTGTATCACTAATCAGGTCTCTTGGGTAATTTTTGCTGCACTTGCCATTTTTCATACATGGTGCATTTATATTAAAAGTGCCACATGGTCCATGGATCATATTTTTTATCACCACTTCATAGAGATTGGGGTCTTCCTCTGGGTTTGGTATCTCAGCGGAAATAACATTATCAATTTGAATAGGATGAATTTTGTCTTTAAGCCAGATTAAAATATGTGAATGTGGTAGTCCGCGTTTTTGCCATTCAATTGTGAACATCCAACATCGAGTCTCCCCAAATATGCATTGCTTTGTTATTAGAGCAATTAATTTATTCAACTTTAATTTGAACACTCTGGCTGTCAGGTCATGGCGGTCCATCGGTTTCTGTCCATTAAAGAGTTCGGCATTAATTTCAGGCCATGAAGGGTTACATGTAAATGTTATAAAAAGATCGGGGCGTCCATAAGTTCTAACAAAGACCATGGCATCTTGTGTGTACTCGTGCATGTGTCGAGGACTTCCTGTGAAAGTAGCTGGCAGTATCACCAATTTTCCAAAATTAGCAACCATCCCATCATTGGCAACAGCATCCCTCAAGTGAATGTATTCTTCCACTCTGAGCTCTTTTTGATTAAGACGGATGTAAAGAAGACGCTCGCTCTCAATTTTTGCATACATATCTACAATATATTGACTGAATAATTGCCTGCAATTTAAAATGTGATTATAAACATTATCCCTGGCCATTATTCTATATGAATAAAAGCTCATAGCTGAAACTTTTCTATTAGTTGGTACACCTGTATTTTGGTCTATCTGTCTATAGTTAAAATGGTAGCCATCCTCGCCGTCCCAAAATATTATAGGATATTGAAGTGGATCATAAGATCTATGTGTTTCAGAAATGCGTTTCAGTGCATTGCTGCGGCGTTGTATAATGATGTCACGTTGATTAAACTCATCCGCTGATAGAACTACAGCAACGTCATTACTTTGAGGAGCATTGAAACGGCGTTCGTGTTCACCTGATGGTGTTTTATCAGCCCTTATTACTAACTTGTATTCATCTGATGGCATATTCTCCAATGCTGTTTTAAATATTTTTATAAGTTGATTGCATCGATGAAACATACGCTGTAGGCACAATACTGTACCATGTCGCAAGGCAGAACTGAAATGGCATCTTTGGTTCACCTCTAGCTGAGCATCTTCCACGAAGAATATTTGTAAAAATTGGGGAGGCTGATCAAGTGAGGGTAATAATGAACCTGCTCTATGGTACACCTGACCTTGAACCCTGAAAGTTGTTGGAAAAACACTTTCTTCTGAAAATGATGTGGCACCAAACGAAGTCATTTGGAAACATGAATTGTATTTTCTTATATTCCTTAAAAAATGATTGGATTCGGATGAATTGCCAGACATCAAAGAAAAAAGCTCATCTGGTGGTAATTTCGGAGGTGAAAGATAAACTTTTCCATTTTTACAGCAGAAGCCAGGAGGCTCATCTTTAAATTTCTTTGCTTTACAGTAGTTACATACTATAGACATTTGGCCGATAGTAATACTTGGGTGTTGTTCGTAATTTTTGCACGAATCATAATTAAAACCTTCTAAAAGTAAATTGGAAAGTCTATCACGCGAGTTTCGTGAGGCCAAAGTTCTTTCCCTGACATGCAGAATCCTGGCCGTATGTTCTTGTGGGGTTTCTGCCGCTCTCGAAGTACTGACCCTGTTTCTATTTTGCCGAAGCCTGTTCTCACGCTGTCCCACGGATTCCGCCGCTCTTGAGGTACTGGCCCTGTCTCTCTCTTGTTGAAGCCTGTTCTCACGCTGTTCCAAGGATTCCGCCGCTCTTGAGGTACTGGCCCTGTTTCTATTTTGCCGAAGCCTGTTCTCACGCTGTCCCACGGATTCCGCCGCTCTTGAGGTACTGGCCCTGTCTCTCTCTTGTTGAAGCCTGTTCTCACGCTGTTCCAAGGATTCCGCCGCTCTTGAGGTACTGGCCCTGTCTCTCTCTTGTTGAAGCCTGTTCTCACGCTGTCCCAAGGATTCCGCCGCTCTTGAGGTACTGGCCCTGTCTCTATCTTGTTGAAGCCTGTTCTCGCGCTGTCCCACGGATTCCGCCGCTCTTGAGGTACTGGCCCTGTTTCTTTTTTGCCGAAGCCTGTTCTCACGCTGTCCCACAGATTCCGCCGCTCTTGAGGTACTGGCCCTGTCTCTCTCTTGTTGAAGCCTGTTCTCACGCTGTTCCAAGGATTCCGCCGCTCTTGAGGTACTGGCCCTGTCTCTCTCTTGTTGAAGCCTGTTCTCACGCTGTCCCACGGATTCCGCCGCTCTCGAAGTACTGGCCCTTTCTCGATTAATCCTAAGACGATGCTCACGTTGCACAGCAGTCTCAGCACTTCGCACATTTCTTTTTTTACTCACTTTTGGTAGGACTTTTCCAATAGGTTTGCGTTTCTTGGGAGGCATCTCAGATCTCTAAAGGCTAAACAAAAGAAAAGAGTATAAAATAGTGATAAAAATAGGCAAAGTAGAGAAGAAAATATGTTATTTAAAAGCTAAACAAAAGTAAAGAGTATAAAACAGCCAATGGGCGCGCGCCGCCGTCAGATGCCCACGCGTTCTAGAGGGCGCTGTTTGTGAGCTAAGTTGAATAATTTGAATATATAGTTTTAATAATTGATTTATATATTTTTTGAAATAGCCTATCGTCTTCCCCGTTATTTTTTACCTATGTATGGAAATTTTGGTTTGAATTAGTGATCTACTGCGAATTTGTATAGGAGTCATACAAACAAAGACAAAGACAAACAAACATACAAACATACAAACATTCATTTTTATATATATAGAGAAGATATATATATATTAAAAATAAAGAAGGCATCTACTGACCACGAGCACATGTGCTTTTTTTATTTTTAATATCAACACCTGACCCACTTATCTTTTATTTTTTCTATTGTTTTTTCATATATATATATGTGTGTGGTAGTACCGCGGTTGTATCACTTCACCTTACAGAAGGGTTGTATTCGAGGATCAAAACAGCATGTACAACAAGTTACGAAGAGACAAAAGGTATGTGGAGAAAATCAGTAAGGAAATGAGGGAAAAGAAAGAAAAGTCAGATCACGTCTCTTATTTTCCTCTTCTTGTCCTCCATTTGTTCTTTTGGTCTAGATACTTTCTCAAAATACTTTTTCATTTACACATGATAGAGAGTTTGAGAGATTTACATTTTATAAATGATTTTACAGTATAGTTATTATAGTACAGTGTTTGTTTCTTATATATATTTCGAATTAAATTATATTGTAACATAGAAAATTAGGAAAGACAAACTTCAGAAAGCCAAATTAAAACTAATAAAATAGCAGAGAGGCAATGAGAAAATTTTACAGTGTATCAAAATACCAATATCGAAATTGAAAAATATTTTCATAGAATAATAAATAATCTGCTACACAATATGTTTACTGGGCACAGAAAATATTAAGTAGCTGTATAACAAAAAAAAAATTAAAAATCATATTGAAACAAAGTAATTAAAAATACGATTAGAAAAGGCAAAAATATAGCAGAAGTTAAATGATGAAAATTAATTAAATTAAATAATATTGATGTTGCTGTTGTTGTCATGTCCAATGAAAAGCCTCATATGTCCCCGTGCATCTCTATCACAGCAGTCGCAATGTCCTCTATCTTGAGTGTGTAAAGCTGCTGTTCTGGGTCCATGTCAACTTTCTGTTGTTGTCGTGTCTAATGAAGAGCCTCAGATGTCTCCATACATCTCTACCACAGCAGTCGTAAGGTCCACTATCTTGGGTGTGTAAAGCTGCTGTTCTGGGTCCATGTCAAATTTCTGTTGTTGTCGTGTCTAATGAAGAGCCTCAGATGTCTCCATACATCTCTACCACAGCAGTCGTAATGTCCACTATCTTGGGTGTGTAAAGCTGCTGTTCTGGGTCCATGTCAACTTTCTGTTGTTGTCGTGTCTAATAAAGAGCCTCAGATGTCTCCATACATCTCTACCACAGCAGTCGTAATGTCCACTATCTTGGGTGTGTAAAGCTGCTGTTCTGGATCCGTGTCAACTTTCTGTTGTTGTTGTTGTTATGTCCAATTAAGAGCCTCAGATGTCCCTGTGCATATCTATCACAGCAGTCGCAATGTTCTCTATCTTGGATGTGTAAAGCTGCTGTTCTGAGTTCATGTCAACTTTCTGTTGTTGTTGTGTCCAATGAAGAACCTCATGTGTATCCATACATCTCTATCACAACAGTCGCAACGACCACTATCTTGGGTGATCAATAATGATGAATGGGTAAATATGCAAATATCATGGGGTAAGAAGTATTTACACAAAATATCAGACATGTAGAAATTTAAAATTAGACAAAATAAAATAAGGCGTTAGCTAAGCATAGCCTTATATAAGTGTTAAATTTCTGTGTGGCTAATTGAGAGATAAACAGCAATAATATATAAGGAGATAAATAACATGAATCATTTACTATGGTGAAATTTTTAAAAAATGTTAAATATAAAGAGTTGGCATTGTGAAAGTGTTAATTATAAGGCAATAACGCACCATCTATCTGATGAGACAAGCCCTCTCAATATTTTTTCATCGCAGTAAGGACAGTAGAAGTTTGTTTTATATTTAAAAATAAACTTTCTTGCTTTAATAGTTTCAATTCTTATATATTGTGAAAGTGTGTACCCTTTAGGAAAGATTGAAAAAAAAAGTCATAGGTTGGAAGGTAGAATGAACTGGCAAGGTTTATCGGCAATATGAGATATTAGTAAAAGTTCGATACATTAAGAAATGAAAGAAAATAATTTTGATAATGTTTCACCAGCAAGTTGAACTGCTGAAAACTTGTTGATGCACTGCGAGAGTCTGGAGGAATGGAAAGTAGAATGTTAGAAATTGATCCAACGTATAAGCGAAAATATAAATAAATGAATGCGAATGAAATGCAATGTGAGGTTGTGGAGATAAAACAAATTAGATGTTAAAGAAAAAATGCTCTGTGTCCAAAGAGAAATAAAATATTCGCTGTGACAGGAGAAATATTGACGAGCTCGGTCTATAGAATACGGATAATAATTTTAAAATTTAAATGATTTTCAAAAACGCGATATTGAGAAAATGCAAAGCGGTGGAGTTGACTAGTTTAAGGCATACAAAAATTCAAAAAATTCTGAAAATGAATTTGAGAGAAAATAAAAACAATTTTCCATGCGCTCGCGAAGTCGTAATATTGAATTGAATTGTGCATGGGGGAAAAAGGAGATTAACGTTGGAAAAGGTAGATTTTATCTGTTCTAGAAGAAAGAATTTAATTAATGGATAAGAAATAGAAGGTTTTTTTTACGTTGAATTTATGGATATGAATAATATAGGCAAATTACACATAAAGAAAAATTTTAATTCTTACTTTTCCGGTTAGAGTAGCGTTTAAACGTTCACAAAGACCGATTTTTTGTAGGCTATAACTTGTGAGCCAATGGTTGTATGTCATTAGATATTAGGAATCTATTGAAATTTCCTGTTGTAACGGCAGGTTCTCGATCCGATAAAAATGCTTGTATTTTAGTTAAAATATTTGTCGATTTGAAGAAGGGTTTCCCCCCAGGTGTATCTGATAGGTGGTCTACCCTTACATGTATTGAAGAAGGGTTTCCCCCCAGGTGTATCAGATAGGTGGTCTACCCTTACATGTATTGAAGAAGGGTTTCCCCCCAGGTGTATCAGATAGGTGGTCTACCCTTACATGTATTGAAGTAGGGTTTCTCCCCAGGTGTATCAGATAGGTGGTCTACCCTTACATGTATTGAAGAAGGGTTTCCCCCCAGGTGTATCTGATAGGTGTTCTACCCTTACATGTATTGAAGAAGGTTTTTCAGTTGTATAGAATAGGTGGCCTACTATAAGTAAGTTTTAGACAGTCTTTATTTGTAAAAACATGTTATGATATCTATGGATAGTTGATCAAACGGTTTTTAATCTGGTGATAGTTATTCTAAAGTAAGGTAAATTGATTATTTTGTTCGTTTGCTTAATTGATACGTGGGGCATGATTTAACATGTTTTCTAACGTTCTGAATATCTCTATGCAATAATACTTGTACATTGCGATAATATGAAATAACAAAAAGGAGCTTCTTTCGTAGAACACGTTTATTCCGTTAGCTTTCGAATGACATCGTTCTTCGTGTTGAAGAACAATGTCGTTCCAAAGTTAGCGGAATGTTCTACACAAGAAGCTCCTTTTTTTTTTCTTTTATAATATCGCCATATAGTAATGGTAATCAAAAGGTTGTTCTCTACAGCAAATTACTTGTGTTGATTAGACATGTCATTTGAGATAGTCCTTATATTCAAGCTATAGGTGGGAATTTTGCCAGGAGGATATTGATCTATGTATATATCTGTAATGACCTTTCACGTTAAAATGAACGCTATAACTAAGCGACATCTATTGGCCGTCTTTAAAAATTAAAAAATCCCCTTAATGAGTTACTTAATAAATACACCACGTAGAACTGGGGCAAACAATTTCAAACCTTTTTTTGAAGCTCTCAAAAAGAGTCTGACCTCACAACCGATCTTACATATTTTTAAAGAAGGACTGCCGTGCCAACTTTATTGTGACGCCTAACTTCTAGGCATAGCCGGTGTCCTCAAAACAACAATACCCAGATGGGACTCTATATCCAGTACAATTTTACATTATTCGGTGGAGTCTAAAGATGTCCACATACGAGTACGAGATCCGTTACATAAACGAATCGAAACAGCATGAGACGGATCTTCTATCGCGCAATCCGTTTTGTTGATTCCTCAGCGCTGCAAAAATAAAGGGAAACAACCCATTGAGCTCCTCTATCAAAACGCCACCATAAACTCAGAAGGCTTTCACACTCTAACTCGAAAAGACGTGACGAAAGTCCTCGTTCCTCCCTCACTCCAACATACACTAATAAATAAGGTACATGTAGAATACCCTGGTGTTTCACAGATGACGAGAATCATTTCCATTCAATCCACTTGACGTGGAATTGCCCAGCCTATTGCCAGATATATATGATCCTTATAAAAAAGGCAAAAGACGCCACCACTCTTTTTATTAATTGATTGAGGTAGCTCTCGGGCAAGCCCTTCCTCAGCAAACCTTTGCTGATCAATTATTTAAAAGAGTTGCGGCATCTTATGCCCTTTTTTGTAATTTGTCTAAATCTGCAAACCTGTGATAATGAAAAAATATTATATAATATGATATATTCCATATGTAAATTAATTGAAAGACCCAAGGGTCCCAATTACGGTACACTAGGACAACTTCCTCCCGTTTCACACCCTTTCGACACATTATCTATAGACACCATAGCCGGATTTTCAGAATATGGCTGTTCAAAAACTTATTCCAACATGATTGTCGACCACCTAAGCCGTTACGCATTGACCTTCCCCTCTAAGTCAACCAGCACACTTACATACTTACAGTGTTTTTAAAAGGTAATACAAAGAAATACACCCAAATGCTTCTTTTAGGACAGAGCATCTGCATTTTTAAAACCAATAAAACATGGTATACAACCCCTTCTCACAACTAGTAACAACCCGCAGGCCAACGGCCTCTGTGAGCGTCTAAATGCGACACTCACAGGCAAGCTTAGAATCCTCCATCTAGAAAACCCTAAAGTATCGTGGATCAAATCAATAAAAACCGTAACAGATAAATATAATCAAACACCCCATACAATCACTGAGTTCCCCCCTTCGTTTCTTATGTATAATATAATTCCAACAGAGTTAAGTTCCCACATCAATTCCTATCCTCCTGTCGAATGAAGATAGAAAAATAGCCATTGAACGTACATCTCGATAGGCACGTTAAAGAAAAAATAAAATACTATCATAAACATAGAATGCCCCAATTTGAAATAGAAGATTTAGAATTTAGTCAAGGCCTACCGTGAGCCGAACAGTGATAAATTAGCTCCCTACTTTACACAGGTACATATATACTATATCTATATATATATATATAAATCAATGTTTGTATGTTTGTTTGTTTGTATGTCCGGTATACAAATTCGCAGTAGTTCACTAATTCAAACCAAAATTTCCATACATAGGTAAAAAAAATACGGGGAAGACAATAGGCTATTTTAAAAAATATATATAAATCAATTATTAAAACTATATATTCAAATTATTCTACTTAGCTCACGAACAGCGCCCTCTATCAAGTACTAAAAGGTTATAAATACGTTTAAAATCTAAATCTTCTCAATATTTTATTAATAATATTTCGCTTAATAACACATACGTTTAGAATAGTTGATCTAAATCGAAATATTTATAGACGCTCGCTCGATTTGAAGATTTATATATTTTCATTTTTAGATATAACTGATCTAATTCGCTGTTTAAAATAACTGCTCTAATTCGAAATATTTAGTATGTTTTATTTGTGTTCACTCTATTTCTATTTATTTGAAGTATTATAATTTCCATGTTTCAAAAACCTATTTCAAAAAGATCGTTAGAAAAAATGTAAGGCCTGAAACTGAGCCTGGGTTATTTATTTTAAAAAATATGTCTGTAATGTAGGCTTTGATGTAATGCTATTAAAAGCACATTTTACATTTCAAGCACCTAAACACTTCTTTTTTTAATATTGTAGCAAAGTATTGCAAGTTTTATTTTATTTAAAATTCGCCGTTTAGAATAACTGCTCTAATTCATTTAAATATATATATTTAATTTATATTTTCGTTGAAATGCTCTAACCAAATATATATTCACTAGGGCAGATAAGCACTCGGGTAAATCCCGGGCGTACCCCGGGTCACTCTGCTCTTATGTCTAAAAGTGAATGTATGTCCGGTATACAAATTTGTAGGAGTTCACTAATTCTAACCAATATTTTAATACATATGTACAAAAAAATACAAGGAAAACGATAGGCAAATTCAAATTATATAAAAGTGGATATTTTTATTTCGGTACAATTTAGATTAAATTATGCTGATGCAAACAAATAGATAATGCTAATAACAAACAATTATAAAAAAGTCTTATCTAAATATATATCACTCGGGTAGATATGCACACGGGTCAATCCCGGGGCGAAGCCCGGGTCACCCGTCTAGTTAGTAATAATTTTCCCCAACGTCGTGCGTATATTTATATCCAACCAGCCCTTAAACAGAGACAACGACACAGTACATGTGAACAAATTGAAATATTACACTGAAGATTTCCTTTATATCGCATCAAACCAAATAGACTCCCTTTCAAATCAAAATATTAGAAAACCTACCAACCTATCTCCATTCAACCACTTCCCTCCAGACCTTTTCGAGAATTCAACTAACCGCCATATTTCTCCCAGATCTAGTGAACCATTCTTACATTGAACTACCGGATATTTTAACGATTTGTCATCTGGTCACTTGATACCATAAGCCCCACATCGCGGCAGTGTTTATTGTCACGCCCTCCCCCATCGTCTAATGGTGTTATTTCCTCAATTTTATTAGCCTGACATCGCCCACGCTCCCCACTTGTTATTTTCCCATAACCAACCTCTCCCAATGATTTACACACTTTCTATCTCTTTAAACTCAATTAGGCACATATACTAACAATCCTCATAAACCAAAATGTAACCACTAGGTCCAAGTTCTCTCTACCTCCTATTCGAAACAAAATAACATACCAAGGCCTATTAATTCATTAATCACCACTCATGAGCATTATTGTAACTGCATTGAGCCACGTCCCACCCTACTAAGCTAAACCAACTAAACCAACCTTCACCAACTCACCTCAAATTTTAAAATACCTATCGTATCACTTCAAAATTCGAAGTATTACCTTCAACCACCAACTTACATCACTTCATACTTCAACATTTACCTTATCAAACTTATCTTTTCCACCGTCTATAGCTGCTACACATACGCCGTCGCATCACTTTATCACCCTTCTTTTTTTTAATCGCCAACCACCACACGGGCACATACACCTTAACTTTCAACCATCACCATGGTTGCCATATATCCACTTCCCATCAACGAGCAAAATGCGCTACTATAACATCACTGTCCAACTCATACCAGCATCGCATAAGAACAACTTAACATGTCAATCACCTGCGCCGGCACGTCTACATCAATATCAATCTATGTATGCTTAAATTAGTTTTTAGATTATAGGCTACTCAACTCATCTAACCTACAAAACTGGGACCGAGAAGTGCTCCCAGTATTGTTCCCTTCGGCCTTCTAGAGACAGCATAGTACATAAGTAAATCTTTGTCGAAATTAGGTTACTATCACTCATGTCTACTATGCATTACATATTGATCAAAGCCAAAATCTTCGTTCAGCACAGACCATGAACAAGGGGTTTCTCGACCTGAGTTGTCCACCATGTAAGTGCTCTAGACGCGCCCATCTTCATGGCATCTAAATAACTTGTCGTATATAACACCCCTGAAGAAATGCTATTAACCTTACCTCTGCCAGATATGGCACTTGGGCCATCTCTACGCTCCAGTATAGTTCATTATAAATGCGATATCTTTAGAAAATAATCGGTCATTCATCTCATAATGCAGAACAAATACAGAGTGTGTTCACACTTATAGGGAAAAGTTCTCATTATAAAATATTAAAAATTAACACTATATTTGAAATTTTTCAAATGTTCTATTTGAAAGCCTTTTTGTTTATTTACAGAACGGCACCTGATTTTCCACGATAGCAGACACTTTCTGATCATGGTCATACTCAAAAGATCCCATTCTTCCTTTACCACTTTCCAGAGCTAATCTTACCTATTTGGAAATAATTAAAATATGCAAACAAGATGATATCAACATTTCTAAAAAAGGTATTTATAATATTATTAACGACAAAAATATCAAGTTTTTATTCAAAGCACCTACGGAGAAATGGACAAAAGATTATCACCCTATATCTGTGAGAACTCCTGCAACTGTCAAAAAAGTGAAAAAAATTATTACAAAAGAAAATCCTATGCCACAAAGAGAGGTAGCCAAATTAATAGGAAGATCAGTGTCAACAATGAATAAAATAATAAATAAAGATTTACGCCTAAAAGCTACAAAAAAAACATGCGGTTCACAAATTGTTTCAGAGCCATATTCGTCAGCGACACACTATCAGCAGATATTTTTATGAAAATTTATTGGCTGCTGATAGATGGAAATTTATTGTTACATATGACGAAGCATGGGTATATTTAACAGATTGCGACAGAAAAAGAGCTATATACTATCAAAAAAGGGTGGGAAAATCTAGGCCAATTTGGTTGAAGGAATGTGCCGAAAGTTACCCCAATGGATATATGGTGGCATGCGGTATATCATATGAAGGAAAATTAAAAATAAGAAAGTTGAAAGAAATGCCAAAATAAACTCGGAATACTATCAAAACAACATTTTAGAACCTATATTTCTAGATGATATTCCTACTATCTATGGAAAACAGAGCAACAAAGTCTGGTTTCACCATGATAACGCCACAAGTCATATCTCATCTTCAACCCAAGCTTATTTGGAAGATCTAAGGCAAATAACAGGAATCAACAATATTCCAAAGAACAGAACCCCTGTAAAATCTCCTGATTTAGCCCCGATGGATTTTTGCATTTTTGGATGCCTTAAAAGAGCACTTGGAAAGAGACACCCTAGGACAATTGAAGGTCTCTGGAAAGTGGTAAAGGAAGAATGGGATCTTTTGAGTATGACCATGATCAGAAAGTGTCTGCTATCGTGGAAAATCAGGTGCCGTTCTGTAAATAAACAAAAAGGCTTTCAAATAGAACATTTGAAAAATTTCAAATATGGTGTTAATTTTTAATATTTTATATTATAAATTGTTTCCTATAAGTGTGAACACCCTCTGTACATAATTCCCTTTTCAATTCTGTGACCGAGATGCGCCCAGAATTTTCTAAAACCAGCCGAATAGTTGGCTATAGTGTCTACTATAATCAGCCTAGTACACTAAAGCGTACATCTCCGCCTCGGACAGATCATAGACCCATTCTCGACCTGGTCTATTAATTACCTAGTGTGCTAAGCACTCATCATTATGGCTTCCAGGTTATATTACCATTTTAAGGTGTTTTATTTGCAACTTGTCTAAAAAATCGAAGTGCCTCTAAAAATCAGAGATAGGAAGGTCCTCATTTCCCAAAGGATTCTGCCATATAAAAGGATATATCATAAATCCCATGCGACGCTTCATTCAGGGGAGGAGATACCTGGACCAACGAGGCTTATACCGAATCCAGTTATGTATTAGATACAGGTCACAAAAGACACATGCTGTTGGATTAAGCTGCCAGAGTTATCTCAGGCACCAAAGGATCCAATAATGGTGATGATTTCCAGGGAGGACCTCGAGGAGGTCCCGGTCAGTACATGTGGAAAGGTGACCAGTCTTTCTACTTCCTCAGTCAGAAGAGACTACCAACGTCGCCTAACTGACTCAGCACTAGGCCCACCTAACCGGGACATCCCTGGGATCAAAAGACTACCCAAGCCTAGAAGGCCCATAAGTCGGAAACCTCCACAGCCTAAAAACGAAACTTCCACCAAACTGGAACAATGTAGTTCTGGCACTGAAGTACCAGGACAGGAAGATGGGGCCGCAGCGCTGGAGGATAATGTTTCCCAGGACGCGGTAGTCCGCCGTGGAGAGCAAGATCGGCCTATAGCCGCAGAGCCTAGGGACTTGGAAACCAGGCAGATGGTACTGCTCAGCGTCATGGATGCAAATCGCCGCAGAGTATGGAGGTCTCATACTCACGCTTTGGAGTATCGACGAAGAAACCCTCGTATGCCATGTCATTCCACCCTGGGCCCCTTCCGAGCGTTGGTTTCTTCTTTCTCGACCATATTAATATCACTTGTAGAAGAATTTCAGGACATTCAGACAATATGCTCTATATATTGAATATCTCCATGCTGCCACCGCCGAATAGGAAAAATCGCAGGTGCAAGGCATAGGTGATTGACAGGTAAAAATGTTTTACATAATGTTGGGGTAAGTTGTAAAGTGATGATATAGCTTCGGCTTTTGCTCGCCGATGTGAATCATATAAGGCAACCATGGTGATGGAAGCAGGTCAAGATGGTAGCGCTTGTGAAGGTGATATGGTGATACGACGGCGTAGGTGTAGCAGCTATAGTCGATGAAAAATATTAGTGTACCAAGGTAGGGGTGGTCTGTGTGAGGTGTTGTAAGTTGTTGGTTGACGGTGATACTTGGACGTTTGAGGTATCGATAGGTTTTTTAAAAAATTGACGTGAGTTTGTCAATGTTGGTTTAGTTTGGAAAGGTTTAACGTGACTCTCATCGAAATGGCAGTGATTCTCATGAGGGTAAAATATATAAATGGGGCTTGGTACGGAGCCTTATGCTAAATAGGAGGGAGAAAGAGAACTTGGACATGCCGTCTATATAGAGTTTGGCTAAAGAGGAATTAATTATTAGTGAATAATTAAATGTGTTATAATCAAAATCATCCAAATTTTATTAGTGAAATGGGGGTATGGTATATTAATTGAAATAGGTGTGGAGATATCAGAAATATGTGACATAAATAAGTGAGGGAATAGAAATTGGTGAGAGAAATTCGAGACTGTCCGGTCTATATAATCATCACTTATTTGTACAAACTGTGAACCATTGTTAGCTCGGCGTTTTGTTTCTTGAAAGAATGGGCAATGTGTTAGCTATTTACATTATAATACTTTTTTATTGTCAGTGGTGAAGGTATATTAAAGGTTTTTCTACTCCAACATGGGGGGTCTGATGGGATTAAAGATAGTTATAGATTAGGGTATACAAAAAAGGAATTAAGTAATTTGAAACAAAAGAGGTTAGTGTAGGGGTTTGTAAATATATAATAGAATTTGTGAATTAATTGGGAAGAGAGATTAGAATGTCAATTTGCTTTTGTGAAAGTATTTTAGATTAAAGTCTTTATGTCTTGATGAATTGTAATTATGTTTTGTAACTAAAATGTACATTAGGTGTGTTGTGATTTATATGAAAGTGAATGCTTGTTATGCGTGTATGTGGTGTTACTTGAATATATTGTGTATGGTAATTCATTGGGGAAAATATTATAAGTTATATAACACAAGTGTGGTATAAAGGTAATTAAATTGGGGTTAAAAAACTTTATTTCCAGGAAGGGACAGCGTGGGAAGTTGTCAGAATAATAAAATGGCAAAGATCCCGCTATGATTAGGCAGCTAGCGTGGTAATGTATTTGTTGATGTCTTTATTGTGTGTACTTGAAGAAATTAGGTTATGTACACATGGATTATTCGGAATATTTAGATATGAAAGAAGAATTTCAAAAATGTGTTAGATGCATTGTTAGTATGTTTTTGCTTAATGAAGCCTTCAGGACTATTAAGGGACGAAGAGTCGAATGAAACATATGATAATATTTTTTTTTATCTATCTGTCACGATGGCAAATTTAGGTTTGTGAGTTAGGCCACTGCGAGTACAAAAGTGCTCATCAAAGTGTACTTGGAGAGTTTCCACTTGTCTACGTGGCCATGGCCAGGACCTTGGTGAAGGCTGGAGAAGACCTAGTCGTGCAGGGGAAAGAGGTTCATGTCGTCAGGTTGAAGGGGTAATTTCCGGAGAGTACGCTGGACTTGTAACAGCGAGAGGAATGAAAAGTGTGTTGCCTTGGGAGGGGGGTAGATCATCTCCTCGAGGCCGAAAGCGGTGATATCTCGGATGAATTCCGCGAATTGTGCCACGATATCCGTGACTGTCGGCAAATTTTTCCCCCAGTGTTGGAAAGGTTCATAAATTTGTTCAACATTTCTTTACATAATGGTTTAGTTAACATATCCGCAATGTTTCTGCATCCCTCAATGTTGTCTATTTTATTATGTTTTTGGCCAATAAATCCTTTATGTAGTGAGTTCTTATATCAATGTGTTTATTTCTTTTGGAGTTTTCAAATTTTTGGCCATGCAAATAGCACTTATTGTCGACTAGCAAAATTGTGCCCTCAAATGAGGTAAAGTCCTTATTTATTTCCTTTAGATGAACTAGGTATTGTATAGAAGCAGCAGCTACTACATACATGTATTGTGCCTCTGTGGTTGAAATAGAAACACATTCCTGTTTTTTACAAACCAAGACGCTACAATTGATCCATGTAGTACTGTTGCCACTTGTACTTTTTCTGTCGATATTTTTTAAAGCTCAGTCAGAGTCTGAATATGAAATCAAATTGTTGAATGATACTGTATATATCAGCCATAAAATATCTCACTATTCGTTTCGCAGCCTTCCAAATTGTATGAGTAGGTTTATCCAGAGTTCTACTCAAGTACGACACCAGTAACATTATTTCTGGTCTTGTGATAGTTGCTATATACAATAGAATTTCTTCAATTGAGAGAGAGAGAGATGATAAGGAAATTTTATATCTTCTTGATTTTATTTATTTTGAGAGTCTAGTTCCATAGGTACATACACTTTTTTTAATTCTGTCATATTGAATTTTCCTAAAATGTTGTTAATGAACTTAGTTTGTTTGATCATAAGCTTGCCACCTTTTTTTATATTTCCATTCCTAAGAAATTTGTCATTTTCTCAAGATGTTTTGTGTTAAATTCATTTTCAAATATTTTATTACTTTATATGTATATATGAATATTGTTTCCTACTCCAATCATCAGAAGATCATATATAAACATGAGTCATTTAGAGATCTTGAAAAGTTGTATTTAGTAGCTATTCCTTTGAATTTATTGTTCCACGATTTTGGTGATTCTCTTAATCTATATAAGGCTTTGTTTAGTTCAAATATTTTACCATTTTCTTGTTTCACTCCTTGTGATGCTTTGATGTGTACATCTGAGTCGATATTTCCAAGGAGCTAATCCTGTTGCACCTTCTAACTTAAACATTCTCTATTATAAAAAATATATGTAAAAGAACTCAGATCACAAAGAATGTATTGATAGACCTATACATTATGGATTATACAACCAGCAATCTCAGGAAATTTACGCCAAGAATTTTGATCTTCATACTTCCAATAAAATAAAATGAGTGCACTTTAAAGTCAACAATTTTCTTTTTAGTGTAAATTTTGTAAACACGTTTTTTTTTTTTTTCAAATATATTTTCGAGCGCTCTCATTATTTCTTTTGTTGTTTTTGCATTTTCAATTATGTCTAGAAGTTTGTCACTGTTAAACACTGAACAAGCGCAGATTTTGCCTTTGCATCTTTAATTGCAAATAACTCACGTTCTTTTTCTTCACAAAAATCTATAATTTCCTTTTCTACTGTACGATGTACTTGTTTTCTTCTAACAATAGTTTAACTTTAAATTTCCAACTGTTGATATTTGTTCCATTAAAAATTGGCAAATTCATTTATTAACACTCGTAAAAAATATATTCAAAGAATGTATGTATTATTTACTAAACGTTCTGGATATTTCTTTGTTATTTTTTCAAACATCAGTTTCATAATCTGTTATTTTGTAGTTTATACAATATTACTAATTAAGATAATATTCCTTTATGATCTTTGATGTTGTATATGTTGCGTTCCCGGTTTGGATAGATGAAAAGGGAGGATACACGATGTGACTTATTAAAGTTTCCTTACTTAAGTATATATATATAGCAATTTAGGCCAACAACCCCATGTATATAACCCGCAGCAAGACCTTAATGTTGTATAATAGAAGCACAGCTGTCAATGATGCACTATCGACATATGTCTTTACATCATCACATGTAATGCAATTTGTGCAAACAGGATAAATAAAATAAAAAATAGGGGGGAAAACTCTGTAATTGATTAAGAGTTGAGTTAAAGCAGGGATCGAGCATATAATATTGTCAGAACAAAGGTCTAAAGATGGAAACAGCCACGACACTAGTATACAATTTCATCAGACAACCCATGAAATCGTTATTAAATTGGACAATCTATAAAAGACTCCTTCTGGAGGTTTAGCAACCCACTGAAGACGCTGGGAGCTATTTCATAGAGGAAAATTATAGCAACAGATCTCTATAATTTCTACAGATCAACTGTAAATAGATTCATATTAAGGCATTTTTATAGCCCAAATAACACAAACAATAGTCAAACATACAAATCTGTTGCATCATGCCGTACCCTCCTAACAGCGTAACAATAGCCCAAAGAATCAGAAAATATGGTATAATGGTAAATATGATGGAATAACGCACTGAAACACATAAAAGTACAAACATTACTAAAACCTGACAGATAGATACCCTCAAAGTAGCCCTAATAAAGTCGTAATTTGCAACTGTCGCTGTGTCAATATATCACAGCAAAGATATAGTACACAACTCTATTCCAACAGAGTCAGTAGTTCTATATTTAGTACAATTTGTGAAATTAAGGTGTGGGGGGTAGTACCATAAAGCAAAAGGAATGAAATATGTATGAGGGGAAACAAGAAGATTTCTCTAGATATTTATTTAAATAAATTAAAATTTGGGAACATGTCTATACTGACGAGATATGCTATTTACATAGTAAAATTTAGATAGAGGTGACCTGAAGTTACTTTATAGCCCTTTAGGGCCCATGCGAAATCTAGGCTGGTTACTACACAAAAAGGGGGGGGGGGCGCTAAGTCATAATGACAAATGGCTTACCTTTTCTCGAAAGTGCCGGCAAAGGTCTGGTCTCCCGTCTGAAGACTGTCCTCTCACTGAGCGACTCAGATTCCATCTGCCTTTTGGCAAAGAAACCCTCTTTTATTCTTGTCTCTCTCCGTTTTCATTCGCTGGCCGCGCCAAAGTTTCTATTGGCCGGCATTTTCATTCGCCGAAAGAAACACCAATCAAAATGGCCAACGGCTCCAGTATACAATTTCACAGACGCCCCAGGCCTCTCCCATCAAAATAGAACATATAGTATTACCAAAACAAAAAAAAATCTGAAGAGAGAAACAGCCACGGCACTAGTGTAAAATTTCAGACCCCAGGCCCCCCCTCCACATGGATTGAAATACTATCCTCCCTTTTCTCGGGACGGTATATATATCGCCCCCCGTCTTGGCTAAAAATCGACCCAGGCCCCTTTTACCTGGACTGTAATGTGATGCTTCCTTTTTTCGGGAAGGATATTTATAAGGCTTAGTCTTTTAGAAATCTTCCTTCTCCATTTTTTCTGGTCACCTTTACCTAAATTTTTGGTGAGGGGAATATATGTACATATGGAACAACAGCTTCCAGCGCGGATGTCTCTGGATGTCACTGGTGTCTTCTTCACCAGGCATCAGCTTTCGGCATGGAAGTCTGGTGTCATCAATTGTCTCGGTTTCTGGGCAAAAAGGTGGTCTGTAAGTCTATGTGGGAGGGAAGCCATGTATCCATTTGATTTGATTATACATACGCCTTCTGTTGGGGTATGGTTACAAAAACGTGCCCCAACATATATATATTTTAATTGATTAATCATACCCACAGAGTATGTGTGTAAGATTATCAGTTAATAGGCGCTAACCGAGAAAAAAAAAAGTTCCTTTGTTTTAATCTTAGTTTCTCTATTATGTTTGTTCTCTCTCTTGTAAATCAATAAATATAATGTTTGATTATATTTCTTGGAAACAGTTTCATTAAAAATTCTAAGCAAAGTCAACATTTGAAAAATTACAAACATAATTAATAGAAAATATCAAGCCTTTATATAAACATATTTAAGGGATATATATATTTCTTTTTTCCCAGGGTTGATGAAACATGTTATTTATTTTAACAATTAAAGTGTTCATGGTGTTACTAAAAGCGTAAAATTTTGTCTTAAAATTGCAAATCCTATAAATGAAAAATGTTGTTATTAAAGTTCTAATTGTTGATATTAAAATGAAAAATGTTTTTAGAGAGTGAAATGTTTTTATTAGAGTGTTAAATGTTATTACTAAAGAGTAAAATATATGTCGTTATTAAAGTGTAAAACGTTGTCTTAAAATTGAAAAACCTATATCTATAGTAAAGTTGTTAAAATATTTTTTAAAATCGAAAAAAAAAACTTTTAAAAATGAAAATGTGGTTTTTAAAGTACAAAATGTTGTTATATAAATGAAAAATATTGTTATTAAATTTAAAAATGTTGTTATTGAAATGAAAATTACTTTCTTTAAAGTGTAATTTTTTTTATTTCAAAGTGTAAAATGTTGTTACACACACACTAAAGTGTAAAATGTGGTTTTGAAATATTGAAAACCTTATATATAAATATTTGAAATCAGCTATTTTGATTATCCTAGCACTTTATTAATAAGTTTTAGTGGAGGGGATTAGCAAACATCAATTTATCCTGACTATAATACATTCAGTAGGCAGTGGATCTATAGTGTGTCGATTTATTAGTCCAGCGATAGCCCAGAAAGTATTTCAAAGTTAGCGTTTTATTGGTATTACTTATTTGCTACATTTTTAGATGAAGACAAAAAGGACGATCCCCTAGAATGTCTATTCTGGTTCTATTGGCTTCCGCCGATCTGCCGCGCCGCGCAGCGGTGGTCATCTCCAATTCCATGGCACCGCTTGTATGTTTGTTGACGGCGTGGTCTGTCATCCCAGCACGCTGGAAGGATGTCTCTCGGCCACCACAGTACTCCCCTTCCAGTAGCGAAGTCACGATTCAGTGCACAAAGTGGTCAATTACAATATATATACATCATCAAATCAAGCAAGAAAAAATTAGGAGAAATATAGTCTATTGCTCCCTAAATCTCACGGATTTCTTGATTATTCTCCCCGATCTTGTCCTAGTCAGGTCTGGTGCTGATCCTGTTCCGTGGAATTCGGTGTACTTCTCCACATCTGGTGGGTCAGGATTCTGTTGGGACAATGTAGAAGGCAGCGCTCCCGACACGATCGGTCTTGCTGCAGTAGGGTGTTCTGAAGTTAGATTGTCCGAATCCGCCAGTAAGTAAGCAGGTCGGAATCGGTCAATCGATATGGTCACATCTCTTCCTTTCACTTTGAGTGTGAAGTACTTATCTGTTCTAGCAAGGACTGGAAGGAGTCCCTCATATGGTGGTTCCAGAGGTTTTTTCACTCGATCTGTCCTGATAAATACATGTGAACATGTTTTCAGATCTTTATGGACAAATACTTCAGTCTTCGAATGATGTTTTTCATTCAAGGATTTGAGCAATTCCATTTGCTTTTGAAACTGTTGAACAAATCCTTCTGCATCCAGGTGATGTTTAGAATCATCAAAGAATTCACCAGGTAGTCTGATGGTTTTGCCATATACCATTTGAGACAAAGAATGGTTGTTATCTTTGTTGATAGCAGCACGCAAGCCTAGGAGAACTGTTGGCAGCGTTTCTGTCCACTTAATATTATTGTGGGCACGAATGGCAGTTTTGATTGTTCTATGAAGCCTTTCGATCTTCCCGTTACACTGAGGGTGATACGCCGTGGAATGGCGAAGTTTAATGCCACACAGCGTTGTTAAATCTTTGAAAAGTTGAGAAGTAAACTGCTTTCCTTGGTCTGATATCACTGTATGCGGTGCTCCAAATCTAATAATCCCGTTTTCGTAGAACGATCTCGCCACCGTTTCAGACTTCATATCTGGTAGCGGAACAACTTCCATCCAGCTGGTGTACCTGTCGATACAGGTCAGACAGTAGATGTTACCATTCGATGGAGGTGAAGGACCAATTAGATCGTTGTGAACAACACTAAATCTTTCATCTACTTCTTGATATTTGCCTATTTCTTATTTCGTGTGTATCGACACCTTGCACTTTTGGCAGTTGACACAAGTTTGAGCCCATTTCCTAATGTCTTTATTCATATTAGGCCATATAAATATTGATGTTAATTGTTTAGTTGTGGCTTTGATTCCTGGGTGTGAGAGTTCGCGGAAGTTCCTAAACACCATCATTCGGAATTTAATTGGAATGAATGGTCTAATATTATTGGTAGACACGTCACACCATAACAATTTGCCTGATTGTAGTGGGCATTGCTTAAATTTTAGAGAGGTATTCTTTGAAATCAGGTTTTGTAATTCTGAATCACTAGTTTATTCTTTGGCGATCTCTTCATAGTCGATGGTTGTGATAGCATCAACTCTGGACAGAGCATCGGCGACTATGTTGTCAGTACCTTTTATGTACTTGATGTCAGTAGTAAATTGGGAAATGTATTGTAGATGCCTTAATTGTCTAGGAGAAGCTTTCTCATTTTTTTGTTTGAATGCGTAAATTAAAGGTTTGTGATCAGTTAAAATTGTAAATTCACGTGCCTCAAGCAGGTGTTTGAAGAATTTTATTGACAAATATATTGCGAGAAGCTCTTTATCATATGTACTATAATTGCATTGAGCAGGATTTAATTTTTTAGAGAAAAATGCTATTGGTTTCCATGTATTATTGTCAAGCTGTTGGAGAACCAACCCAACTGCCCGATCTGAAGCATCTGTACAGAGTGAGATAGGCAGTTCAGCATCGGGGTAGGCTAACAGTGCTGTATTAGCTAGGGCTTGTTTGCATTGTTCAAACTGAACTTCAGCTTCTTCAGTCCATTTTATTTCGCTTCTATCTTTTTTCTTGGCACTCCTCAAGTATTCATGAAGGATTGCCTGAGTCTCTGCTGCATTGTTCAAAAAGGTACGATAAAAGTTTAGCATACCCAAAAATATGCGTAATTCATTCTTATATTCTAAAATAGCTTTAACCTTTGTTGGGAGTGGTTTCACACCGTGAGAGGTAATTAGGTATCCTAAAAAATCAATTTCTTGTACCAGGAATTTAGATTTAGAAAGATTGATTCTTAATCCATAGGAATCTAGTCTGCTGAATAAGGTTTCAAGATGGCTGTAATGCTCTTCTTCCGTTTTTTAAAGGCTACCAGAATATCATCTAAGTAGATAAATGCAAAGCTCAAATTTCTTAAGACTTCATGCATGAATCTCTGAAAGGTGTCAGTAGCATTTCTAAGACTGAAACTCATTACATTAAATTCGAATAGCCCAAAAGGAGTAATGATGGCAGTCTTTGGTTTATCCTCTTCTACAATTGTAATCTGATAGACTGCCTTGCATAGGACTATTTTTGAGTACACACGAGTACCTTTCAATATGGGTGAAAATCGTCAATTCTAGGGATTGGATAACGATCTGGAGGTGTAACTGCATTGAGTCTTCTATAATCACCACAAGGTCTTAGTGATTCGTTCTTTTTTAAAACTAAATGTAGTGGGCTCGCCCAAGGAGAATTTGAGGGTCTAATTATTCCATTATTCAACATATATTGAAATTCTGCTTTAGCAAGCGTTAATCTCTGTGGATCTAGACGACGGGCTTTTGAATGAATTGGCTGACCTCTTGTGGGAATATAATGCTTAACGTTATGTTTTGCTTCTAAAAAATCTGATGGTGGTCTACATAGGTTAGAATATTTGGTTAGGATAGTGCTGACCTTAGATGATGAGTTTAGGGTGCTAATATTTCCCATGTCTGAGATTGACTGAATGACGCCTCTTATTGAAAGATTAGTTATTCCATCAATTAGGAGTTTTTTTTAATATCAATTATCAATCCAAAGTTGTTCAAAAAGTCTGCTCCTATTATTGCTCTGTTGGTATTGGCGATTACAAAAGGTCATTGAAATTGATGTCGAAGTCAAATATCCAAATTTCTAACCTTTGTTCCATAGGTAACAATTTCTGTACCATTGGCTGCATAATGTTTATAATCAGAGCTAGGCATCCTATTTTTATCATTTGGTGGTATTATAGAGATATCAGCACCACTGTCCACCAAAAAGCGTAATACCGTGTTTTGTCAGTAACAAATAATCAGAGATTGCGACAATCCTGAATGTTGGCGGAAGAGTTTGTGGCTACTCTGTCCGCCATTTTTCGACTCTTTCCAACTGCACGGAGGCCTGCATTTATTGTGCAAGCAATTAGAACCAAATCTAAAATGGTGATAGCAGTATTTCCCTTTTGAATCGAAGGGTCCTTGAGACTGACTTCTCGGCCTTGACTGAGTCCTAGTTTTGGATCGAGATCTTGATCTATCCAGCCTCAATTCGGACACCTGCCGTTCAAGATCTTCCAATTTGGCGATCAAGCGATCTGTTGAGGAAGAAGGTACTTCCGCATCATATATTTCTTTGGAAGAGTTTATTTCATTTGTTTTTTCGGCCATTATGGCCAATTTGCTAATTTCCTCATCGCTTACAATATGTATATTCTTTATGGATGTGGGCAATTTATCGAGCCATAAAGTTTTAATTAAATTGTCAGAGATATCTGGGGTAGCGAGGGATCTGAGCTCTTGTAGTAACTGGCTCGGCTTCATGTCTCCCAGCTCTATGCCAGAAATTAACTTTTTAATTCTCAACCCTTCACTTTTCTGAACAATTCAAGTAGTCGTAATTTACATTCAGAGTACTTGTTGTCAATTTTGCTATTAATTATGTCCCAAATATTTTCTATATATTTAGGTTCTAATTGGGAGATCAAATAATTAAATTTAGTGTCTCCCTGAATAATTCCACCTATTTTGAACTGTGCTTCTACCTGGAAGAACCATATTTCAGGTTTTTCAACCCAAAAAGGCGGTATTTTAACACTAACTTAGCATATTTCTGAGGTATCGCTAGGCTTATTTTCCGTTTCCATTTTACATAAATTTAAATTTCAACATAACAGCTAGATATGTTTAGAGATAAAGTTAAAAATAAAAATATTGAGATAAAATAATAAGAAAGATAACATAAAAACTTATCTTAGTCTTGAGATGATATTCCAATATCTTGGATGATATTTTATTTTCAAGCTTGTATCAATTTTTGCATTTGTTTATCTCTTGAAATCTTTTTATGATTTTTCTTTTCAATCACGTCCTGCTCACCAATGTAGTGTGTCGATTTATTAGTCCAGCGATGGCCCAGAAATTATTTCAAAGTTAGTGTTTTATTGGTATTACTTATTAGCTACATTTTTAGATGAAGACAAAAAGGACAACACCCTAGAATGTCTATTCTGTTTCTATTGGCTTCCGCCGATCTGCCGCGCCGCGCAGCGGTGGTCATCTCCAATTTCATGGCGCCGCTTGTATGTTTGTTGACAGCGTGGTCTGTCATCCCTGCAGGCTGGAAGGAAGTCTCTCGGCCCCCACAGATCCTTTCCCCGCAAACATTTTTATAAGAAATGTTCGCTAGGCAAACTTTCACTCTGGAGCAGGGTCCACTCATTCGCTAGTATTATTTAAAATCGAGTAAATAGAAAACGAGAGAAAATACCAGAATATATTAGTGAAGAAGTACGCAAAGGAGTTAATGCAGGAATATGGAGAGAGAAGTAAGCAAAAAATGTGTAAAAGAAAGTTTCAAGATTGTCCCATAAAAGATTGTGTAGAGAAAATGAAAGTGGTAAACAAACAACTGTGCACGATTGCAGCAAATATCAGAGGACAAAGATTGCGAATTATTTTAAGACCAAAGACATGCAGAATTGGAGTATATACAAAATTATAAATCAAATATTATCTCTTTTATAGGGATTTGGCGCCAAATCTGATAATTCTTTTAAAAAAATTTAGCGGCGTGAGAGTAGTTAATTTTTTTATGTTGACACATCTTTAGGTTTAATTATTCTTATAATTTTTTCCTTCGCATGTGCGCGATGTGTTAAAGTTCTATACTATATTATTTTTAGCTTAAGATAAACTTTAATAAGGCTTAGAACTGGCTGACGTTCTAAACCGTTTGAAGAATGTTTTAGTACTAAAATAATTTTTATTTGTGAAATATAATTAAAATATTCAAAAGGGAATATTTAAAAATAATTCATATCAATCTCTTAGATTTAAAAACACAGAGTGATGATTTTTTGTTTAAAGTTTTATCAATCATCATTCTTTATTTTTATTTGCTTGTTTGAAGCTTTGTGTTTAGGTTGACTTTTAAGTTTAAGGTTTTCGTTTGGCCTTTCTTTAGTTCGTTTTCGACCTAGTTTTTAAATTTTATTTTGTTAAAATATTTTGCTAAATATATAATATATTTTTATAACATGAACTCATTCAAGCAAGGCTGGTTCACCGAGATAGGAACCGAGAAGACCGGTCATTCTGTTTCCCTCGAAGTCAAGGAAATTTTATATCACAAAAAATCAAAATACCAGGATATTCTTGTCTTCCAAAGCGCGTCATTTGGCCGTGTATTAGTTCTTGATGATTCAATTCAGTGTACAGAAAGAGATGAATTTTCTTATCAAGAAATGATATCATTTTTGCCACTTAATTGTCATCCAAACCCGAAAAAAGTTTTGATTATTGGAGGAGGTGATGGTGGTGTAGCAAGAGAAGTTGCCAAACATCCTCAAGTTGAAACAATCGTCCAATGTGAAATTGATGAAGAAGTTGTAGAGGTATCTAAAAAGTATTTACCATTTATGGCCCAAGGATTCTACAATCCAAAATTACAACTTAATTTTTGTGATGGAGTTGAATTTATGAAACAGCACAAGAATGAATTTGATGTCATCATTACAGATTCATCTGATCCAAAGGGACCAGCTGTTTGCCTTTTTCAGAAGCCTTATTACCAAGCCATAAGAGATGCTTTGAAAGATGGAGGTATTTTATGCTCTCAGGGTGAATCTATTTGGTTTGACCTAGGATTGATTGAAGAAATGAATATATTCTGCAAGACCCTTTTCCCAGTGGTGGACTATGCAACCATCTACATACCTACATATCCTGGTGGACAAATTGGCTTCCTAATTTGCAGCAAGGATCCTTCTTGCAATCCCAGAAGACCTGTTCAACAACTCTCCACGCAACAACTACAGGACATGAAATTGCGCTACTACACCTCAGCCATCCATGAAGGAGCTTTCATTCATCCAAACTTTGTTGAAAGTGTCTTAAGCAAAACCAAGCAGGCTGCAGAAGAAAATGGTAATTAAGTTTTTATTGCTTTTTTAATAAACATTCCTTTTATTGGGGGGTTGCACAAATATGTCTTTTTTTTTTACAAATAAAAAAAAACTTAAAATTTTAAAAATTGTGCCTTGATAACAAAAAAAGTATTCATTTAGTTATTATTTTTTGATAACTGCAGTTTAACCTTTATAACATGTTACCGGTGTGTGAGGTTGAACTGTAGATTTTAGTGTACATATTCCTATATTTGTTTTTTTTTTTTACATATCTTTGTAGTTGTTTAGCATTATTAATAAAGTTTCTACACAGCCTATGTTCTGTTAGTTGAACCTACCCACTCTATCTAGTCAAACCTGGTTTGAACACTCGGGGAAAATTACCTTCCTAAGACAGCCTGCCTGCCACTGAGTAGTGCTCCCAGTCTTAATGACAAAGGCAGACGCATTCTACTTCACCCAGTCATGATGGTTGTCAAGCTTTACAAGCTTATTATCCTTCTTCTTCTTCTTCTTTCTTATCTCCACACTGGATGAAGTAGATCCTGCAGATGTATTCTACTTCAACCAGTTATGATCTCAAGCTTTACAAGCTTGATACCCTAATATGATTGAGTGGAGATAAGAAAGAAGACCTTCTTAAGAAAGATATTTCACTTTAAATGAATTATATTTTGGTACATAGAGACATGAATGCTTTGGCAGACAACTTAAATAGAAAACAAACCATTCCAAATCAAAATTGTGCTGTGGGGTCATGCAAGAGACACACAGATTTGATTGATTTTTAATCTAGACATACAGTAGAACTACCTCCCTGTAAAAGACACCTAATTGCAGAGTCAAAGTGTCCTCTTACCTGAAAGTTGATAAATAGTAAAAATGATAATTTCACTAATGAAAAACTTTCCTTTATAGAGAGGTGTCCTCTAGCGTGAGTGTCCTCTCATGGAGGTTTTACCGTAGTAGAATCTCTCATGAAAGACCGTCCAAAAAACATGGCCACCTGGTCTCTCATCTGAGACTTGATCATGTGATAAATTATGATAGATTCTTTTAATGCAAAAATAGACATTTTACTTTATCATTTATGTGAAAAAATGTGAAATTGTACTGGGATAAGGTGGATAAATTAAGAAAAAGACATCTCCTTATTGTGCAACTGAAAGTTGCTGATGGCTTGCGCCATCTGTCTGAATAAATATCAACTATTCCTTGATTTTTAATTATTCCAGAATTGGCCAAATACCCATTCTTGTTTAATCAAGAAAAACTAACCACATACATGTTTCGGGCTGTTGGCCCTCGTCAGCCTGGTGCAAGCTGTACCTCAACGACCTGGTCTTTTGCACATGCTGATGTGAAGTGGTTTTCACCACATTTTACACATGTTAGGAATGGCCTCAAAACTACAGGCAAAGACTTTCACCAAAGTATGCCTGGATCATGGTGCCATGATCAACAAAAGCTGGACCCCTACACCCCAATTCCACGAGATCAGATGTTGATTTGCATGCTGCAGGACCTTTGGGAGAGGCCACTGCTTATCATAAAAACAGCCCGAGGAGCATGAACTCATGGAATTTGTCTAATCTTTACACAAGGGGATAACAAACAAAAACATTTTACACATCGTGGTATTTGTCAACATTTATATTGTGAGTGGCCAAATTTTGGCATCTATCGCATTGTCCAAGACATTTTGGCGTTCTATATGCCTTAATTTTGCAGATCATGTCACAGATGTGAGTTACATTAAATATTTGTTTGTTCTGAGAGGTTTTTGGTAGAGTTACCTGTACTAGTGGTAACTCCACTTTAGTGACCGCCTTATGAAGCCTGGCGAGTTTCAGTGGTTCAAACTCCTGGTTTTCAAGGTCTTCATTAATTTTAGATATTGTAATGCACTGGTCAAGTCCACTTATCACAAACCCTTAAATATCTGTCATCTTCAAGGTTTCTGAAGTGGAAACTGTAATAGCGTTCCTCAAGGCAGTACTGTAATGGTCTGTACAGTGTACCTGGACTTTAATATAATGTCCAGATGTTGAAAGTCAGACTCTTGCCTCCTACACTATGAGTCCATCTCTTAATTCTGACCATTCTGTTACGTCACCTATTTTTACCTCATCAACCAAAAAACTGGTCATTCAGCCATCCTGAAAAATTATGAAATGGGCAGTTAAGGCCAGAAATGTGAAAAATAGTACAAATATGAAATTGTACTGTGATAAGGTGGATAAATTAAGAAAAAGGCATCTCCTTATCGTGCAACTGATATTTGATATGGCTGTTTTTTTTCAGAATTGGCCAAATACCCATTCTTTGCAACTTTCAATTCCATGATGCCTTTTTCTTACTTTATCTACCTTATCCCAGTACAATTTCACATTTATACTATTTTTCACATCGTTTCGCATTCTCACACATTTCTGGCCTTAAATACCTGTTTCATGATTTTTCTGGATGTCTGAATGACCAGTTTTTTGGTCGTTGAGGTACAGCTTGCACCACGCTGACGAGGGCCAACAGCCCGAAACGTTTACATGGTTAGCTTTTCTTTATTAATAAAAAATGGGTGTTTGGCCAATTCTGAAATGATTAAAAATCAACAAATAGTTGATATTTTTTCCAACAGATAACGTAGGCCATCAGTAACTTTCAGTTGAATGATAAGGAGATGCCTTTTTCTTAATTTATCATTTATGTAACCTACATAGGTTTAATAAGTTTATTGTATCAAAATCGCCATTTTTCAGGTTGGCTCTAAAATTGGCTCTTGAATTCAAAATGATTCACTTCACAACCTTTCTTTTATACTTTATTACATTTCATTATCGATGCGCTGTGTGCTCTACATGTTTTAAATATCAAACCATTCAAAACTTGGCATCAAACAACCTCCATCAAAATGGAATTTCTTGAATATGGATGACAGCAGGTTGCTGAAATGTTGGAATAAAGTAGTTGGAAAAAGGTTGAAGTAAATAATTTTTTTATCTTCCGCCCCCCCAAACATTCCTATACAGTAGCACCTCCATGAGAGGACACACTGGCTAGAGGACACCTCTCTACAAAGGACAGTTTTCATTGTCAAAATTACCATTTTTAGTAAGATGCATTAGCGTGCCATCTGTTATCAAAATTTGAAACTATTATAGACGGGTATGATTCTTTTTATTTCGAATTTTGATATCATTTTAGTATTTGGCAACTTTCTAGTAAGAGGACACCTGTTCTTAAAGGACACTTTTACTCTGCAAATAGATGTCCTTTACATAGAGGTTTTACTGTATTATTAAAATATTATAAAAAATGAAAAATACACAATCTATTAGTTATGCATATTAAAATATAAATTTTATTTACACAAGGCTCTTAAAAAATCACCGAGTTTGTTTTGAGCAGCTAAAGATTCTGTGTATAAATTATATTCTGCATCTATACTTTAACTTAAAATGTTGAAGGATCAAATAGCTGGCACTTTCTTGTAGTATTGGGTGTCAAATATAGAAATTTGATATTTTCAACTCCAGTCCAATGTTGCCTTGATACATTGCTTCAAAATAAAATAACTTTCCTATTTCAGAACTCCACCTTTGCTGGTCCAAAGCCAGGATAAAAAAGAAGGGGGAGCAGTAACAAGCTCACTAAAAAACCTGGGTTCAGCTGGCCCGGCTGATAGTACCCTGTAAGGGCTCCTAATCCAGGGATACAGGATGAGCAGTGTTTGTACTCCATGTTAGGAGCAGGTGCACATGGTGTCTGTTTCTCATGTCAGAGGCGGCCATTTATGTTGGAGCTAAGTCGGCCCTGCCACTGAGTAGTGCTCCCAGTTTTAATGACAAAGGCATTCTACTTCACCCAGTCATAATGGTTGTCAAATCTCCCCCTATTTCATCACATTGTGTATGAATAGACTCATGTACATTACAAAACATTATAAAATGCCGCAATTCTTTTTATTTGCATTATTAAAAAAGTGTAAATACAGGACATTATAGTTTAAGAATTTACATATTTGAAAATTTTTAGAAGAATTAACTATGGACTGGTTAATGAATTTAGTAAATATTGTGTTTCAAATGTCTATTAAAGTTTTTTTAAGATAGAAGGAGAACATTTGTGATGATAACTGGATACTTTTATTGTTTTAGGGTTCTTCTTGGTTTCCATTGTTTCAAGTCTTTGAGTTTTAGTTGTGGCATTTTTATGGAGGATTCTGTAATTATTGAAGTCTGGGGTATGTCCTGTATCTCTGATGTGGTGAACTATTAAGAAGTTTGGGTTCTGTTTAGAAATATTTGTTGACTTTGCTTAGAATATTTTTAATGAAACTGATTCCAAGAATTATTAATTAAACATTATATTTATTGATTTACAAGAGAGAGAACAAAATATAAAAGGGAAACTAATATTGAACAAAGGAACTTTTTTTTTGTTTCGGTTAGCGCCTATTTACCTGTGAGCTTACACACACTCTCTGGAACAATTAATTAATATATATACAACAATATTCCTTTGGTGTTCCTTGATTCCGATGGAGAGGTCTCTTGAGGTTTCACCAATGTGGTCACTATTGCAGTTAAGGCAGGGAATCTGGTGAACTAAGTCTTTTTCTTGTTTCTTATGGATGATTTTGATGATGGGTTTCTTAAAATTGAGGCTATGAAGGGTGAACTTCTAAAGATTGTTGCTATGCCGAATTTTTTAAGTTTGTGGGCTATTGTAATTGTAGAATCTTTGTATGGTAAGTAGCAGGTGGAAATGTAATGGAGTTATTTCTAGAGTTCCGGGTCTATATCTATTTCTTTTAATGAAAGGAAGCGGGTATCCAGATTGAAGGGTTGGTGTTCGATGAATTAAGTTCTCTATTGAATTCTATTTTTGATGAACAGTGGGTAAAGGCTCTTTTTGTCAAGGTACACACGGCAGCTATTTTGTGGGATATGGGAGAATTGGAAGAAAAATGTAGGTACTGCGTTGGGGAGGTAGATTTTCAGTAAACTTTTGTTGTGAAACTGGTACTGTTTCTGGCAAATAAGATATTGAGGAATGGTAAGTTTATTTGGTTTTCTTTTTTACTATTTTAAATAGAATAGATGGGTTGACACTATTGAGGGTTTCTAAGATATAATTTTCTCTATTTTCTGTGAATATGTTAAAAATATTGATAAGGCACAATTTGGATTATAGATTATAAACACAAGGTAATAAGACCAAATAAATAAATAGTGTGTGACATTTCGGTAACAGTGTTGTTACCATCTTCAGACATAAGTACTGAATGAGAAATTTTACCACAGCATGTTTTTAAATAGTTCCTGTTTAAAAACATGCTGTGGTAAAATAATAATATTCTGTGTTTCTCAGATAAATATCTTCTTATCTGTTATCTTGTTTACACACTTGAGATAACAACGGTAACAACGCTGTTACCGAAACATCACACACTATTTATTTATTTGGATTTGGTCTTATTACCTTGTGTATATGTTAAAAATATCTTCAACATATCTTGACAAGAGTAAAATTTCAATGGGTTTGTTTAGGTTATCCATGAGTCAATGGTTGATAAAACTAGGGTTGTGTAGAGAGAGGACTTCCCTGATTGTAGAATTGGCCTGTTAATTGAACTGTTGTGCTCTTTAATATTCTGTTCACTAAATTCTCTCATTAACCTGTTCATATTTAATTTTTTTTTTCAATTATATAAATTCTTAAACTCTAATCTCCTGTAAACACAAGGAAATAAGACCAAATAAATTAATAATGTGTGACGTTTCTGTAACAGCATTGTTACCATCTTCAGACAAAAGTGCTGAAAAATTGTACCTTATCACTCTAATGTCCAGTATTTACACAAACTACTCTTTTAAAATGCTCTATAACCTCTCTCTACAAGGCAATAAGACCAAATAAATTAATAGAGAGTGTGTGACATTTCAGTAACAACGCTGTTACCGAAACGTTACACACTATTTATTTATTTGGATTTGGTCTTATTGCCTTGTGTTTAGTAACAAAGCTGTTACTGAAATGTCACACACTATTAATTTATTTGGATTAGGTCTTATTTTCTTGTAGCTATAATTGTGCTTTATCAACCTCTCTCTCTCCATTACCTTGCTAATACATTTTAGTTAGCTGAAGAAAGGCCTGCTTGAAAGCTTCTTTAATTAATGCAAAGAGTTGCAGCATCTTATAATTTTTTGTAATTTGTCAAAATCTACAATCCTGGAATAATGAAGAGTCATGCATAGGTTCTTCTTCTTTCTTATCTCCACTCAATCATATTAAGGTATTAAGCTTGTAAAGCTTGAGACTTTTGATGGTGTTTGCTGGGGAAGAGTAGAGCTCATCAATGGATGAGTCAATACAGTCAATAATGTGTTTTGGGGTTGCAGGCTGAGAATTGCACTTAGTACATAGTGGGAAAACCCTGCAACCATTCTGGAAAGTCATTGTCCGTAGATGACCAGACTTAAGTCTGGAAATCAAATATATCATGCATAGGTGAAGTCATTCAATCTTTCAATTTGAAAACAAATTGAAAGAACTTTATTGCATACCTTATAAAACCCAAGATTTTCTAACAGACCAACAAGGAATAATATTCCTTTATCTTCTAAAAAGTTGATTAAAAATAAAAACTTTTTTTCACACGTGTGTCATCCCTCGCAGCTGGAGTCCACCCATATTTCCCCAACTTCACTCTGGGATCTTTGGATAGCTTGGAATACAGTACAGAGAGGGCATATTACAATATATAAGGTCTCTTAGAAACATATTGGTGATAGAAATTGTCAGAAGCACAAGGTAATAGACCAAATCAAAATGAAGTGTTATTACCTTGTATTTCTAATCTATAATCCAAGTTGTACCTAATCATTGTCTAGTTTAGATGAATTATCAACTATAAAGAGTCAAACTGCCATTGGTTTGAAATAGAATTAAACTACATTTTGTGTGTTTACCACAAATTATTATAATTTATTTATATATACAGTATAACCTCCATGAGAGGACACTCGCACTAGAGGACACCTCTCTATAAAGGACATTTTCATTTACAAAATTGCCATTTTTAATATTTAGCAACTCTCCAGTTAGAGGACACCTCTCTCTAAAGGACACTTTGGCTCTGCAATTAGGTGTCCTTTGCAGGGAGGTAGTTCTACTGTATTTTGCAGATCACCAAAGAGCTCTGCTTTCCCATATATCAGACACCTAAATATAAACTTTCTATTTTAATGTGTCAACCCCTACCTAGCCTAAGCTCACCTAACCTACTGAAACATTCCACACTATTTATTTATTTGAATTTGGTCTTATTACCTTGTGTTTATAATGTATGATCCAAATTGTGCCTTATCGTTAGAAAAGTAATAATACAAGAGAGAAGCAGGGTTCCTTGATCTGAACCAACTGATCCTCCTAACAAGGACATATGTGGGAATTTCAAGAGAGGTAACACAACACCAATATACATATTGCCGCGGAGATAAATAAAGCAAGGGCAAGTTTGTGAATAATTAATTTATTATAAGGGGTATTTATAGGGAGAGAGAGAAAGTACAACTTACCCCAAGAGAAAGATAATCCTAATGAATGGCGTCAGCCACCGTCCCGTTTTCCTTATTTTCAGATCAGCTTCCAAGAACCCCTCACACCTGTGGTCCTCCCCTGGGGTCCAGGGATGATTGACAGGTGTCCCTTCTGGATGCTTCTTGACAATATATTGCCACTTTTTATTTTTAAAACGCTAATTTTAGTTTTGTAAAACTTTAATTTTAAAGTTTATTATTTTAAAAGTGAAATGTTTGTTAATGGAATAGACATTTTACCTAAACTCATTTTAATGCCGCTTTCTTTTTCAAGCCATTTGTTTATGTATATTTTTACATATCGTTTTTATTGAGTTTTTACTAATTTTGCATGTACATCATTGACTTTTAATGAATGAGAAAAAGAAATTGAAAATAAACATATGAAAAATTAAAGTAACATTTTAAAGGAATTTATGTACAATTGAAAATTGTTTCTGTAACGTCTCAATATATTAGTACCTCTCTCTCTCCCTCATCCAGTTGCAGAGCCATATAGCCATTGCTATTTAGTAAATATAGTAATTTTGGCAATGTGAAAATGGTAGAGATGTTCTCTAGCAGTGCCCTCCTATGGAGATTCTTTGATTTTTGAATGTCTACAAGTAAGAACTTTCCATGATGTGACTTGGGTGGAGGCTCATACCCTCTCTATAAGATCCTCCAAGAACCGATAAAGCACAATTTGGATCATAGATTAGAACTACAAGAAAATAAGACCCAATTCAAATAAATTAATATTGTGTGACATTTTTTATTCATTTTTCTGATGATGGTAACAACGCTATTACAGGGGGTCGGTGGAAGGATGGTCTAAACCATTGGTTTTCGGCCGCAATGACTCAGGTTCGATTCCTTCATTGGGCACTTTTTTCTGAATAATAAAAAAAAAATGCTCCAATGGCCTCTGATTCTTGCAAAAGTCCAACCCCACCAGCGAGTGCAAGTAACCAAATGGGGCTCTGGCACATTTGTAAGTGCAAAGTCGAACTGCTTTTCAAATGTGTCGACATTTGGTGCACTTACAGTAAAAGTGTCACCTACCTCTACCCACCATGATTATCATGGCCTGTAACACGTTACCACGTGTACTAGGGATAAGCAAAAAAAAACACTGTTACAGAAACGTCACACACTATTAATTTATTTGGATTAGGTTTTATTTTCTTGTAGATCCTCAAGAACAAATTGCAGTTTTGTACTCTCACTGTCTTCTTATCTCCACTTAATCATATTAGGGTATCAAGCTTGTAGAGATTGTTGATGGTGTCTGCTGGGGATGAGTAGAGCTCATCAATGGATGAGTCAATACACTTCATCCAGTCACTCTCACTCTACTAAGCTTCACTAGACTATTAGAGGGGTTCGTGGCTTGAATGTTCAGTAAACGATACTAAGAAGCACTTTGCTACTAGTCTTGAATTATTTTATTGTCTTTGGGTTTTAGAGTTAGGAGTAGCTACCACATGATTTTTGAATACATGAATTTTACTTAGATTTTGATACTAGTGGTAGAGAGAGAGAGAAAAGAAAAACTATTAATTAACCAAACTGGAAATTTTCATATATAAAATTGAATTTAAGGAAATTATTAACTATAGGATCCAACATACTCCCCCGGCTGGGAAGAGATGACCAGAAAATAAAAAATAAAAAAAAATAAAAAAGAGTTCCAATAGTATAGATGCTGGACTAATTGATTCCGACTATGTAGCTAAGATTACAATTCTCATTGTTTGAAAGGTAATGGAATCAGCTTCCATCTTTGAGTATCCGATTGAGGTGAATCTTGGATGAGATTTTCAGATTCGTTGGCCAGTTCTCTTTCGGGAACTGCTGGATTATCAGACTCTGCGGCTGCTAAGTCGGATTCAATAGGATCTTCCCAAGGTTTTGATTCAGCCTTTATGCATGAGCCTTGTTCGGTCGATTCCTCTAAATGTTCTTTGGAGAGTTGTCGACTTTCTGCCGCCTTCTCAAAATCTTCCAGATTGACTGCCTTTTCTAAAGCTTCGGGTCTTAAGACTTCTTTCTTCAAGATTTCTGGCCATTCTATATATGCCGATGAACTGTAATTTCATCGTCGTCTTCAAATTCCTTGACGTCTTCTAAGCATAGAGAATCGATGGGTTTCCAGCGGGATAATTTAGCCTTTTCACCGCTCTGTAGATAATCCTTTGTTGATGTATCCCCAATTTCAACAGGTACAACTTTCTCTTTGCTTGACGATTCATTAGCTTCTGTATAAACATTGATTATGCCACTGGTAGCCTCTTTAGGTCGATTAAGATCAGCTTCAACTACATTGAGGTGAGCTGAGTCATCACGGCACAGTTCTTTCTTATCCAGAGCTTCTGCACTGACCACTGGTTCTTTCGAATATTTGCCTTCCGATTTATCAATAACCGAAACTTCGGAGATTTCAATTTTTGGAGTCCCGATATCTTTGTTAGACTCTTCGTCTTCAATGACAAAAGTGGTTTCTAAAATTGAAGAATCTTCTTGATTCTCATCAATAGCCTCAGGAATGTCGGCATTCTCAGTTAAGAGATTTTTGATAAGTGATTCCTGGCGTGGGGGTTTTGGTTGTAAGAGAGGGAATTTTTGATTTTCATTTAAATAGGAATACTTGAGTCTACCTCCAACTCTTAGAAGTCCTTGAGTGTCTAAAAAGGGATTTAGAGAAGTTAGCTTGTTGGACAGAGGTAGTTGTTTGTTTGACTTCAGTAATTTTATTTCCGTGCAGAATTCAACTTGTTGGATTGATTTGACTAAGACTTGAATTGCCTTTGTTAATTCTCTTGTTGTCAAAGGTCCTTTCTGACGAATTGGATCAAAGAGGAGGCAATTGTAGTAGAATCTCCAACACCAAGCTGTTATTCGGATCAATTTGGTCATTGTGGAATACCTTTCAATGAATTCTAGATTTAACATAGTTTCTGAATTTTGAATTAAGGTTGTTTGATCCAACACTTGAACCTCACCGACTTCTTCTTGAATGATATTGAGATTTACTTGGGTTGGTGAAGAAGGAATATATCGAACATTATTTTCTTGAAGCCAAATAGGATCCCGCCACCAAATTCTATGATTGACCAAGTCTTGAGGCATGATTCCTCTTGATGCACAATCAGCTGGATTATCTTGACTGGATACATGGAACCAATCAGTGATTTGAGTCAAATTTTGAATTGACGACACTCTGTTCGAAACAAAGGCCTTCCATCTGCTGGCATCTGATCTTATCCAATCTATGCAGATTTGTGAATCAGTCCACAAAAAGGTTTTGTCAGGTTGAAAAGGAAATGATTCAAGAATGACTTGATTCAGTTGAGCCAAAGCAATGCTGCACTTAGTTCAAGTCTTGGAATTGTAATGGTCTTTAATGGTGCAATCTTAGTTTTTGAGGTTATCAGATTGATTTTGATCTTTTGAATTTTGAATCTAGTTTTCAAGTAAAAAACTGCTGAATAAGCATTAAGGGATGCATCACAAAATCCATGTAGTTGTAATTCTTCTATTTCAGAAGATGAACTGTTCAGGTATCTTGGTATTTTGATTTCCTTTAGGCACGATAGTTGAGTTTGGAATTTATTCCAATTTGACTTTATATCTGATTCAATTGGTTCATCCCATGAAGTTTTCTCAGCAGGAAGTTGACGTTTTCGCCTATAATAGGGTGGTGGCTTTATCTTAGGAATAATCGAAGTTTCTTTCTTAGATGAGAGTGGTTCACTTGACTGAGAAGCGAGAGGTTGTTCTGGAGTGGATGGTTGACTTGATTCAGAAGGAAGTAATTGGTTTTGTTTAGAAGTAATTTGTGGAGTTAACTTAGAGATACGTGACTTTTTAGATTTACTTGGAATTTCTTCAGATTTACTTGGATTTTCCTGTAGCCCTTTTTCCAATGCTTGAGATCTTGAATCACCTAAATTGGGTGTTGATTTAAAAGGGAGATTGACTGAATATCTGCCCTCAATGTCTCTTTTGAGGTTTGACTTGAATAATATCTCACAGGCATTCTTTATACCCAACTGGGCCTTAGAAATTGGGACATCTTCAAGTTCCCAGAATTTTCTTATGCTGGAATCAAGTTCAGTGGTACAGTGGTTGATTACCGAAGTATTCGACTTAATATTTGAATGGATTCTCCCAGAAACAAGCCAACCTAACTTGGTATTAAGTGCTATAGGATGGTGCTTTAAATCTGTTTTCTGACCTAGAATGATTTCTACAAAGGTATCTGCACCCAAAATTAGGTCTATGGGCTTGGTGACATAGAATTCTGGGTCTGCCAAGAGCAAATTTTCTAAATGAGGAAAGTCTGCTGACTGAATTTGGAAGTTTGGAAGGTCTGCAGTTACCCTCCCAACCACAAATGCTCTGGCAGAAAATAATTGATCATTATGATGTGGGGTGAACTCTATTTCAACCTGCGATGTTGTCCTGTTGACAACAATGTCACCTACACCTTTTAGTGTATAAGAATTTTTCCTTTTTTCAAGTCCCAACTTGTGGCAACATTGTTCTGAAATTAGGCTTATTTGGGACCCATTGTCCACTAATGCTCTACATAGCACAAATGAGCCATCCTTCGCCTTGACTTTAATAAGGGCTGTTGACAGTAGAATATTTGTTTCTGTTTCCAAAGGCATCGCATTACAGATGGTATTTGTTGAAATCAACATCTCTTGAGAGGTTGTTGGTTGTGGAATGGATGGTTCAGAGTTGTATTCATGCAGAAGAGTATGATGGTTCTGCTTGCAGTTTTTACATCTTGATGTGATGAGACATTTGGATATCTCATGATTTGCTCTAAGGCAATTTTGACAAAGTTTATGTTTTTTAACTAATTCCCATTTTTTAGGCAAGGGAAGATTTATGAATCTCTGGCAGTCATTTAGTTTATGAATTTGATGACATAAAATACAATTTTGACCTTTGTTGACATAAAGGCCGTGAGCCATCATATTTTTGCTAGAAGTTTTTTGTTCCTGGAACAAAGGAATTCTCATACCTTGCAGGCTTCTAGCATGTTTTTCTAAAAAATTCACAAAGTTTTCAAATGTTGGATATTCTTCATTTTGAAGGGTTAATTCCCATTCTTTCCTGAGGGCTTCACCGATTCTTTTTTAAAAAAAATTGATCAGGATTAGATCTGTTAATGTGTTTTTCTCAAGTCCTAGCACTGAGAGATTTCTAATGCTTCATTGCAAACATCAAGGATTTCATAGAGAGAACCAGTCGAAATAGATTTTAATGGCCTTATGGAGAATATTTTGTTGATTTGTGAAAAAGCCAATTCTCTTCTGTTATTAAATCTATTGCATAAGGTATCCCATGCTTGCTGGTAGTTTTTGTCAGAAATGGGAAAACCCCGAATCAACTTTTCCGCAGGACCCTTAACAGATGCATTTAGATATTGAAATTTTTGTATTTCAGTTAGTGTTTGATTTGAATTAATGGTGGAGTTAAATATTTCTCTAAAACTAAGCCAATTGGCTGAATCACCATTGAAAATGGGTAAATTTATCTTAGGTAAATTAACATTGGATTCGGGCAGTTGTTTATCACTATGAGTATTTTCTTTGGTTTCAATCAAAGATAAAGCCTCTTCAATAGACACCAACATATTAAAAATATCCTTCTTGGCCTTTGAATAATCGTCATATTGTGTATCATCTAACTCTGATTCTAATAATGTGTTGATAACTTGATTTAGGCTAATTTTCCTTTCATTAACTTCTTGTTGGAATAGCTTTAATCCATGTATGTTTTTGGATTCTACAATAGCTTTATTCTCTGATTCCAGATCCTTTATTTCCTGAATAATAAAGTTGAATTTGTGTCGAATTTTAACTTCTGATTTGGCATGACTTTATTTTAAGAATTTTAAGTTTTCAAATGGCTTACCTTAATTTTTTAAAGTATCCGGCTCGAGGGACCATACTGTTCGTGGCTTGAATGTTCAGTAAAAGATACTAAGAAGCACTTTGCCACTTGTCTTGAATTATTTTATTGTCTTTGGGTTTTAGAGTTAGGAGTAGCTACCACATGATTTTTGAATACATGAATTTTACTTAGATTTTGATACTAGTGGTAGAGAGAGAGAGAAAAGAAAAACTATTAATTAACCAAACTGGAAATTTACATACATGTTGATTGCTTTAAAATTTACATATTAAAGATTTATATTGTACAATTGAATTTAGAATATTTTGGCTTAATTTTCATATATAAAATTGAATTTAAGGAAATTATTAACTATAGGATCCAACAACCTACATAGTGTAGAGAATAGAGTGTAGGTTGGGTTATGGTGAAAGGTTGATGAGACTATCTCCAATTAAACCTGCATTCACTCTATACTCAATAGAACCTAATCATTGGAATTCGGGTCATTTTGAGACAAATTCATTTACAATTTATTTATTTATTACAAAACACATGCTATATCCTATGTGTATATTTGCATGTAAATATTTAAACATTTTATGTTCATAGTGTTTAAAAAAAATATACAAATTGTAAAACGACATTTGAAAATTATCCCGCATGTGTTTCTTTTCAACGAAAAATCAAAATTTATTTTAAGGATAAATTATTTCTCCTTAAAATAAGTTTTGATTTTTCGTTGAAAAGAAACACATGCTGGATAATTTTCAAATGTCGTTTTACAATCACAAGCCACATTATATTATATTATATATACAAATTATTTCTAGTTTTAGAGAGAGAGTGAAAATTATTTGAATTTACATTTTAGGGTAATAATTATACAAGAAATGAAGTTTATTTACACACACACCAAAAATGTTTAAAATATTGTTAGAATTAACCACTAAATTAATTATTAGTCAACTCTTGGTTTTGTAAATTGTGAATTCAACATAACACTTAAAAGTGCCACACAACCAAAAGGATTTATTGCACTTTTTGAAGTAATTTTTTATGGATTTTAAAAGAGTTTGATGTGGAGAATGGTACAAACTGTTGGTTTTTGACAACCATGAGCCTGGACTGCATTGGGCACTTTTTTTTGGAAAATTGTTTAATGGACCCAGTGATAAGGTACAATTCGGATTATAGATTAGAAACTCAAAATAATAAGACCAAATCCAAATAAATAGTGTGTGATGTTTCGATAAAAATGCTGTTACCGAAACATCACACACTATTTATTTGGATTTGGTCTTATTATTTTGAGTTTCTAATCTATAATGACTGTGACTCTCTGTGACTATTGACTTTTGTACACAAAATGTGCCAGAGCCTCATTTGGTTACTTGCACTTGCTGGTGGGTTAGGACTTTTGCAAGAATCGAGGGCCATTGGAGCATCTTTTTTAATTAGAAAAAAGTGTCCAATGTGGATCAATCCCGGGTTGTAGTGGTTTAAAAGCCAACAGTTTAGACCCCCTGTAGCTGTTACCGAAACACTACATACTATTTATTTATTTATTTATATTTGGTCTTATTACCTTGTGTTAATGGTCTGTTTTTTTTTGTTACATTCCAAGATACAATAGGACTTTTTTTTTTATTCATCCCTAGTGGTACAGGCCATGATAATCATGGTGAGTAGTTAGCAACTGCTATACTGTAAGTGCATCACATGTCTACACATGTGAAAATCAGTTTGACTTTTGTACACAAAATGTGCCAGAGCCTCATTTGGTTACTTGCACTTGCTGGTGGGTTTGGACTTTTGCAAGAATCGAGGGCCATTGGAGCATCTTTTTTAATTAGAAAAAAGTGTCCAATGTGGATTCAATCCCGGGTTGTAGTGGTTAAAAGCCAACAGTTTAGACCCCCTGTAGCATGTGTACTTGAGATAAGGGAGACAAATGGAATACTGTGGTTAGTGAGAATCCACTTTTACCCGGCTAAATCAGCATGGTTCACATCCAATTAAACCTCTTATCTTTTAAAGTCAAATTACAGTGAAGATATCCAGGCTGTTATCTATGGGGAAGTTTTATGCTCTTCTTTTTTAAACATTTTGGCAGGAGAAAATATTTTTATTGACATTCTGCCAAAAAAAACCTTATGACCTCATCAGGTTAAATAAAACCACAAAAATATGGTAAGGGGTGTTAAAAATAAATTTGCAACATTAAAATAAATTTGAATGCTAGCCAGAAACTTCCATGAAATAAGTAGACCTCTATAATACAGTTAATCCATCTATGTTTATTAAGGTTCCTCTTTTCTACAGTCAAGATCTGTGCTTCCATCTTTTATCCATTTATAAGACCACATTTAACTTATATGTGTGGTGTTGATCGACAAAAGTACTGATTCATACTTTAGTCTGAAATGAGGTACAGTAGAACTTCACTGTAAAGACACCTAATTGCAGAGTCAAAGTGTCCTTTAGGGAGAGGTGTCTTCTTACCGCAGAGTTTCTAAATAAGGAAAAAAGTTATTTTGGCAATGAAAACTGTCCTTTATATAGAGGTGTCATCACCTGTGACTGTACTGTGAGTGTCCTCACATGGAGGTTCTACAGTACAACAATACCCTATAAATTTATAGTGAACCTCACAGTAACAATACTAGGGACCAGGATATTTTGGTGTTACAGTAGAACTACCTCTCTTTATAGGACACCTAGTTGCAGAGTCAAAGTGTCCTTTAGGGAGAGGTGTTCTCTTACCGGAGAATTGCTAAATAGTAAAAATGACAATTTTGCTAATGAAAAACTGTCCTTTATAGAGAGGTGTCCTCTAGTATGAGTGTCCTCTCATGGAGCTTCTACTGTATAACCATAGTTAAATGGTAACCATGGCTATGTTAGAACCATGTTGTTGTCACAATGAGATTCCCTTGGTGTTGTGATAGCTACCTTTAATCCAAATTGTATTATCAAGGTCCCCAACTTGGGTCACACTTTATTGGCCAGCATACCCAAGCCATACTCAACTTCAAATGCTGTCGTGATAAAGCACAATTTGGATTATATATTTTAGATACAAAAAGACCTAATCCAAATAAATTAATAGTGTGTAACGTTTCTGTATTAGCGTTATTACAAAAACATCACACACTATTATTTGGATTAGGTCTTATTTTCTTGTATTTACATGCTTCTGATAAGGTAGAATCTGGATTATAGATTAGTACTACAAGGTAATAAGACCAAATCCATTAATTATCCATAAATTAATAGTGTGTGCCATTTCAGTAACAGTGTTGTTATCATCAATGGTAGCAACACTGTTACCGAAACGTCACACACAATTTATTTGGATTTGGTCTTATTACCTTGTAGTTCACATGCTTTCATTTTAGAGCCACAATTTAATTATTGATTCTGAAGGTTTTTGTTTGTTTGTTTAGTGTAATTTGGTTTCAATTAAGGAACAGAAGAATATTTAAACTTTTTAGGTTTCCCTTTCTTGATTTTACAGAAATTATATACAAAATTATGCTGACCAATAGCAATTTGCATCTTTATTAAAAGCTAAAAAATGAGCAATCTTCCAAGCAAATAAAGAGATCTTCAAATTGTATTTTTTTAAATAAAATTTTATTTCTCATATTAGCAGTCAAAACGCCAGTTTAAAAGTTGTTTATTCATAAACTCGCTCCTATTGTTAATCTTTAATAAAGATGCCCAATGCTAGTTGCAATATTAGTCAATATTCATTATAGCAATCTTATTACTATTATTGACAAAAAATTACTCAATATTTTTAGTGTATATTTAAAACAGTAAGACCTCTCTCTATGCCAAACCACAATGGGACTGAACTTTATGACCACGATTGACTAAAATTGGAGATTATTTTAGGGGGTCATTATAAGAGGTATTATTAAATAACCGTAGTCATGTCATAACTATTCGTCACCAATTACAATGTACTCTCCTTGGCGATCCTTACACTGCTCAATACGACTTTTCCATTTTTGGAAGCAGTGCTGGAAGTCCGATTCTGTCAGCTGGTTGAGAACTTCCGTCGCTTTTGCTTTAACCGCTTCCACACTTTTAAATCTTGTCCCCTTCAGCGTCGTTTTGATCTTAGGAAATAAAAAAAAGTCGGGGAGCAAGGTCGAGCGAGTATGCTGGATGTTCCAACACCCTGATGCCGTGTTTAGCGAGAAACGCCTTCACAGACAAAGCAGAATGGGCTGGCGCATTGTTTTGGTGAAGCATTCAGGACTTGGTTTTCCACAAATCGGGTCTTCATCTTCTCACACGCTCACTAAGGGCCGTTAAAACTTCAATGTAAAAATGTTGATTGACCGTCTGACCCTCGGGGACCCAGTGAACGTAGACAATGCCACGAATGTCAAAAAAGACAATCATCATTACTTTGGATTTAGTCATTCTGGCTTTTTTTTTTTTTCTGCCGCGGCGAGTTTGGGCTCTTCCGATGCATGGATTGCCTCCTTGTTTCGGGATCGTACATAAAAACCACGATTCGTCACAAGTAATTACCATGTCTAACAAGCCTGGATCGTTGTCGATGTTGGCTAGAATGTCTGCACAAATGTTTTTTCTTGGCTACTTTCGCTCGGGAATGAGGAGTTTTGGAACCAATTTTGCTCACACCTTGTACATGTTAAGTTTTTCATGCAAAATCTAACACTTTCTTTGTCCATTCCTGTCCCTTTGAGCAAGCACTCGAATGCCTAGACGACGATCTTCGCGGATTAATTTGCCAATTTTCTCAATGTTGACGTTGAGGGCTGTCCTGGGCGCGGATCGTCTTCGGTCGTTTCACGCCCCTCTTTGAACCGTTTTAAAACCATTCGAAAACTTGTGTGCAGGATAAACATTAATTCCCATACAGTGTTTTATAACATGGCATAAGCTTCTGTGGCAGTTTTCCCCTAGTTTAACAAGAAACTTGAGGTTCACCCGTTGCCCCATCTGACCACTTGGTATTTTTCCGACCGGTCACTGGTACAGACACTAGCGCGATCGACTGCTACAATCAAACTGAGGGCGGGGGAAACCCTACCAAACACAGACATGTTCAAACATGTCGCAACACGCAGTTTGCTGGTAGCACCATCAGTCCGGTTATTTAAAATCCACACCTCGTAAGAGATGGTTGGCTATCCCCTCAGTTCATTTAGCAAAGTTTTACTGTATGTGGCCTCTTTTATAGATCTTTATGAAATAAAATTGTGTCCCTTTTTCAGTGAAAAAATCCTAGTATTGTATTTCTGCATTTTCTCTCAATTTATTAACTAAAGTACTTTCATAATCGATAAAAGATTTTAAAAAGTTTTGTCGAAATCAATAGTCCTAAAAACGCAAATCTTCAAAAAAGTGCTGTCACATAAATGTAAATAGAGCGGTTTCACTCACTGTATATGTAACATAGTCGTACTGTTATAGAATGTCATAAATAATTTACCTGACTTGCCATATTTTGATTCTTTTTCACTAATCCAACTTTTGTATCACCATTACATTTCGTCATGTTGTTCTGAAGAGTTATATTTAAAATGTCATATGGTCCTCCTTAAAAAAAGTCATCATTAAAAAAAATATTGGCAAACTCTGTAGCGCCTGGCTCATATCCAGTTCTTCAATGATGGATTCAGCTGCTCACTCTGCCAAAGCTGGTGTTGTACACAACTCACAGAAATAAATTTTCCAGGTCAAGTCTGGCAACACCTGCTAAACAATTAGGGTAATTTCGTTTTTAAAATATGAGCACACGCACACACACACACACAAAAAAAAAAAAAACTTTGGTGAAAATAAATAACCAAAATGGGTCGTTAAGTAGTCATGGATAATAGAATTATGTTCTTAAATATATTCCATAATTTATAAGAGCTTGGATAATTCGAACTCTTTAATTGTATAACGTATTTAATTCCAATATTTATCTTGGTCCCTAGAATTTCCTATGAGTAGAGTTTACGTTTTTAATTCGAATTTTCGGATGATTTGATTCTTTTTTCGTCCCTTGGGCTTTGAATTATCCAAGTTTGACTGTATCACATATAAAAGTATCACAAGACCAAATATGTAGATTATATATGACTTTTCGATAACAACATTTTTACCCTCTTTTGAAATAAGTACTGAATGTTTTTAGTTATAGAAAGGAATTACAAAATAACAAGAATAAAAAGATTTATATAAAAGGCCGTACCTGGATCTGTAAAGAATTTTTTTTTTTTTTACAGATCCAGGTACGCCCTTTTAACCCTTAATTACTCGCGCCTATATTTGTTACGTAAGTACTCGCGTTGAGATCCAGGTCTCACTTTTAAAAAACCGAAATATATGTTAAATTTTAATATTTGGATTGAAAAATTAGGCTGCATTATATTCGTAATTGTGTGTAGTTTATGACACATGTGAATTAAGGCAAAAAATATTTTTATATTTATTTATTTTTATTGAAACAATGACTATAGTAAAAACAATGAATGTTTGACATAGTTTTACAAATAGGCTACTATTAAAAGTTGCAGACGGATATTATTCGCAATCTTTGCAAATATTCGAAGAATGACGTTGACAGATGTGTCTCCTGCATTTGTAGCAAATAATTTGTGTCATACTACCTTTGGTACTTGGGCAAACATAGCACCGTTTTCGCTTCTTAGGTTCTGACTCTACATTCATTTCGATCTGTGGTAAACAAAAGATTGTTATGTTTATCATTTTAAATAATTTTATGAAATATATATAACTTACCTCTGGACTTTCAGCCTTCTTGCAATGCAATATTATCAGGTCATGGAGTCTTCTTGGCAAGTTTTTCAATTGGGATCGAATTTTTAAATGATCCTGGAATAATTGTAGGGAAATATTTTTCAAAAAGATTCTTCTTGGAACTCGAGGTGAATTTATATTTAAAGACTGAAAATTATTTCTGAATTTATGTGCCTGCAACATTTAGTAGGTCGAAAAATAGGCATAGAGGCCATCTGTTGGTTCGACGGCCAACAGAATAAGTTCCACACATTTGGTTCACCTGGTCAACCCCGCCTTTAGTCAAATTATAAAATGTTACAATTTCAGGTTTTAATTTGAATCCACTTTCTTCGTTAATTGTGGGAGTTGAGTGCATTGTTGAGAGCAATAGAACAGCCTTGCTCTTTTTTGGGGACATAAGATACAAGGGTGGTATTCTGAGTGAAGCCAAATATACAATTATATTTTGGTCTATTCCTATTGGGCAGAAATATTTTAGGGATTTCCTTTTTATTTTATTTTTTTCAAAGTGCCAACTAAAGTGAGTTTATGTTCTGTAAGAAGATCTTGGGATTATTTATAACTAGTGTACCAATTGTCTGTTGTTATGTTTCGGCTTGTCCCAGATATTGGAGTGATCAATCTTTTTACGATATCATCGGGTGAATTACTTTTTTTATATGGACCATTGGGTTGTTTTCCGCAATATATTTCAAAATTAAAGGTATAAAATGTTCTTGCATCACTAATGGTATATATTTTGAGCCCATATTTTGCAGGTTTGTTGGGCATATACTGTCTAAAGCCACACCTGCCACGAATTGGAATGAGCTTCTCATCAATTGTATTATATTCACCTGGAGTATAGAGCTTTTTACAGTTATATACAAAGGCTTCTACAATTCTCTAATTGGAGCAAGTTTGTCCAGCTTTTTTTCGTTCTTTTCTTGTTGTATATCATCAAATCTCAGGCAACGTAGAAGAAATAAAAAACGATCTTGTGACATAATTGCTCTCACAATTTCTACTCCTGAGCCATCCACCGCCCATAGCTCTTTATAAGTTAAATGAGCAGCTCTTTTGACACCTGACATTATCAAAAGTCCAAATAAAGCTAGGAATTTCTGTTACAGTAGTTAATTTGGCATCACTTTTCTCTAGAGAAATGTTCTTTGATATTGCTTATATAAGCATTCGTACAATCTACAATTTTTTGTACCATATCATTATCAATTATTTTTGTAAATGCATCCGATTCAGATTCAATCGATTTTGCTTCAGATTTAGGCCCTGGCAATTGAGAAATTATATTTGTACTTCTTGTACGAATCTGGGTCTTTTTCCATTTTGTGACACCAATCATTTCCAAAAATAAAATTCAGAATCATCATTTGGTAATTCTTCATCCGCCTCTGAATTCTGTTCAGAGTCTGTGTCATGATAACTATAAATTTCGGTATCAGAAGTATCGGATAAATCACAAATTATTTCATCGCAATCCATGTCGGATTCACTCTGATTCCTCTCAGAAGTACTAGCCATTTTTTATAATATAATATATATTTTAGGAAATATTTAGTATTAAAATATTGAATAAAAATAAATAAATTCAAAATATCTAAGAGAGACAGAGAGAGAGAATTTAGGATATTTAGGAACCAAAAATATACTTAGAAGAACAATAACTTACTGTTTTACGAAGATAGAGCCAGCCGGAAAATGAAACCTAAACCAAAATTATTACGCAAGTACTCGCGTCGAGACGTTTGTCCTCAGGCGGTGGCTTTTTTGTTTTATTTTTCTTCCTTCTAGGTGCCAAGCGATAGAACAAATGGTCTAAAATATTATTTCGATGCTATCTTAAGCTACAAAACTTACAATTATTTGGACTCGAAAATTGTATTTATTTTTTCGATTAAAATTTTAGGTGAGACCTGTGTCTCGACGCGAGTAATTAAGGGTTAAATAAACATATTTAATGGATCGGCTTTTGACTCAAACAATAATAAAGAGGTTAATTATTTTTGATGTTTCAGTACTAGTAAGATAACACAAGACCATATCCAAATTAAAAAATTACAGACATTACAGGTAGCACAGTGTCATTATCATCTTCAGACAAAAGTATTGAATGGGGAAAAAATTCCCATAACTTGGCTCTGTGATCACTTGTGTAAACACGAATAGGAAAATAAAGTGATGATGAGAAGAAAAATGAACAAATTACACAGGGTTATCTCTTCTCTATATATATAAAAGTCATTGTATGTATATGTTTGTCGGCTATACACACGTCCTCAATATGTAAACTAATCTGGCTGAAATTTTAGCAGTATATAAAGTTGAATCTGGAATAATTTATAGTTAAATTTCCAGGTCTCTATCTCGAATATCCTTGGTTATTTATAATTTTGCCAAAAAAAAAAAAAAAAATCCCCTTTCACTCGCAACCAGCGCCTTACTGCGGTGGATATAGGTTTCGGTTTTGGCAGGAAGTCTGCTGCATGCTTGACGACCTCTCGTATATTTCAAGACTAAAAGATTCAGTACTTAATTCAAATATTAGTGCTTTATAATGGCTATCTCCTTGAGGTTACCGATTTAACATTTTCAAAAATCAATTTTCTTTTGTTATTTTAGATTGTATACGAAATATATTTCCCTTAAGTTTTGTACTTTATTTTAAAAATATTAAGTTATTATGTGTATAAAGATATATACGATTTATAAACGTAAATAGATGACAAATGAAATAATGAGTCTATCGCTTAAATATAAAATCCAAATAATGATATGATAAATCATAAATTGTGATTTTTTAAATAATTGAAATATTTTATACTTATAAAAAAGATTTAGCCGATTGACCCGGGCAACGCCCGGGTTTTCCCGAGAACATTTCCCCCCGAGTGCGTATGTATATATATATAAAAAAGGTTTTTTATTCAAATACTATTCGTTACAATTATAAATTATTACCCCGCTTCACCCGGGATCTTCCCAAGTGAATGTTTGTCCTATGAATAAAGCTAGAAATAAATCACTTTATGGTATATAATGCAAACAAAAAATTTATGCCAAGAGAGAGCATTCTATAATAAATACAATTTAGAAAATTGTACAATATAATTAGAAAATATCATAAATATGATATATTCTCACAAATTAACACTGTGTAGCACGATTTTTGTTCCTATGGTGTATTAGGAGACACACAATTGAAAAATATCATTCTACAATTAAACTTCGGTTTTAAGTCTAGGACATCTATTTATTTGAAAAATGCAAGAAGGACACAATAAAAGGTCTAATAATGATGACAATGCAATAAAAAAAATTCAAATTAACATACTTTACATAGATCTAGGCGTCTGAAATTTTACATATTTGCATTGTCATTTGGATTGAGTGAGTGTGCAAATGCATTGAAAGCTGTCTTCATCCTCCGATTTATTGCTCTATAATGTTATAGTTGGGAGTTTCTTTGGCGGATTAGTTATTGGGTACTCAGGACTGAGAGGAACGGGAAACAATAGATGAAGGAATATCTGGATAGATGATAGCAGGTGCATTCTTTATTCTTTGCCGTTTAGAAGGGTCCGCCATTCACATGTTTCAGTTATTCGAGTGATCAATGGGCTCTCGCCAAATTTTTGGAATAGCAAACATCATTGCTCTCTTTTAGTTGAACAAGTCACTAATATTTTAAATGAAGATTTTGCATTCTTTACTCATAATATATGTGCGAGATATTAAAATATTATAAAATTTGTTTTAGAGAAAATTATATATATACACTGCTGGCCACACCAAATTGCAACACCAAGAAAGACAAGAGATATCACTACAACATTTATTTTGTAGATAACATGGTTGACCAAGTATCAAATGATTAAATTTATAGACTTCTGCGAAGTGTGGTTCCTGCCAGAATCAGTAGCCCAGAGTAGCCGCCATTGTTGGGGATCATCGCTGCCACACGCCTCGGCATTGATTAAAAAAGACTTTGGATGTGTTCTTGGGGTACAGCAGACCAAGCAGCTTCCACACGTTGCCAAAGTTGATCTGGTGTGGCAGCTGGGGATGTAATCTGGGTCAATCTTCGAGCAACCATGGACCACATGTTTTCTATCGGCGAAAGATCCGGCGAGCAGGCCAGGGAAGCAATTCAATCTGGCGATTGAGGAAGAACCTTTGGACAATGCGTGCCACGTGTGGTCGCGCATTATCCTGTGGAAATATGGCTGTGGGCAAGCCCTGAAGGTAAGGAAGGACAACTGGCTCCAACACCTCGGAGATGTACGTTGGCTATTTAAAGTACCGGCAATACGTACATAGAGGAGTGCGAGAGTGATATCCAATACCGCCCCATACCATAATACCCGGTGCAAGACCGTGTGGTGGTGCACAACGCAGCTGTTCAGCATCCTCTCTACACCGTGTCTCCAGACTCGAATCCGACCATCGTGGTGTTGGAGACAGAAGCGGGATTCGTCAGTAAGGACAATTTCATTCCATTTTGCCGTCCACATCCTTCTTTCATCGCATCATTGGCGGCGGAGACGTCTGTGGTTCTGCGTCAAGGGTAGACAAAGCAATGAAAGGACCACTTGCGGACAGACCGCTCTGCTGTAAACGGCGTCGAATGGTACGCGCAGACACTGGATGATGCGTTACAGACTAAATGTGCTGTGCTACGGTTCGTGGTGTGACTGAGCGATCTCTCACTGCCATGCACACAATTTGCCTGTCAGCACGTGAAGTGGTGCACTGAGGTGGATGCGATCGAACACGTCGGTCCGTCGTACGTTCCTGCATCCAACGATCACATATCCGCACGACTACCGATTTCCCTGAAAGATAATCCACAATCTCGGTAGGCCACTATCCTTCCTCTATCGAACTCGGATACCTTGATCAAAAGATGATAGCTGTTTTCTACGAGGCATAATTGATCGTTTAAAAAAAATCACAAGAAAAACACAATTGCCGAACTTGAAATCGTCTAAATCTCCAAGCCTTAAATAGTGCTTTGAAGTGGAGCTACAGGCGCGCGTGATGTGCGTCTGCGCTGAAATTCTATTTGTCATTTGCATATTTCACCTCCGCTAATGCATGTTGTAAAATTCATGTTATTTGCATGCTTCTTTCAGGGTGTTGCATTTACGGTGGCCAGCAGTTTATATATCATTATTGATAATTGAGCAATCCATATGAAATTATTAATTAAAATGGATCAAAAAAATAAATAAAACAGTTGGATTTTGTAATAAATAAAATGTTTTATTTTTGATTCAAAATATTCATTTTAATTAATATGTCATTATTTATATTTTATTAATTAAAAATTCATTAATTAATCCCGACGTCTCTCGATGACAAACTGACAACATTCTAGACGGTTTTCTTTGAGAATTATAGACGCATGTACGTGTCATAAATTGATGAGGTTTTCTAATGTAATTGTTGCTGTAAAATTGATAATGTAAAATGTCAATCGACGCGTTATTAAACAGCATTGGCGCGCGCGAAATTTTCTTAAATAAAAGAAGCTTTTATTTAACCTATCTGCATGACTGTATAAGAATATTTAACAGACGACGTAGAAGCTTAAAAAATGTGCACACTTGCTCAATCACGATGAGAATACAAGTGTCCAAAATGTCATACATCTAGGTTCTCAGGAAGTATGTTTGGAAGAAAATAGTATCAGAATGTTGTAATCAATTTTTAACGTACTTTCAGATTACCTATGAACCTAAAAATTTACATACTCGCTCAATTCTAATGACAATGCAAATATGCAAAGTTTCCGATGCCTAGATCGACAGGAGGTGTGTTAATTTTAAGGCCCCCTTTTCTAAAAATGTCTTCTATGTCAGCCAGATTATGCACAAGTCTAATCTTAAGAGTGAGTGAAATTGAACAAATGGAGTGAAAAGTCTACAAATGTGTAGACCTGATATGTACCAACTTAGTCGCTAACTACCCCACCACGATAAAGGAGGAGGGGGAGCAGTAACAAGCTCGGTAAAAAACCTGGGCTCAGCTGGCCCGGCTGATAGCACCCTGTAAGGGCTCCTAATCCAGGGATACAGGATGAACAGCGTTTGTAATCCATGTTAGGAGCGGCTGCACATGGCGTCTGTTCCACATGTCAGAGAGTGGCCTTTTTTTTTTTTTGGAGTCTAAGTCGGCCTGCCACTGAGTAGTGCTCCCAGTCTTGATGACAAAGGCAGACGCATTCTATTTCACCCATTGTGGAGATAAGAAAGAAGAAGACAACTGCACTTATATTCAAGTACACCACAAAGGCTGCCATGTTATTCTGGAAAAATATCAATACTCAAGCTTTATATGTAAATTTCATATAGAATGGTTAAATCCTCCACGGGGAGAAGTCTCAGTGATCAAATAATTTAAAGAAGTAGTACAGATGTAAGTCAGCGCAAAACACAAAAAACAATCACCTTGAAAGATTAGATAAATCGTGGAATTCCACCACCCAGGTCTACCTCAATAGCCTGTTGGTTAAGCAACATTGATACCATCAATGTTTAAGAATGGCAACATACTGGCAACAAAAATATTGTAGCAAAGTATTACTTTATTTAAATAAAAAGGCATATATTGGATCAAAATATCATTTATTTTACCAATATTTCAGTTGGCTGAATGCCAACCTTCATTATTATACCTTTATTAAAAAGGTTGGCGTTCTGCCAACTGAAATATTTGTAAAATAAATGATATTTTGATCCAATATATGCCTTTTTAATTAAAGATTTATTTATGGATTGCTCTATTTTCAATACTAATTTATGAAAATGTTTATGTTAGGTAAAAAAATGCATATAGATTTTAATGGTATAATATTTTAATTATTTAATATTGATTGCAAAACTTTTGGAGTGACCCTTGTATATCATGTACAGATTAATAATTTTTTGATATTATAATATTTATATTTTGCTACTCTGGAAACTTCCCCCATTGCTTATCTTGTATCTTATAAATGTTGATTTTGTGCTTGCATTAATACATCCTGAAATAAAATAAATTGAAAAAAAAAAATCTCTAAAGGCAATATGGTCATAATTTTACCATAAAGATATTATAAAAATAAAAAATAAACGAAAATAAAAACAATGATAAATAAATAAATAAATAAAAATAAATAAGTAAATAAATAAAATACTTAAATCCCCTTATTATCCCCCTGACTGCCCATGAACTTGTAACTGTATTATAACACTAATGTACCAATTTATACTTTCATAACCTTTCTTTAACTATCTGCTCACTATAGTATCTATAACCTGTACATATCCGGGACTCACCTCTTGACTTGCTCTCCTTACCAGACCCAACGACTGAACCTTCTTCTGATGAACTCGGAAAAGTCCCCAGATGGACTTGAGCGGGCGATGTAAGTGTAACCCGTCCACATTTTGGGCGGATGTTGTTGCTGTGCTTGCATTAAATAAATAGCCTTGTTATCCTGAAGTTTGTCTTTCCTAATTTCTAAGTTACAATATCATTTTATTTAAAAAATAGGCACTTCGTCAAGTTCAAGTTTTATTTTCTCAACGTTTTAACAAAAATCTTTTGTCCTCGTCAGGAGAAATAAAAAAAATGGCATTGCATTATTCACTTTCTTTAAGGATATATTTCTATTTATGTTGCCTTTGCAGCATATTCATATACATGGTTGTATCAAAAGTTCGTTCCCAAGCGGCATCCCAATATAAAATCAAATTATTTAAATATATTAGATAGTAAAAATGCATATATTGCCAATATTTTTCGGTTGGCTGAACGCCCACCTTTAACGAGGCATTACATTTTTGTATACACAAACTCAGCGCCGCATAGTGTTATAATATCACAGTTGAAATAATTTTAAAAAATACAAAGTAGGTGGGGGTGGGTTTTTTTATAATTATTTCAACGGTGAATATTATATGACTATGCGGCGCTGAGTTTGTGTATACAAAAATGTAATGCCTCGATAAAGGTTGGCGTTCAGCCAACCGAAATATTGGTAAATAAATCTTTTATTCAATCCAATATATGCCTTTTTACTATCTAATGATTTAAGTATGGATTGCTTTATTTTCAGAACGATTTAAATAAATACCAATATAAATAAAGTTTAAATAAATAAAGGTTTGGTCTCACGGTCAATGAGAGTACCCACGTGATTGAAATAACGTAATAGAGTTTAGAATAACATTTCAGTATTCTAGTAGAGAGCTAAAGAATGTGTGATCAAAAATAACGAGTACTATTGCGCTTCTTTTGGTATAAAAGGACTAAATGCAAATATGGCGGCAAAAGAAATATGCAAAGTGGAAGGGAAAGGAATAGCCAATAGAAGAACACTTTATAATGGTTCAAGAGATTTAGAGAACATCAGTTGGTAGGATGGAATGTATTTCAATCCATGGGATAATCTTTATCGTAAAGATAGAGGCTGCCTGGCCGGCATTCATGTTGTTGCGTTGTTGGTTGACAATGAATCACTTCCGTGGGAACAAATGATATTTAGGACTTTATTTAAGCCTAATCTATAAAATAATTACAGAAGAATGCAAAAAAAAAAAAAAAACAATAATGGAAACAGCGGTTACAAACTCACCAACTGCAGCACAGTGAAGGAAAGTAGGCGCAGAACAGGAGACATAAGTTGAGAATCTTCTAGAATCTTCCAGGAAGTACACCGGCGTCGGCGGTAAGACCTCTTGAGACAGCAGCGTTTGCTTGGGGTCCACCACGTAGCTTCGTTCTTTTTCTCCCTGAGTTCCTCATCCCTATATATCCCAAGTAGATCTTTCCAGAACGGTCATGGTTGGTCAGCCAATCAGAAAGCCCCAGCATCAAGCCTTGCGCAATCGCTTTAGATTGGCCAAGTCTTCCGCTTTTTCTACATTATTCTTAAACATTCTCCATTCTGGAATGTGCTTTTCTTTCTATGTAACAGGCCAGTAAATATTTTTATTATCTCGACGTTTCGACCAAAAAACAGCCTTAGAAAATTTTTAACGCCTTGCCGAATGTTTTAATTTTCCTTTGCTCCTGACGAGGACAAAAGATTTTTATCGAAACTCGAGACAATAAAAAGATTTACTGGCCGCAGTATCTTTAATTTTAAGATAAAATCTTTGTTTCTTTTTCTGTTGAAACTCTTTAGGATAGGTTATGATTAACGTTTGTCTTATTAATAGGGCTTAGGAAACCATATTTTTAACCCATAGCGCTTTCTTTTTTTTTTTTTATGTCTACTTTTGATTGAATTTGTTTCCTTATCACTTATTTCCTTGAGTTTTTCATCTAATGAATCAACAGAACTAAAATTAATACAAACATTAACGCGCCATCTATACATAACGAATGAAGACCTTAAGACGCGAATGATGAGCAAGCCCTCCCAATATTTTTTTCATCGCAGTAAGGGCAGTAGAAGTTTGATTTATTTGTGAAAAGAAACATTCACGTCTTAATGTCTTCAATCGTTATATATAGAGCTAAAATGATTAGATAATAGTTTTTAAATGTTTTCTTCAATTTTATTCAGCTTACTATAATTTGAGTATGGCAATTTGAAATTCTAAAATTTAGAAGTTTGTACCCAATTTTTAGAAAGAATGTTTTGATTTGATTGTTGTTTAAAACTGGGACTTTTAGACTTAAGTTAGGAGGAATGAAACGAAATGCGAGGCATTCATGATTGAATGAAAATGTTGTTTTCATCATGATAACCCTTTGTAAATTTCCTTCAGTTTTCTATACAAACATAGGGAAGAGTGACCATATGTGACCCAAATAGTTCGAGTCAAAAGGTCATCCATTGTATATTTCTATATTTAAAAAAAGGACATACCTGATAATGTGAAGATAAAAAAGGCAATTTTTTTCTTAAACTTTTTCTCAGGGATTGCTCCCTCTATATCAATTTATTGCACAATAAACATAATTTACAAATTCTTATATATCACATGGAAACAACTTTGTCATTGGTCAAAATAATGAATAATAATGAGAATTTAAAAAAATAGGTATAAAAAGGATCCAATAAAGTATTAAAATATATATATGAAATTTGAGAAGGCTTTTGTGAAAATAATAATGAAATATGTGCGTTATATAGTGTACAAGAGGGATATAGTTAGGGAAGAATATACATATATAGATGTGAAAAAAATAAAATAAAGGTCAGGTGTTTGGTATTAAAATAAAAAAGGCATATCCTGACCACGTTCACATGAACCTTTTAGATGGCAGAGCGCCATCTAGTGGAACAGAAACCAACTAAACGTTGATTTAACCTGTTTCCTGATATTTGGTCAACCCATTTTCTTGATAAATCAATAAAAGCCAGCCACGAATACTTTTCGGGCTGTTGGCCCTCGTCAGCGTGGTGCAGGTTGTTCCTCTATGACTAAAAATATTTTGGTCCCGAGGCTTCTTGAGAAATCAAGAAATGGGTATTTAAGGCCAAACTTGCGTAAAAGGTTCACGTGAACGTAATCAGGGTATGCATTTTTTATTTTAATACCAAACACCTTGCCTTTTCATTATTTTATTTTTATCAAATTTTCACATGTTTGGCCTTAAATATCCATTTCTTGATTTCCCAAGAAGCCTCTGGGAACAAAATATTTTTGGTTGACCGCTTCCTCCCAAAAGCCTTGTTTTTTTCAAACGGTTCCGCCGCTATGCCTGAAGCTAGGCCACGCTGTTTTCGAATCTTTCTTTCTTTCATCGTCGTGACATTAATGTAAGTTGTCAGTACTGCTAATTGATAAAAGTACTATTATATTGTTTAATACAATATTTAACGAATGAAGACATTAAGACGCGAATGTTTCTTTTCACAAATAAATCAAACTTCTACTGTCCTTACTGCGATGAAAAATTTTGGGAGAGCTTGGCTCATTAGTGGAGAACCTTCCCAGCGGTTTCGCGAATTTAATCTACCAGACCGCTTCTTTAGAGCTCTAATATAGTGTATTGGATCATCTGCTTTTATATGCTACACTGATGGGTGGAATCTTAAAAATGGTATTTAAGCAAACTATGAACGTAGGCTTTTAGGACAGTATAATTCCAATTGAATATTTGCATCGAGCAATTTCCCTTCCGCAAACAATAAGGACAAGTTAGGCATAAATTGATACATAGCAATAACGCCATCTATATATAACGAATAAAGACATTAAGACGTGAAAGTTTATTTTCGCAAATAAATCGAACTTCTACTGTCCTTACTGCGAAGAAAAAATATTAGGAGAAATTGGCTCATCATTGGTGAAACCTCCAGCGGTTTCGCCAATTTAATCTACCAGACCGCTTCTTTAGAACTCTAATAGTGTATTGGATCATTCTGCTTTTATATGCTACATCGCAGTAAGGACAGTAGAAGTTTGATTTATTTGTGAAAAGAAACATTCGCATCTTCATTTCGTTATTTATAGATGGCGCGTTATCTCCTTATATATATAAAAATCAATGTTTGTATGTTTGTTTGTTTGTATGTCCGATATACAAATTCGCAGTAGTTCACTAATTCAAACCAAAATTTCCATACATAGGTAAAAAAATACGGGGAAGACGATAGGCTATTTTAAAATATATATAAATCAATTATTAAAACTATATATATTATTCTACTAGCTCACGAACAGCGCCCTCTATCAAAGATTAGATTAAATTAATGCTGATGCAAACAAATAGATAATGCTAATAACAAACAATTATAAAAAAATCTTATCTAAATATATATCACTCGGGTAGAATGCACACGGGTCAATCCCGGGGCGAAGCCCGGGTCACCCGTCTAGTTGGTTTATATTAATTTATGCCTAACTTGTCCTTATTGTTTGCGGAAGAGCATTGCTCGATGCAACTATTTAATTGAAATTATACTGTCCTAAAAGCTTAAATACTATTTCTAAGATTCCACCCTTCAGTGGAGCATAAAAGCAGAATGATCCAATACAGTATAGAGCTCTAAAGAAGCGGTCTGGTAGATTAAATTGGCAAAACCGCTGGGTTCACACTGATAAGCCAAGCCCTCCCAATATTTTTTCACCGCAGTAAGGACAGTAAAAGTTTGATTTATTTGTGAAAAGAAACATTCGCGTTAATGTCTTCATTCGCTATGTATAGATGGCGCATTATTGCTTTGTATTAATACCATATTGCATGAGCAAACACTCACATGGGAAAATCCCGGTGGGGAGGCCTCCACATTGTGCAGACATTTCAAGGATGTATTCACGACGAAAAAGTGAAATATTATTTTCCACTCACTTACAGCTCCATTTTTTCACCATGTGGCTCCCATTTGCGTGGACCCCTTAAAAACGCTAACCTGGTTCATATTCCTGACGAGATAATGAAGTGAAGGCTGCAGAACTGGAATAATAAAAAGCTTTACAGAAAATATTTTTGGCGGTAGCTATTGGCATTCTAGCTCCCTAGATCATATAAGCAAATTTCTGAGTTTACAAGAGGCAGAATCATAGGCCTCAAGAAGGTGGAATTTCTACTATGAAAGTATGCGGCATTCAAAGTATTGGGGTATTGGGTAAAGTTTTCAACTAGCAATAATCGCGCCTCGGAAGTTCTTCACTGGCTACGATATCGCCTCTGCGCAAAGCATTCAAAGTACTGTTGTGAGGATTTGGCTCGGTGGTCAGAGGAAGATAAAAGTTCAAGAAAACCTGGCTCAGGTCACCCCAGAGTTACAACAAAGAGAGAGAGAAAAAGTGTGGGAGAGCTGCTGGTTGGCTGCGGGAATGTTGTCTACCCACGCTGAGGGGAGGAAGAATCAAGATGGCCGCTGCTGCAGGGACTGTTTGTACTCCTCGGACTAGAGATGCCTGTAGATTCGCAGAAGCTGGTAGAGCCCTGTGGCAGCCAGGAATATTTTGACACTAATCAAGTTGTAGTTCTTGGGGATGATCACCATGGAGTAGCGAGACCAGATGAACCCTGTGGCCGCCAGAGCAGAGAGAGAGAGTGAATAGGAGGATTCATAGCATTGTAGCAGACAGGACAACAGCCATGCCAATGATTCAAGCAGCTCTACAAGTGCAGAATGAATCTGGATCATATCTGAACACCATTAACAACCGTCTTGCCGAAGAAGAATTCCGACCTTCATAAATAACTAGCTGAGAATGGCCCGGGCCACGCCTGGGTTTTACCCGAGAGAATTTTTCCTGAGTGCGTATGTATAAAAATGTTTTTTATTCGAATACTATCCGTTATTAGTTATAAATTATGACCTAGCTTCACCCGGGATCTCCCCAAATTAATGTTTGCGCTACGAGAAAAAATGGTTAAAATAAATCACTTTATGGTATATAATGCAAACAAAGAATTAATGTCAAGCATTCTGAAATATAGTGATACATAGGGCACTATGAAAGTTTTGTAATATGACTTTATTATTTACAATCTTTGAAATATTTTCCACCACAATCAATACACTTCTCCATACTTTGAAACCAGCCATCAAACCAACTCTACCACGTTTCCTCAGGGAGCTGGGCGTCATCCCATGCCCTCAAAAGGTCTTCATCGCAGAAAAAGCGTTTACCTTTTTAATCTATTCTTCACGTGAGGCAAGAGAGCAAAGTCGGTAGGTGAAAGGTCTGGACTGTAGGGAGGATGCTCCAACAATTTCAGTCCAATACGTGCCAAATAATCGGCGCAGATCTTCGAATGGTGAGCTGGAGCATTGTCATGGTGGAAAAGCCATGTGTCAGTCCTTGAGTTTGGACGTAACCTTTTGATAGCTTGAACAACTTTAGGAAGGCATTCCTCAGTGTACCCTTTGGCAGTGAATGTCTTTTGATTTTCCAGTGCCGCACGACTCGCAACTCCTCCGGCAGTAAAGAAGATGGGTAACATTTTCTTCTTAATGGATCTGTATTTTCTTACATACACAGGCGTGCTTTCACCTTTAAAGATCCATACTTTGTTCTGGGCTTTAGTAGGCACATCAAAATAATAAATCCAAGTTTCATCACCTGTTATGATGCTATTGACATAACGGGATGATCCATTATCACACTTTTTGAGCATCTCTCGGCATCATGAAACATGTCGAGTCCTCTGCTTATCAGTTAAGGAATTTCATGGATCAGGAATAAAAATCAACCAAGAAGTATATCGCCCCATATTCTCGAGGCCGCTGTTCTCCCGTGGACTCAACGACACTTCGGTGATGCGGATCGGACGTTCCAGCAGGACTCCACACCGGCTCATAAGGCGAAATTGACTCAGGGCAAGGCCAATTTTTCAGACTTTATCACGTCGGCGGAATGGCCGCTCTACTCACGATATCAACCCCATAGATTACAGCGTGTGGTCCATTTTACAGCCTGTGCTACACGCCACAAAAGTTTGAAGACGCTGAAGCGATCGCTGCGCCTAAAAGGGACCGATTGTCGCCGGATGATATGCGGCCCATAGCCGAAAATTTCAAGCCACTTCAAGATCTGTGTATTGTAGTCAAGGGAGGCCACTTTGAAACCGGCTAAATAAATTGTTAGTTGGTATCCACCTAATTGTTATACATTGTTAATTTGTTAACAATGACCTTTTTTTGTTGTTTAATAAAATTATGATTGGAAATATTTTATATAATAAAGTAAGCGTCCAAGGATGAGTATCTTTTATTAAACGTTTTTCGAGCTTTCGGTTAAGTTTCATTTTGTATCAATTTTTCCTGTAGAAGGGCATTATCCCGAAAGCTCGAAAAACGCTTAATAAAAGATACTCATTTCGGCTACATGAACTCAGTAGAATTTAGTTTGAATATATAAGGATTAAAAGATTACATGAGGCTTCTTTTTTAGATTTATTGCGAGCTTTCGAACCTTCCGGTTCTTCAACGGGCATGTATAGCATGGATATACTAAAGGTTAGTTATCCATGCTATCCATGCCCGTTGAAGAACCAGAAGGTTCGAAAGCTCGCAATAAATCTAAAAATAAGCTCCTCATGTAATCTTTTAATCCTTATATACTCATCCTTGGAAGTTTATTATCTAAAATTGCTAGCAAAGGATTATATTCTAAATTAGAAATATTTAACTCCATTATTTTGAGTCATCCTGTAATTAATAAATGAAAATACCTTTTCAAAAAAGCTTTTATTAAAATTCACTAAAAGTAATAAATAAATATTTTAGCTTCTGCCATTGAGCAATTCGATTTAAATGAGTATGAAATAAAAGCGGCGGGGGACAATACATCGTGAATTTCGAAACTAATTTGCTTTGAAGTATTTGAAGTAAATTTGATTATGTTTTATCAATAAGTTTGTATTTAAAGAAGAATTATCTGATGTTATGGAAATTTGATTTTAAGAATCAATCGAATCATCGAGGGTGTCGAATTATCGTTTTGTCGATTTAAAGTTTATTATTTGATAGGCTGGAACACGATGTTTGAATTATCGTGTGTCAAATTAACGAGGTTATACTGTGTTAAATGACATTGTTGAGGATGTACATAGGACAATATATAAGTGGGGAAATATGGTGAATCTTTATTGGTCCACTAACTTCATAGAAAGGTCTCCAAGGAGTTCTTGAAAGAAAATTCGGACAGGCTCCTGTCACATCAAATACATTTTAGACCGGCGTAAAGAAAGGTGACAAAAAATCCCTAGTCTTTCAACATATAGAAAACCCAGGACACTCAACTTGGAAGAACCAAAAACTTATTATGCAAACATAAACAATAAGCATAAAAGACTAATACTTGACGCCATGTTATCCATAAAACACAATAGTATCAATAGACATAATGACATCTCAGAGGTCTATAGTAGATATGTATATAGCCAGAACAACCCTGGGGATAGACAATAATTAGTAAAATCTTTATATAAAAAGAAAAACTCAATTCTAATTATATTACATCATAAACAAATACTATGCTAGTTTTCTTAGCACTTCTGAAATATGTAAATAATTTTAAAGATATAAATAATATCGTAAAGATATAGAAGCTGCCTGGCCGGCATTCACAGTTCTTAAAATTAAAGATACTTCGGCCAGTAAATCTTTTTATTGTCTCGACGTTTCGACAAAAATGTTGTAATTTTTGTTCGCTCCTGACGAGGACAAAAGATTTTTGTCGAAACGTCGAGACAATAAAAAAGATTTACTGCCGAAGTGTCTTTAATTTGAAGAAATATAAATACTAATTTAGCAAAGTTGGGTTATTCAGTTAGTATATAATAATTATAATCTTTTATATTCCTAAAATATGTAAAAATAGTTTTTTTATTTAAGTCTTTAAATGACTTTTTGTTAATTTATATTTTAACTATGAAAAAACAATAGAAAAAATAAAAGATAAGTGGGTCAGGTGTTGATATTAAAAATAAAGAAGGCATCTCCTGACCACGAGCACATGTGCTTTTTAGATGGCAGAGCGCCATCTAGTGGAGCAAAAATTAACTAAACGTTTATTTAGCTTGCTCCGTGATATTTGGCCAACCCAATTTCTTTATAAATCAAGAAAAGCGGTTACAAGAAAGTGGTTACAGAAGGTTAAAGAAGTGGTCAAGAAAAGTGGTTATAGCCTACTCCACGCTGACGAGTACCAACAGCGCGAAACGCGTTCGTGGATTTTCTTGATTTATCAAGAAATTGGGTTGGCCAAATATCACGGAGCAAGCTAAATAAAGTTTAGTTTATTTTTGCTCCACTAGATGATGCTCTGTCATCTAAAAAGCACATGTGCTCGTGGTCAGGAGATGCCTTCTGTATTTTTAATAATAGAATATATAAATATATAGAATATATATAGATGAAAATTTATATATTGACACGATATCGAAATGTACGATGGTAAAAATACATGTGGGAGATAGAGAGTGGTGCAGGTGGCTGTTGTTCTTTGTTCCTGGGACATCTGTTCCCCAGTCTCAACAGTCTTTCAACTCCTGGCGATAATTTGGATATATATTTCTTTTCTATCAGTCTAGGAATTGAATCAGACTGTAGAATATATGTTCTGAAACTTTCTCGAGGCACCGCATACTTTGTAAGCCATCTTGTAATAATGTGTAAAAATGTAATACTGTACTAGGATAAGGTTCATATATTAAGAAGAGAAAAAAGGCATCTCCTTATCGTGAAACTGAAATTTGCTGATGGCTTGCGCCATCTATCGGAATAAAATTAAACTATTTGTTGATTCTTAACTATTCCATAATTGGTCAAGAATGGGTATTTGGCCAATTCTGGAATAATTAAAAATATAAACGAATAGTTTATATTTATCCAATAGATGGCACAAGCCATCATAAACTCAGTTGCATGATAAGGAGATGCCTTTTTTCTCTTCTTAATCATGTAATGAGTTGTTCAGATCAATCCGTTTTATGATTTCGACGTGAACGGCAACTAGTGATGATTCAACACCGCTTATACAGTTGAATTAATAATAGATTTGTGGCCACACAATATGTTCTTCATCTTTGAAGGACATATAATGAATTGGAAATTTTTCTGAGAGGATATTGATCTATAAAAATAAAGGGCACTTCTCCCGTCAAAATAGACGTCAAAGCTAAAGCCATCTATTGACCATCGCCTTGTGTATCCTCTCCTTCTCTGGAGGAGAACTCTCTCAAGGTGGGGAAGTCTCCCTTGCTGTAGAAATTTGTACATATATAACTGTATATATTTCCCTACGTTTTTTATATATACACTTTATTTACCCCTTCAGTTAAAAGGCAGTATAGTAAAGGAAGAATCATGTAGTTATGTTGCCATGCTGTTGCCCAGTAATGCGGATGAGAGTTCACTACAATAAGACAGGGTTCAAGCGCGCCTAATAAGACTATCATTTAAGTGAAATTATTTTTGTGATAATTAGTTCGGGTTCATTTTAGGTAATATAATAAGGTAAAATATGAAAAGGCTATAGATATATATGATGCACTAGCGCGCCATCTGTTATCAAAATTCGAAACTATTTCAAACGCGTAAGATTCTTTTTGAAATTAAACAATTGAACAATGGTATATTAAACTGGCGAAACCGCTGGGAGGGTTCACCACTGATGAGCCAGGCCCTCCCTATAATTTTTCCATTGCAGTAAGGGCAGTAGAAAAAGAATCTTACGCGTTTAATATAGTTTCGAATTTTGCTATAGATATATATATCAAAATTTTAAAGTAATACTCAAACGAGTTGCATACTGTAACAAAGTATTTATTATTTTATTAACAGAGTATCATTTTTTATGTCTATATTTTGCTACTCTGTAAACTTTCCTCTTTGCTTATCTTTACTTAATCATTCATAGTTTTTTCTTGCCTTAAATAAAGTCCTCTACACTCCAGGAACCTGGACCTTTCGCCTACCGCCATGCCACATTGAAAACACCGGTTCTCGTCCGATCACCGAAGTTAAGCAACGTCGGGCCCGGTCAGTACTTGGAAGGGTGACCACCTGGGAACACCGGGTGCTGTAGGCTATTACCTTTTTTCCCATTCTGGTTAGCAGCCCCGTAAATAAAGATATTTCCAGGAACCTGGGTTATAAATCTCTGTGTCATCATGGAGTTTGTCTTCCCTAATTTTCAACGTGGCAATACTATTCTATATACAGTTACGAGCGTCATGCGTTCTTCATCTCTGTCACCGTTTGCTTTTTTTTTTTTGGAATGGCGCTCTCCTATTGGTTCGCTACGATGGCGCCGCCACTGCGCGAGACACTTTTTTTACTTTGCCCCCCCCCCCCCCCCCCCACTCGCTCTTTGGTTTTTGTAACTATTGTGTTGGAGCGGTCGCTCCTTAAATAAATGCATATCTTAGTTAATAACTAATGGAATCCTCTCTTTCTTTTTCCAGTAAGAGACGCCTACGGAAGCCAACAGTACATAGACAGATAAAGCACATAGGCTATAGTTATTAACTAATATATGCATTTATTTAAGGCGCCAATTTATAATTGTAACAAATAGTATTTGAATAAAAACATTCAATCGGGTAAAACACGGGCGTTAATGATCCAACAGGTCCACGTGTCTAAATTAAAACACGGGCGTTGCCCGGGTCATTCGGCTAGTATAGTATAAAAACAATATAAGGTATTGCCCGGGTCATTCGGCTAGTATAGTATAAAAACAATATAAGGTACTAGCAGGCAAAGATTCAGTGAGACGTTATGTAGATTGGAGCTAAGTAGGTGTTTATCCATGGGTAAAGTGATTAGTTGCGAGTCTATACAGATTAAGTAACCTACTTCACTAAAAGGTGAGGCAATGTGACTATGGTTATACGGACCTTTGTTGGTATTATTCAACCATAACTCAGAAATTACTCCGTCCATCATAATATTTTTGGTTATGAAAGATAGCGGAAGATAGAAATAAATCTGAAAATATTTCGATAATAAACAAAAGTTTCTTAAATTTTGAAGATGGTCTGGGCGAAGGTTGAGTTGATTGGGCCGCGGTTAATTGATTTAATAACCTAGAGGTTCGTGTGAGAGCCAAAATTGAGTGAAAAAAAAAAAGCTTTGTGTGCGCTCGAACCGGGCCGTAGAGCAAAAAAAAAAAAAATTAAATTAAATTAAAATGTATCTTGCTAGACTTCTCAAACTCAAATGTGGGATATAATATCCTGGTGCAATTCGTCTAGACATAGATCTAATTTAAAAACATTAACAATATCGCGAGGTCAGCTTTTCCAAGTTTGAAAAGATTTTGCTTTAAGGAATGGCGTTGAATTAAAGAAGAGGGAAATTATAGAAAGATGTAGAGGGTATGGTAGAAATTTATAAGTTGTAGAGAAAAAAGATTTTTCTCTGCATCTTGTAGTACAGACTTCGGTCTAGGTAGCGCACTATCCAATGGTGCATCTTGTAGTGCGTTGAAAAAAAATCGAAAATTATATGAGAGAAAGGATGAAATAAATTCAATCATTTAGAGAAAGAAAACACAATTAAAAGTGATTATATAGAAAAATTACATATTACAAATAATAATGATATAAGGCCTGTATAAGAAAATAACTGCCAAATTTTATAATTAGTATAGTGTGTTGTTGTTGTCGTGTCCAAGACAACAAGAACACAATATCTTAGAATATTTTGATCAAAAATTTTAATCAATATATAATACAAGCTTGAATTATGGTGCAGGCTTTTCGGTATTTTGTGTGCAGCTGGTAGAGTTTCTTCTGGATGCCCTTCATAATCGTTTGCAGAGTCTTTCGTAACCTTCCTGGTGTTGAACTTATTGAGGAAATCTCAGATACTTGTGGCAGTTTGACTTGTTTTACGTAGAATTCCTTTGACTTCTCCCCAAAATGCTCGATTAGACGGCGCACATTCGGTAGATTCAACTCCAATTCAACTCCGACTCAACATACACGGCATTTTCCGTTTCCATGAACTTCACTGTATCACGGGCGTAGTGGAATAGTGCAAGGTCGGGAACGTGAGGACATTATGCTTTCTAATAAACAGCAGTTCTTCAGACATTCTCTGATACAAATTTTCTTGTTGACTGTCCCTTTGGTAACGTAAATCTGACTCTTATCATGAGTTTCTTTTTATTTTAAAAACCGTCTCGAGTTTTCGGGAATCTGCCTTTCTACAGGAGAACATAAACAATGAATAAAACGCTGCTTGATGCCAAACTGTAAGTTATCCTGTAGAAGGGCAGAGATGCCCGAAATCTTGTGAGACGGTTTTTAAAATAAAAAGAAACTCATTTCCGGAAATCTTTTTTAATTGTTTAATTAATGTCCAGGATATTTAAATCCATTTATACAAATTACTTGCAACACGAGATATTTATCGTCGAATATTCTAACTTCAATCGTAGTTTCTGATTCAGGAAAAATGTCTCCATCAGCTGAAATGTAGTACTAGGGTCCTGGGAGCGCTGAGATGTCAATCTTGTAGCAGGTGTCATCGTCGATTATTGAATGTCTTTTTTCCTCTCTTAGAAAGTCATAGAGTTAACGGGCTCTTATTTTAATGGATGCTTTCTTATCTTCAGAAACTCTTGGAACTTTCTGTTTCTTGTGGGTCTTCATACCTTCTCGTTGCATTTTGTTCTGAATCATTCCAATGTTTGTTCCGTATTATTTGGCAATATCTCTGATCAACATGCTTCGGTTTCTACGAATTCTTTCGTTTCTTTTTGCATGCAGAGCAGGATTGATAAGGCCACTTTTTATTCTCCATCCATGCTTTATTTCAAGAGAGGAAGTCTGAAAAAGTTTGTTAGAATAAAAAAACTGATTTACGAGACATCTTTAAGTTTTCGCGATCTATGCGGTTGGACGTTGTGAACTTTCAAGACATTTGGAAATCACATTTTGACGACGTTCTTTTTGATTCATTATTGAATGATTTATAACTTCAAACAAATTATTCTTTTAACACACTTCAAGTTAGAATCAATTCCGCCTTTGCCGGTCCCAAGCCCGGATGAAAAAGGAGAGGGGGAGCAGTAACAAGCTCGCTAAAAAACCTGGGCTCAGCTGGCCCAGCTGATAGTACCTTGTAAGGGCTCCTAATCCAGGTATACAGGATGAGCAGCGTTTGTACTCCATGTTAGGAGCGGCTGCACATGGTGTCTGTACTTCATGTCAGAGGCGGCCATTTTTTTGGAGCTAAGTCGGCCTGCCACTGAGTAGTGCTCCCAGTCTTAATGATAAAGGCAGACGCATTCTACTTCACCCAGATATGATTGAGTGGAGATAAGAAAGAAGAGGAAGTTAAGAATCAGGTTCTCGAACTTCGAACCTTGAGGTAGTGCAACTTGCACGTGATATTCAAAACT
>CP092867.1:118319544-118359199 GCA_030710605.1 Cordylochernes scorpioides
TTTCTTCATTATATAATACAATTATGTTAAATTTAGAATATACATATTTGTTAGCAAATTAAAAAAAAAGATGTTTAATAAAAACTAATATATATATATATATAAATTAAAATAGAGAAATAAACTCCAGAAAAGCTTTGGCAATCACGCGTCATATGCTGAGTTGAAAAAGGAATAAGCGAATAGAAAGGTTTATAGAAAAGAGCAAAGTCGAACTACGATAATATTTTTCCAATATTTAAATACAAGCTAAGGTGATGGAAGATAAAAAGTTTTATCACCTTTCTTAAAAAGAGATTATAACCATTTATTCATTTAAAAAAAAAAATTGTGTTTTTTTTTAAAGCTTAGAACAAATGACAATTTAGTACAAAATGGAAGAATTCAACATAAGATTTCTTAAAGGAATAAGCATAAAAAGACTAAGAGGAGCTTCTTTCAAAATTTTATTCTGCAAGCTTTCGGACTAGACGTCCTTCTACAGGCAAAGGATAGTTGTAAAAACTAACGCATATAAACGATCATTGAGCCATTATAAAGATGACAATATTTACATCCCTATATCTGTAAAAACTAACATAATAAAAACTTTATGACTAAGAATTTTGCATGTACAAAATTGGAGAAATTTAAAATTAAAATTTCAAATATGACAAATAATTTAAGAGGTATAATCTAAAATTAACTATTAAATAAATACGGAGATTAAAACATATAGAAGTTAGAGATCAATAAAATTGGGCTAAATACCAAGATACACAAGACAGGGGGGTCCCACCTTCTTATGTTTGAGTTGAAACAGAATATTATATGACTATTAGTAAAGAACCTGGTATATGTCTGGGATATCTATTTTTCTATTAATGCTATTGGTTTGATTGGATATGACTGATTCTAAATAAAGTCTATTGTACTTATTGTGTATATTACGGTATAAGATTTTTGGGTGATCTAAGTTAAACTGGTGACCTGTTTGTGCTGTATGTTGATAAATTAACGATTTAGGATCTTTGTTACGGATATTTCGTTTGTGTTCGGTTAGTCTGATATGGGAAGGTTAGGACTATCAGATTTGGTGATTGGATGTCTTAATATGGTGGACAGACTAGGAGAACTGTTGTAGTGTACTTTAATTCCAAAAGGACGGAGGATTCTGGATATTGATATTGATGAGGCTGAATATGGAAGAAAACAGGTAGCTCTGTGTAAGGTGGTGGTCTTTGGAACAGATGGATCATAGAAATGCCTCTGAATAAAGGGCCTGGGATAACCTGCTTTAGTTAAAGTGGATACTATTCTTGCTTTCTCTATTGTTTTAAATATGGGTAGGGAACAATGTGTGAAAATTCTTTTTGATAATGTCCTGACTGTATTAATTTTATATGCAATCGGACTATTGTAGGAGAAATGGGTATACTGCGGTGGAATGGTCTTCTTATAATATACTGTAGAGTGGAACTTCTGTGGAGTACGAATAATTAAAATATCTAAAAAAGGTAAAACAATATTTTGTTCTATTTCGTATGTGAACTTTATATGGGAGTTGAAACTATGTAGGGTGTTATGAATGAGATGTAAACTGTCGGATTTGATGATACAAAAGATATCATCCACATATCTCCTCCAATAGTATATATCCAAAGGAAGGGTAAGGTTAATCCATCTGTCCAAGAAACCCAAGACTATTTCTGAAATGACTGAAGATAGTGGGCTACCCATAGGGGTTCCTCTAATTTGCCTATAATATTGCCCTTGAAAGGTAAAAATACCCATTGATAAACAAAGCTTGGTAAGCTGTAATATTATGTCCATGGTTTGGCCATCTGTACCTGCTGTACTAAGGAAGGATTGTAGGCTATCTATAATAAGAGCATGGGGCAATGATAAATATAAAGAAGTGATACCAAAGGAGGCCATAGTATGATGCGGTGGAGGTGGTAGTGATGAAATCTCATCTATGAAATTAGGGGGGTTTGTTATACTGTAAAATGTTTGGACTATTATTTCTAATGGGGGATAGGATACTCACCAGGTATTTAGCCATCGGGAATGCCGGAGATAAATGATACGCTATTATAGGTCTGAGCGGGACTCCTGGCTTGTGCATCTTGGGAGAGCCATAAATGTATGCGTTTTTGTCTAAGGAGCCGGTAAACTGGGCAAACTGGTCGGCAGTGATAGTCTTGGAGTTTTTTTAATTAATAAGGGATTTTTTAAAATATTTTATCAGAAGGGTTTTTTCTTTCTCAGAAATGGGCTTGAAAGTGTCTTCATCTGTGAGTATATCCATCATCTTCTTTTTATAATCCGCACTATCAAGAATCACGGTCTGATTGCCTTTGTCTGACTTGGTGATAACAATCGATCCAGATTTCCTAAGGCCTGTTTATAGTGGAATGATATCTCTCTCTGTTGGATGGAACTGTCTGTTGGTTGGATCTGTGTAAAACTTGTGTAACTGCATTTCGGATTTTCAGTGTTTCCACATGGTTCAATGACCTAATGGCTCCTTCAACGCCTGCTATGATCATGGGTATGTCGGGGGTGGATTTTTTCGGAGGGATGAATCGCAACCCCAGGGACAACATCCTCTCTTCCTCCACAGATAATTTGGTAGAGGACATGTTGATGACGCCCAAAGAAGATTCCTCATCCAAGGTCTCACTGGCTGAAGGGAAACCGTATTTAGATGTCCAATATGCTAGTTTTGAGTTGTGTCTATTTTTAATAATGTTTTCCTGTTGCCTTATGTTTTGTGTAAGTGATATTATCAGTTCGGTGAAACGGGCTTGAGATATGATGCGTCCAATATGATAGATGAGACCTTTAACTGTTTTTGATAGTATTCTAACGTTGGAATAAGAGCCTTGAATCCTTGCTTCAAGCAATTCGATATGATACTTCTTCGTGATTTTTTCAGAAAATGGGTTTCCTACAGGGTCCTTGGTACGAAGAGAAGGAGGAATGAACTGATGCCTTTTGCAAATGGTATTGAACTCCAAGTGACCTCTCCATCTGGATAGCTGTAAAGACTTCTTTTTAAGTTGACGCAAGTAAAAATTGAGCTCGGGATTCGTATGACTCATGACTAATAAAAAGAACTAAGGCTTGTATTAAACGATAAGAACTCTTAAAATTTGGTTAAAGGAATAAGCATAAAAAGACTAAGAGGAGCTTCTTTCAAAATTTTATTCTGCAAGCTTTCGGACTAGACGTCCTTCTACAGGCAAAGGATAGTTGTAAAAACTAACGCATATAAACGATCATTGTACATGCAAAATTCTTAGTCATAAAGTTTTTATTATGTTAGTTTTTACAGATATAGGGATGTAAATATTGTCGTCTTTATAATGGCTCAATGATCGTTTATATGCGTTAGTTTTTACAACTATCCTTTGCCTGTAGAAGGACGTCTAGTCCGAAAGCTTGCAGAATAAAATTTTGAAAGAAGCTCCTCTTAGTCTTTTTATGCTTATTCCTTTAACCAAATTTTAAGAGTTCTTATCGTTTAATAAGATTTCTTATTAATAATAGGAATATAAAAATATATCCTAATTATATATCCAATCAAGTACAATTAACAATAGGGAATTGTAAACAAAATAAGTATGTGTGTTTGCTATAATATAAAAATACTCTTCAAATTAAAGATACTTCGACCAGTAAATCTTTTTATTATCTCGACGTTTCGACAAAAATATTTTGTCCTCGTTAGGAGCGAATAAAAGGTAAAACATTTGGCAAAGCGTTAAAAATATTCTAAGGATGCTAGGGCATTCTCACTACAAGAACGCCCTTGCAGCTTTAGAATAAATTTTAACACTTTGCCAAATGTTTTAATTTTTGTTCGCTCCTGACGAAAACAAAATATTTTTATCGAAACGTCGAGATAATAAAAAGATTTACTGGCCGAAGTATCTTTAATTTGAAGAACTATGAATGCCGGCCAGGCAGCGTCTATCTTTACGATAAAAATATTCATTATATTGGCTAACTGAAGTGATGAAAATATTTCTAATGGAAAATAATTGTTATAAAAAAAAGTAGGAATGTTAATATATAATTTGAAATCAATCAATAATATATCAAAGTTACAATTATATTTTAAAATTACATACGATATGACGGTAATAAAGTCGAAACAAAATATGACAATAAAACCTTTTAAAATAGGGAAGTCTAAATTCAATCCATTTTGTTATAGTACAATCAATTATATTAACTTAAAGATGGTTTAACTTGGAAATAATTATATATAGAGAATACAACAATAACAGAGAAAAACACCCAAATCAAATTTTTCTAAATATAAAAAAAAAAATTTAGAGACATTCTATATTTATATTACTGTATATGTTAATGTTTTAAAAATAATATACTTCTGATATACTATATATATCATTTTGAATATAAAATAAACTAGACGGGTGACTCGGGCTTCGCCCCGGGATTGACCCGTGTGCATATCTACCCGAGTGATATATATTTAGATAAGATTTTTTTATAATTGTTTGTTATTAGCATTATCTATTTGTTTGCATCAGCATAATTTAATCTAATCTTTGATAGAGGGCGCTGTTCGTGAGATAAATAGAATAAATTGAATATATAGTTTTAATAATTGATTTATATATTTTTTAAAAATAGCCTATCGTCTTCCCTGTATTTTTTTACATATGTATGGAAATTTTGGTTTGAATTAGTGAACTACTGCGAATTTGTATACCGAACATACAAACAAACAAACAAACATACAAACACATTGATTTATATATATAGAGATAACCTGTAACCCCAAACCACATTATTGACTGAAAGGCTCATCCACTGAAGAGCTCTACTCATCCCCAGCAGACACCATCAACAAGCTCTACAAGCTTGATACCTTGATATGATTGATTGGAGATAAGAAAGAAGAAGAAGATAAGTTAACTTAAAGTAATTATTACCTGCGATAGTTTTTCGACCCCACATATAAACCGGCTGTACAGAATTTTACTTTTATATTAATAAAGAGAAGAATTTGAATAAGGAAACATTTTTAGCTTTTGGGCAGAAAAAGGTTTATTATTTTATTTTTTAAAGTTTTGCAAGCATTCGAGAAAATTACTCTTTTAAGGGCAAATAATAAAAAATATGACAACAAAGCGATGCAACAAAAACAAAAGAAAATAAATGACATTGAAGTGTGAACACGCGGACCTGCATTAGGTTCTATAATAGCTAAATATAAAATAGATAAAAAGAAATGGGGGGTGAAATATATATAGTATATACAATTATAAAACGACATTTGACAAGTTTTACAGCAAATGTTTCTTTAGAACGAAAAATCGTAATTTATTTTAAGGAGAAATAACGACTATTCATCCTTTCATACTTCATCCCTAAGGATAGAACTAGTCGTTATTTCTCTTTAAAAAAAATTACGATTTTTCGTTCAAAAGAAACATTTGCGGTAAAACTTGTCAAATGTCGTTTTATAATCATAAGCCGCATCATATTGTATTATAAATATACAATGATATAAATAATTTTGAAATTTCTGTAAACAAATATATCCTTTGCCTTTAAAATATTGGGCGTGAGGTGAAACGGTATAACTATAAGGTTGCCCCAAAAGTTCGTAAACACCTTATGATTTCAAAATTCAAAACTATTTTAAAGGCGTAAGATTCTTTTGATATTAAACAATTTCTACTGCCCTTACTGCAATGGAAAATTAATGGGAGGGCCTGGCTCTTTAGTGGTGAACCCTCCCTGAAATAACCTTCAATTTTAATAATAATTTTTAATAGGAAAAGTAAAATCTATATAACTATTTTATAGCTGCCCAAATTCAAGGTTTTATTTAGTTATTTGTCAGTTTATTATTTTGCCTCTTGGGTTCGGACTCAGTTCTGACGCTAGGTTTTATTGCTTTGGAATTATTTTCTAACATAATTTATGTAGACTTAATTTTGTAAAACCTTTCTCACTTTATTATAGCTACAAGGAGACAAATTAAACACAAACCTACAGAACTTTCTTATTAAAATGAAACAAAAACTTTTCTCTCATAAAATGAGTAATAAAACATTTGCTTCACAAAACGGCATAAAAATGAAATTGAATTTATTTTAATTTTGAACTCGGGGATACATATATTATCCTTTTTGAAAATAGAGCAATCCATAAATAAATCTTTAATTAAAAAGGCATATATTGGATCAAAATATCATTTATTTTACCAATAGTTCAATTGGCTGAACGCCAACCTTTATCAAGGTATTATAACACACACATTAATATGTTATAATACCTTGATAAAGGTTGGTGTTCAGCTAACTGAAATATTGGTAAAATAAATTATATTTTGATCCAATATATGCCTTTTTATTTAAAGATATATTATTCTCTTTCTCAAAAATGAAAATAATTATTGATAAAATATTTGTATCTTAAGATAGAGAGAGAGATTGAGATTGAAACTGATTTATTACAATGTTCATATAAGATTATATAAGGTTAAATACTGAATAATTATAAAGACTGAGAGAGAGAGTACATTATATATTTTTATTTATATATTCATCAATTATAATATGATGCTTTAGTGCGCTATCTGTTATCAAAATTCGAAACTATTTTAAGCGCGTATGAGCCAGGCCCTCCCATTAATTTTTCCATTGCAGTAAGGGCAGAAGAAATTGTTTATTTTTAAAAAGAATCATACTCTCTTCTATAATAATTTCGAATTTTGATATTCATCAATATTTTAAGATTTTGAAATATATTTATAGGCCTTAAAGGATAATTTAGACCTATGAACAGAAATAAAACTTCTTTTAATAGTTTGTTAGTAAAGTAAAATCGACGTACCAAAAAGGGGTTGTCCGATTTATATGAAAATATTTATACGAAGAAGTTTCGACCAAATATGCAAGTGATCGAAATTTGGGGGTCGATTAATGCAAATCAAGAGCTCCAGCGCAGTCCAGTACGAGTATTACTGACATCCTCTTGGACCTTGCCCGTGTCGCCGGTCTCTGGCCACTCTTAGATGTCATCCAACCTGCCTCGTTCTTTATGTATTAACACAAACTCCTGAAGCCACGAGGCCCATGACTGCTGCTGATTTGTATGCGTTGAACGAAGTATAAATTTATATATGATAGCTATAATTCAAACATACAATAATAACTCTCTGCTCTTTCTCCAGCGGAACTTCGGCATTTACGCGTCATATGCTGGGTAGAAAGAGGAATAAGCGAATAGAAAGGTTTATAAAGAAAGCGTAATAACAGAACCATTTATATTTATATTTATTCTGTATTTAAACTTATATAATCTTTTATGAACATTGTAATAAATCAGCTTCAATCTCTCTCTCAACATGCAAACAAAACTTTATATTCTTTCTCTATTTCTGACCTATAACTTAATGAAATAAATAAAACATCCTGGGCTAAGTTTCTTGTACAATTTTCATTTCTCAAGATTTTGATCAGCCCTTCGAAGGTTATAACACACTAACAAAACGCCGACATGTAGGATATATATTTATACACATACACAATTGCTAATTATCATTTAAATATTTCAACTCTACAGATGATATTGAGAGGATTTTTACATATTTATAGTTATCTATAGCAACATTCAAAGAAAACTTTAAAAATATACAGAAAGGAAATATTATAATGAACATTAAACAACATATTAATAGATTTTTTAACTATTGTGGTGTGTGTATAAGACTGCCTTCATCTATGGGATAGTTTTTGGCCATATAGTTTATATGTTTATGCTTTCTTGATATTTGGATATCAAGGATTCAATCATAAGTATTTTTATTTACCTTGAATATTGTCATAACACACTATGGGTTGAGATAAGTTAAATGTTTTGTTTGTTTCTCTCTCTTTTATATGTTAAACTATCGTGGGTCGCTATTGTCAATATTCCTATTATGTTATGTCATTCTATTACGGACCTTTCTCCCTGTCTTCATACATATTTAGAACTACAATCATCGCTTGATATGGAGTAAATGACTTATTTTCTATTGGATGAGATATTGGACTGATTCTTTGCTTCTGATCATATTGCATAAATTTGGAGAATTATTGTATACAGTTTTGATACCATATTTTCTAAGTGATCTAGCTATGGATACTGATTGAAAATAGTATGGGATGATACATATTGCCTAATAAAATTCTGGTTTTGGGGCCATTGGTTTAGTATTTTCTGCAGACACTGATGACCAAAAACTACTCAATAGATGAAGGCAGTCTTAAACACCACAATAGTTACAACATTTATTATTGTGTTTTTTTTTTGCCTCATGATAATATTTTCCAGCCATAATACTTCTAATATGCATATATATTTCAAACTTTTACATTTTCATCAGTGTCTACAGAAAATACTAAACCAATGGCCCAAAACCAGAATTTTATAAGGCAATATCAGCATCCATAGCTAGATCATTCATAAAATATTGTATTGAAACTATATATATTAATTTTACAAATTTAGGCAATATGATCAGAAGCAAATAATCAGTCCAATATCGCATCCAATAGAAAAGAAGTTATTTACTCCATATCAAGCGATGATTGTAGTTCTAAATATGTATGAAGACAGGGAGAAAGGTCCGTAATAGAATGACATAAAATAATAAGAATATCAACAATAGCGACCCACGATAGTTCAAAATATAAAAGAGAGAGAAACAAACAAAACATTTAACTTATCTCAACCCATAGAGTATTATGACAATATCCATGTGGTGAATAAAAAGACTTATAATTGAATACTTGATATCCAAATACGAGGGGCATCCAATAAATAAGTTTCCCTATTTTTTTTTCGGCGAACGAAACGTTGTAAAAATTAGTTAGTAGGTAAGAAATAGTCACTAGGATGCGTTGGAAGCTGGTGACCTTTCAAAATCACTCTACTCGTACGCGCAAGTCCGTAGCGCTTCAGTTTCCATGGAGCTACCACTGGTGAACGTGTCCACTTGCGAACTCCGTTCTGTAATTCGTTTTTTCACAGCGAAAAATGAAACTGCGGTCAATATTCATCGCAATTTAGTGTCAGTGTATGGTGAAGGATGTATGAGCATCCAAATGGTTCGCCGATGGCGTTCATGGTTCTTGGAAGGACGGCAAAACCTGCATGATGACGAGCGAAGCGACAGGCCCGTTACTGCTACGGACAATTCAGCCGTGGCTGCTGTTCGGAATGTGGTGGAAGCAAATCGCCGCGTCACCATTGATGAAATAATGATTCGACTGCCTCCTGGAATCGAAATTGGATGCTCTTCGATTGGAACAATCATGTCAGATGTTTTGAATTTGAATTGAAAACGGGCGGAGGCGAACCACTGGCTACGAAGACAGGACACGGCTTGGTACAACAGTGGTATCAAAAAATCGCTACAACGGTACCAAAAATGTTTGGACAGAAATGGTGATTATGTAGAGAAGTAGTCTATGAGTTGTATAATGAAAATAAAATAACTGCATAATTGTAAATAAAGTTGTTTATTTGTTACAAAATAGGGAACTTATTTATTGGATGCCCCTCGTAGCATGAAAGCGCATAAACAGATGCATTGAATTATCAGAAACATATGGAACCATAAGGTCAAATACTATCCCATAGATGAAGGCAGTCTTATACACCACAATAGCTAAAAATATCTTGATTTGTTGTTTTATGTCTCATGATAATATTTTTCAGCTTGTATATTTCTAATGTGTATATATTTTTCAAAGTTTTCTTAGGATTTTGTAATAGATATTTTTGATATATATAAATTCTTTCAATACAATATATATTTAGTTAAATAATATAACATAATTAGACACATTAGACTACTTTGCTCGCCGCCGACCTGGCTCTGAATGTCGCCTGTTTTTGCCGAGTAGTAGCACATTCTTGTACCTTAGAACTTGGCGTGGGGCGATCGTTGAGGGATGGCTTCGCAGCAGCTGTCTGGACGCAGCCCCTCTTGGCGGAGAAGAGGAGTTCTCCCAACTATGATACAATTCTCGCCGTCGCCTCAGCCCCAGCGTAGACCAGAATCCCCCACCCCACGAAGACTGGCGGCAGGCCGATGGAGAGAAGAGTAAACACCTGGAAGCCTCTATCCAGCGTATCAAACGCAGACTCCAAGCAGGTGGCGACGATTGTCAGCGGGGTCCCATCTCTGCAGGCAGTGGCAACTTCGTCAGCTACGTGGAGTGTGATCCAGGCTGGTATTCCACCTGGAAGGGCATAACTCTGACATTCAGGTACGATGTCTCGGAGATGAGGTCGCAGTCGCCAGTAGAGGACCCCGCTGAGGACTCTGTAGTCCGTCGTCGGCAAGGAGAGAGGTCGAAGTCCGGTTAGGCCTAGACCACCGTGCGGTTTTGTAATAAGACACATTTCGCTGCGCCGCATAGAAGAGGGCAGAACCCTGCAGAGCTGGGACGCCTCGAAGTCCCGGCGGAGTACACTCGCGAAGAAATCTTCGAAGCCCCTGAAGAGCTCGCAGGGCAAGTCATCCCACCCGGCCGCTTTCCCAGTTGGCCTGCGGCCGATGGTAGCAACGATCTCTTCTTCGCCGTTTCTAAAGGATTTATTTTGAAATTCCAAGTTATTTTATAAGTTGTTCGTTCAGTAGTACAGGGCCAGCCTCTGCACTGCGATGAGTTTGTCCATGAGCAGTCTCAGCTGAGGAAGGGAGACGATGGCTTGTTTTATTTATTCTTCCTTCAATCCTAAGAGAGTAACCTCTCTGAAAAGGTAGCTTGGGAGGCGCTCGAGGAGAAAATCTAGCTGCTTTTGAGCCGTTGATTCAATCCTTGACGAAAAGTATCTGAATCTTTCCTTGCTGTTGATATGGCTGGAGTTGTTGCCTTTGATGATATTGAGATCTGTCCCAATGGAGGTTTCTACAGCCTGGTGGTGGGTTCAGTCTCGTGAGCTGTGGCTTCTTGAGCAGGTGGCGTGGAGGATGTCTGTGCCGGGGCAGCCACTGGCGCAGCTTGTTTGAATGCTGCAGGTGGCGATGCAGCTGCGATGGTGATAGGAGCAGACGCCATAATTTTCGCACTGATTTTCTGGCTTGAGAGCTGGGAAGTGCTTGTCCGCTGATGATCTGTAGCAGCTTGTCCTCTTGTAGCCCATTTGGCAACATTTGGAGCAACGGAAGCTGTACTACAAGTAGTCTAGCGCATAGCTGTCCTTGTCAGTCACAAATATCTTCTTTGGATTGATTTTCCCCGTCGTTCATGAGGATCAAACCCTCTTTATCAGATCTAGCCAGGGGTATCCGCCGAAAGAGTTAACGGCAGGGGCTATGAAGACCACCTGACAGTAAACCTCAGAGTCCTGATGATATAGTGGCTCCTAGTGACTCAGAAAACTCCTTCTTATCAATGAGAGCCTGTCGTCGGAAACTTGAGGTGTCAGTCACGCCAGGTTGCGAACTAGCCAAAAGTATCCGTTGGAGGCGCTTTACAGTGAGGCCTGAACCCCCTTAAGGCAGGCGAGCCGATGCTGGCCCGCGATTTCAAGCAGGCTTTTGCCACCCTTGGAGTCTGAGTGAGCCAGGATGCTATCGGGAAGCCATGTGACTCGGCTCATAACTCACACGAAGCGCGCCAGCAGCCGGCTGATGGTGATTTCAGGTGAGTGGTAGCAGTGGAGGTGGTGCATGATGGAACCCAGGCTCAGGCTGATGGCCGCGCGGGCACAACCAACCAGCGATAGGCCGCGGGTGAAGGGCGACCACCTCGGGATTGCTCTTTCCAGCATCCCCATCAAGTGCGAGGCCTTGAAGACGACGGTGTTCCGGGAAATGATTGTGCAGTTCAGAACAGTCAGCGTCTCGGAATTCCAGGAGTTCGACAGAGGTGGATCATCATCCGGTTATTTCAGGAACCACACCAGGGCCCGCAACTTTTGGCAAGGTTGAAAGCTACCCCGGAAGCTTTTCGAAACTCTACATAGATCAAGGGCACGAACTTAAACTCTGCCTCGTCCCTGATGAAGAGTACGATGCCATCTGCATAGCTCATCATGCAACTACGGCTCACGATCCTATTGAGGCGGCGTAGCAGAGGCCCAACTCAGATGATGAAGAGAGCGACGCTGAGATATTAACCCTGACTCACCCTTTTGAGAAGCGGACAGGCCTTGGTGTGGATATTTCTGATCTGAATGGCGGCGTTTGCTTCTCTGTAGAGGAAGCAATCCACCCGAAAAAGACAAATAATAGGCCCAGATTCTTCCACAGAGTGAACAGGTAGCTCCTGTTAAGACAGTCGAAGGCTGACGTCAGGTCCAGAGAGATGACAGCCAGCGATGTGTCATGTCTGGTTACCCGTGCGGCTCCATATGACACTAACGCAATGTTCCAGGAAGATGACCTCTTTTGGGAACGGCGTAGGTCTGACAGTCGGACTCCAGGTCTGGTCCATGAGTATGCCGCTGAGGACCCTGTATGTGGTAGGCTGATTGGTCGGAATGCCTATAGACCTGGATCACTTTACCATTTCGAAATCAGGATGACATTGCTGCTTCCAGAAAATGGAGGCAAGCCCCCGCTGAGTCGAGCAGCCTCGAAGACTTGCAAAATAACTACGGCGAAGAAATCTTGGAAGGTATTGCAAAATTTGAAAAGTAATTCGTGCCATCCCATCCCAGGGCACGGCCGTTTGGCAGGCGGTTGATGGCCGCCGCTATCAGGTCGCGGGAGATGTCGGGGAGAAAAGTTGTTGCCACCCGTCGAACTTCAATTGGGTCACTTCAGCTAGGAAGTCGGCGATGGCTTTTCCCGAGCTTGGAGCTTGGGCGAAGCGACTGCTTAAGCATTCCAGAACGAAATGTCTATGCTGGCCTCGGAGATAGCGTTGCCGTCGTCGTCGGTGAAAAGGGTGAGGAAAGCGACGTCTGGCTCGGAGGGAACGCCGGAGGTCCGACAAGGAAGGATAGCGGGCAGTATCATCCTCCAGGCTCCGCCTCAGGAAGTGGTTTTCTCTCTCGATGTATCCACCGCCATACTCGGCGACGGCAGGTGCGAGGAACCATATCTCCGCGACCAGATCTGCCTTTATTCTGGTCCATTGTTCCCATAATATCAGAGGTGAAAGATTTTTGAAATTGATTATTTTTCAAATATATATTTTCAATAGAGCAACTTTAAAAAAAATGATGACTATATTAATGAACTACGAATATTAGAAAATTTACCAAAAGAAACTTTCAAATATTGAGGACGGTAGTACTGGTGTAATTTATTCTATATAAATAAACGACGTCTCTCCCGTAAAAAACCCGAAGGTGTTGTTGTTGTTTCTTATCCCCTTGTGTAAAGATTACACGAATTCCATGATCTCATGGAATGGGGTATAGGGGTGCAGCTTTCGTTGATCATGGCACCATGATCACTGGCACACTCTGGTGAAAGTCTGACTTTGCCTACCCGAAGGTGTAATTTGAATATGCAAGATGTTTTACATGAATGAGACAAAGTAATTTTCAATCAAACCATCATTATGATACCTCTTATATTTAACTGCGTGCGAATGAAATTGAATCTACAAGTATTGTATTTTGTTTATAATTTTTGTGTTAGCTCATAATTATAACGTGCGCTTTGGTGAATAGCGCATCTGAAGATCTGAAACAATTTCATTAAGGCTGACCTAAAGAGATTAGAGTAGGTATGCATTTTATCATCACAACGCATAGGAAGCTGCCAGTTGGATAAATTCTAGACAAACCTTAAAACAATACTGGACAGAGGAAGAGGATCAGAGATACTAGAGAGTGAAATAAATATATTCCCAAATGAAACTGTCTTCGACAATAAGGATAGCTTCAACCCCAAACCATATTCTTATATATATGGGAGTGATCAGAGGCACAACTTATATAATAAACTACAAATACATTTACGGGACTCTGGCACATTTGTAAGTGCAAAGTCGAACTGATTTTCACATGTGTAGACATGTGGTGCAATTATAGCAAAAGCAGTCGCCTTCTTCTACCCACCATGATTATCATGGCCTGTACCACGTGTACTAGAAATAAGCAAAAAAAAAAATACTTTACTGAACGTACATGTAAGTTGACCCTGTGTTATTGTTTGAAAACATGCTTTTAGAAATTTGAAATTATTTTTTTCTCATCAATTGTTAGGATTTGAAACTGTTTTAATAAAACCAATGTAACAATATTTGAATGGACCTATATCGTCACTGGTGAAACCTCCTGTTGAAATGGTTAAAACACTTAAAATATTTTCTTTTGGGATGAGCCCAACTTTCCTAAATTATATTCCTTTGTAGTAAACGACAGAAAAATAAGTTGTTCAATTAAAAATAAAGATTTTTCAATGTATTAGAAATTCCAAAGATGAGAAAATATATAAATATTTCTTTACCATTGTGGCTTCATATAGTAAATTAAAACTGCCCTTCACCTTATCTATGACTGTCCGAACTTTACAGAAGATATCGATTGTTCCCTGATCTAAATGATTCAACTCTCTTACATCAGCCACTTTGTCTATATAATTATTATGAACTCTGTCGATTAATACATGTAAATTTGTAAATATTTAATTCTAAGTTTTAATTTATTTGTTGTTTTGTTTGTTTCCTTTGTAATAGGCGCAAATATTTCAATATATCGCGCCTGGTTGATTGATAAAAACATTTAAAAAAAGTTTAGTAAATTAACATAATATTGTGGCGGAGAAATAATCTATTATTTAATATTATTCAATGAAAGTATTCAACAGATTATAAAAATATATATTACTCTGTATTTGTAAAATCATCTTTAAAATATTTCTTTGCTTGCTTGTTCAAGATTCCCTAGCTGTAGAATCGCCTACGGCCATACCACATTGAAAACACCGGTTCTCGTCCGATCACCGAAGTTAGGCAATGTCGGGCCCGGTCAGTACTTGGGAGGGTGACCACCTGGGAACACCGGGTTCTGTAGGCTATAACCTTTTTAGGGTAGTTGGCGACTTCTGTACGCTCCAGGAACCTGGGTTACTTAAATAAATAGCTGTAGATAGTTTGGTTAATTTGTTAATAATTGTCGACTAGTCGTCGTGACGTCATCAATAAATATACTTTCACATCTTCAGATATACAAAGTCTTAATTTCTACGCTACAATATATTGTGCTAACCCTCATTAAAGGCGTTAGCCTATTGAACCACCTACCGCCGATCAGAACCAATCGTTGGAATTTATAATGTTTAATTAGATTAATGGAAATTTGAGACGTTAACCGGAATATTGATAATTGGTGACGTGGAGAGATTTAATTAGGCTTGCTAACAATTACACCTCTATATATGTCGAGTTTCTATAAACGTAAATGCATAGCTAAACAGTCGTGTTCCTTCTCTTAACGAAGCACAATAGCCTTACAAATTTATAAACTAAATTATATTCTATTTTAAAATTATAATTCCCAGATCAAATTACTCTGTAAAGTCCACCGCAAGATGTCGCGGGTTTTTGCTATATAAAACTATTGTTGTTGTTTCCCGTTGGCCGACTCAAATCTTTTTGTAGATATGTAAATATGTAATCATTTATTTTCTTCTTTACGCCTCAAATCAGGTATTTCTTCCTTAATTATGTCTTTTGTGTTCCATAAGCTCAATTAAAGCTATTTCTCACCTAAAATATATTTATTGATATTACCACGGCTGCAATATCATAACAATATTTATGTATACAAAAACAAAACCTTATCTCAAAAATTCCAAAATATCAAAAAAATATTCTTTTGTAATATTGTTGCATCATGATTAATGCGCGTGTATTTTTTAAAATTATTTAAAATATTATTTTTAATATATTTAAAATTTAAATTATATATTCATTTATTTTTATAAAACAGATTATTACTATAAAATATTATGTACTATAAAACATTTGTATTTTGATACACTAAAATACCCCACCTGCTTTAAACTTTGATATGATAAATAAAGAGAGATTCTAGGTGCTACCTAAATATATAGTTGTTTTATTATTGACTGGTTTAACCTTGTAGGATGGTTGAGACACGTTCTGGAAAGATGCAAGACGCGTCTGAGGAGAGAATCAAGACTGAAGAATCTGCCAAACCGCAGCCTGGTGCAACAATATATTAAAAGGGGTTAATTATAATTAAATAAATATAACATTTTTATAATCCTGACGTTTTAGGGTATTTAATTTTAGTTCGATAATTTTTAAGACGATCTATTGGTGGTAATATAAAACATTTTAGAGTAGAAATAGCGTTATCGACTTGTAATATGTAATATTTGTCATATATATCATTCAGCAAATGATATGTACGAGAAGGCAGTATGATTTCATTAAAGAATAGTTCGAAACATATTTTAGGCACAATAAATACATTCAAATTTTATTATGATTCTTCGAAAAGTAAATATTATTTTAATATATATATAGATTATAAAAAAAAAAGAATTTTCTGTTCTCCTTTGAAAATTAGAGTTATATAGATTTATTACTTGATGCGGATTATTTTGAGAATAGAGAATATTGTTGAGCTTTTGCTTGATCTTGGAACCCATGAGTATGTGATATTGTTCTGCAGTCATGGTAATAATTAAATAATATTAATAAAAATAGTTATCAAAAATAGCTTTAATTGAACCCAAGGAATATTTAAAAATATAATTTGATAAAAGTACTAACTGGCTTAAGGCGTAAGATTCAAAAGATGAAAAACTTATTTACATAATTTACAAAAGGTTTGAGCCGGCCATCGGGAAACAACAACAATGAGTTTTTTTAGGGGAAGCGTGACCTCTGGCGGTCGATTTAGTAGAGTATTTGAATCTATGAAATATAATTTTTTTGATTAAAATAATATTTTAATATAACATATATATATATTATAAAGGGAAAAAAGCTAGAAACGCGTTCGTGGTTAACTTTTCTTGATTTATCAAGAAAATAGGTTGGCCAAATATCAGGTTAGATCAACGTTTAGTAGCTTTCTGTTCCACTAGATGCCGCTCTGCCATATAAATGTTCATGTAAACGATGTCAGAATATGCCTTTTTGATTTTAATATTAAACCCTGACCTTTTTTATTATTTCATGTTTTTTTTTTCACATTATAATATATAACTGAAACTTTGGTTATAACTGAAATATTGGTAAAATAAATGATTTTTTGATCCAATATTTGTCTTTTTAATTAAAATAAATAATATATATATACACTATATAAATATAAAGTATTATATTATATATTTTCTGAAAAAAGCTATGAGCAAACAGAGAAATTAACAGAAGCTGACAATAGCCTCAAAAGAATATAAATCAGTATGAAATTTTTCCATTATAAATTCAACATTACCTACAAATCAAAGAAACACAAATAGATAATCCATTGTCTTCAGTAATAACCGAAACGGGTTTATGTCTTCTGGATACCTGGATAAGCCAAAAATAATATAAAATCAACTTCAGTTATGTATTTTACATCATCAAAGGAGAATATGCAACAGAAATATCTGAACGTTTAGAGTCTTTCCATTCATGCCTTCATTTCACTTTTGAAACTGAAAATAAAAACAACTCACTTTTCATCGACACTGCAGAAAAAGAACAACCAAAATCCACCAATATTGTTCCCCAATTCCTCATATTTACATCATGAATATTTTCCTCACATATTTACAGAGGTAAGAACTCTATCTGAATGAACCTTTACCCACTTCTTTAGAACCAGGTATCAGAATATTCCGAATATTTCATTAACAGGAACAGTTTCAAATCTGGAATTGGACAACGCAATTTTGTGTCAATCTGTTCCCTACCATCCTCAAAGTAATCGGGGACAATATCTCGCAACTGGGTACGCCCAAGAGGAATCAGGACTTATTTTAAAATTGAATTCTCCTTTCTACACGCGTTACAAGTCATGATATTCATGGTGAGTATAAGTTGGCGTCTGCTTTTACTGTAAATGCACCACATACCTACACATGTGAAAACCAGTTCGAATTTCGCACGTACATGGAATTTTAAAACAAAATATAAATGGGAACTCTAAATCAAAATATTTTAATAACAACAATTATCATCAACCAGACCCTTTGAATCTCTCCCCTCCACTTACATCATCATAGAGATAATAATCACAGAAAACCAAAACAACATTAAACTATTTAATATAATAATTCACTTATTTTTTCTAATACATGCAGTAAACCAACCACTACCCAGGTTTTAAAAATACCTAAATCATACGTCGCAAAATACAAGGCAAAATATTCAGACTGATACTTGAAACCATTCATAGAATAACAATTTAAAACTCTCTATGATAGATCAAATCAACTTCCAAAGCAGCATCTTCCTCTAATAGAAAAACAAACAAAAACAAAACAAAAAAAACAAAACCACAAAATTCATTAAAAGAATATTGAGAATTACAAGAATTCCAAAATATAATTACATCAGGGGAAGGTTTCTATGTAACAATAAATAATCTTTATTAGAACAGAATACACATTGAGCAAATTTCGACGGTACCTGTTTGTCCGCCTTTTTTCTATCGTCGTGACTGACCATCATTCCTTGTGCTGGCTAGCTAATTTGAAATACTCCTCTGGACGTCCAGCAAGATAACTCTGCGACTTCAGGAATATTATGGAAATTTTGTCGGGAGGATATTATCTATAATAGACGTCAAAGTTAGACGCCATCTATTGACTGTCGCCGGAACTAGCGGCCTCGGGTCGGTGACTGACGAGGTCCATTATCCCCTAACCATGGTCTCTAGGTGGACGCTTCTCAGTTTATTAAAGCTGGTGTTGTGGCTTTGTCACCAGCCCGAAACCGCTATTTGCGGCGACGGTCAATAGAGGGTGTCTAGCTTTGACGTCTATTTAGATGGGATAGGTATCCTTCATCTTTATAGATCAATATCCTCCTGGATAAATATTTTCCACTTTATTTTGGCCATAGATTTGGCTTATTCACTTTGACAGCTAAGTACCTCTTTGACCCCTCAATGACTACCTACAGCCGGACATCTTGGGTTTGCTAAAACGTATGACAGAATACTCGAAATATTTTATTGGCCGAGTCTCTTCAGAAGTGTCCGTAACTATGTCGGACATTGCATAGAATGCCAACGGCCTAAAACCATACCCCAAATGCCACCTGGATATCTTAAAATCATAATTCCAACCTCGGCCCCTTTCCAGAAAATAGGCATAAACTTGCTGGGTAGATATCCTTTGACTAGAGATGGTAACCGCTGGGTGATCGTTTGACCTTGTGCCATAACGAAAGAAATACCAACCGGAAGAGCTATTTAAATAGAAAAGTTTATATTGAACGACATTATTCTCAAAAGCAAAGCTCCTAGATCACGGATCGAGGACACTCGTTTCAAACGAAGCTCGTTAACAAACTAACTAAAATGTGTGGAATGTCTCAACACTTTACAACGGCCAATCACCCACTGACTAACGGCGCTACTGAAAGATTAAATATAAGGAGACGTCTTATTGATATCGATGTACCTTGACGTGGAACAAAATAAAATTGGACTTTATTTTACCTTTAGCTGCTTTTGTATATAATACAGCAAAGCATGAAACTATTGGATTTTCACCGTTCTATTTAATTCATGGACGAGAGTTGTTGGACACTCTATTGCCCTGCCAGATAGATTATGAAGAAAGCGTACATTAAGCAACATTAATTATAGATGCTAAAAACGCCCGCACGCTTACACTTCCTAAGAACTCAGGATATTGACCATGTTGATGAACAAGTGTATAGTTCTCTGATTCATAATTATAGGAAAAGGTGCACTTATGTATATGAATATTTTTATTCTATACAATACATGCCTTTTTTATTATCAATAGATTTAAATTTAGATTTCTCCATTTCAAAAACAGATAATTCTTTTGTTGATCTTGTAGAACGAGAGTGGCCAACTGGCTCACGTATTTTAGTGCTAAACACAAACATACTCAATAAAAAGAGGAAGTTGCCCCTCGAAATATTGGAATAATAAAATAATTCTAAATCTAATATATATGTGTGTATTTTTTTAAAGATTCATATATATATATGGCGCTCTGCCTTCTGTAAAGCACATGTGCTCCTGGTCAGGATATGCCATTTTTATTTTTGAAAAAAAAAAATATATATATATAAATGTAATATTGTTGCAAATGTTATGATCCTTTCGAAGTATGGATAAACTGGCAGTCGTGTACGTGAGGCGAGTGTTGATGTTCTTCCCACACGCGGACAACAAGAAGCAAAGGCAGGGCTGGATGTTAGCACCGAGAGTGATCGGGGACAGCCTACGGGCAGAGGTAGAGGCCATGACACAAATTTGGATGCTTATCCCCGACACATGGAGGGAGAGACTGTGTGAGACAGAAGCCGTCTGTCGATGGCCACACCCTAGAACATCTGCTGACCCCCTGCCAAAACCTGTCCTGTTTACAGGGGTCGTCTATAGAAATGTCCCTCGGGACCCCACATGGGCTGGGCGTTGCCTTTTTCCTCCCCTCTGTCCCTGTCACCAACTGGCCGAACACTCTTTGGATCTTCATTTTGACGTCACCATTTTTAGTTTTAAATACAAATAGGGGGTTAAAATACAAATAGTTTATATACAAAATATGGGGTGGTAGTAAATAGAAAGTGTCATTATTATACAGTTTAAAATTATACTATATATATATTATTTAAAAATGTTTAATTTTGGATCATAAAGTTTTATTTTTCAATATTTCGTATGACAACTTGCCAAACTTCTTCGGGTAACAAGATTGGTTTGAGATGCTCGCGTATCAAAACAATCTTGTTACCATAAGAAGTTTGGCGAATTGCCATACGAAATATTGGAAAATAAAACTTTATGATCCAAAATAAGCATTCTAAAATAATTTAATATATGGATTGCTCTATTTTCAAACATCTATATATAATCATAGAAAAAACTAACCCAACTGATAATTTCAATGAAAATGTTGTTTTAACAATTCTATAAAATACTGTCCCAGTTGGCCCCAAGTTGTAACAAGTCAGAAGAGCTGTCAAACATAAGGAGGTCCTAACATTAATCTTTAAGCCGCTTTCTGACATACTGAAATAATTGAAGATGATTTTTATCTAGTATTATTTAAAATATTCTCTGACAGAGACAGAAATATATTTGGACATATCTCTATTGTAGATTCTTTGAATAAAAGTTTGATCTAGAGAACCCGGAAAAAAATTAACTAAATTTAAACAACCAAAACTATATTTTGTCTCATTGAATTTTCGTAAGATAAATTTTTACAATTACAGTTTTGACAATATATAGAGTTTAAGTGATGTCAAGTTATATTTTTAGGAATAGAGAGTTTTAGTCTTAAAGTGTTTCATTATATAGAATTTGAAGGGTGGATATACATTTTTATAGATACATATTTCAGTTATATAGAATATTATGGATTGTATTTGGAATATGAATAAGTTCGTGAGTTTATTTTTTCAAAAATTGAAGTTTTATTGTGAAAAATTGGTTAGACATTCAATGTTCAAAGTATTGTCCGTCGCTAGCCACTACTTTTTCCTATCTTTCTGGAAATTGACGGATCCCATCGCGGAAAAATTCTGGCTTTCGGCCCGCTATACATTCCTCGATCCATTTTTTAACTTCATCGTAATTGGAGAAGTGCTGGTCAGCCAGCCATTGATCTGAAGAGATAATAACCGAAAGGAGCAATGTCTGAGCTATACGGCGGGTAGGGTAAGACTTCATATTTGAGCGTTTCTAAGTACGTTTTAACGGGTGCTGCAGCATGTGGCCGAGCCTTATCATGTTCAAAAATATATTTTTCGTGTCTATTGGCGTATTGCAGCCGTTTTTTCCGCAATGTTCGGCTATACTACTATATAATTTCGAAGAGAAATTTAAAATTCTTAAATTATATATAAAGTACTTCTTATCATACTAAACTTATTTAAATATCGAAACACGGTAATTATTATTGGCCAGGAACCAAAGAAAAAATAATGATTTCAAAAGAAATACGAATAAAATATATGAATAAAAATCGGCATAGAGCCATCTTTACTATTTCACCCCAGAGAGAGAATTATGAACTATCCATCGTATCAATTGACTGGTCTCTACTGTGTATTCATTGGAATTTTAATAAAGGCGGAAAATTAGTAATACAAATTTCAGTTTTGCTAGTTTTCGCTATAAAGGCATCTTCAAAATGTACATTGTTTATGAGAGAAAACCTATTTTTCTTTGTTTCTTTCAATATTGAGTTATCACATCCAAATATATGATAATCAAATCACCACAGAAACACAATATGCATGTTTTATTCGTGAAAATAGAGCGATCGATATCTGTAAAATTGAAAATATTCTGTGCTTTGGAAGAAATCTAGAAATATATCGTAGCATAGTATTTATTATAATTTATGTATAGATTATTAATTTTGATATTTATATTATTTATATTTTGCTACTCTCTCTGGAAACTTCCCTCATTGCTTATCTTGTATCTTATAAATGTTGAATTTGGGCTTGCACTAAATACATTTCCGTGTCATTCTGAATATTGTCTTTCCTAATTTTCTACGTTACAATAATATTGTTTTAGCTTTTTACTCATTAGCTTAATACTCTCATTTAAGATGGCTTAAAAAACATGAAAATATCCATGGGCTGTGTGGTAGTCGTTTATCGTAGGTCAGATTAGATAAGGCATTGTCATTTATTTAACAGACGTGACCGCCCTGAAAAGAAGTCGTTCTACAGATGGGTTGCTCATGGCAAAAGGTTATACGTGTACATAGACGTACATAGTTATAGTCGTACATTATTATATTTTACTATTATAATAATGCGTTAAAGTGAGGTTTGAGAGAGCGCCTTAATATAGCTTACCCCTTGGTGCTGAATGGTGAGTTCTGAGACGTTAGCACTGTTATTCTTAGAGATTTTCATGTTAGAATTAGTTTCTAAATCAATTCACATTTTAAGACCAAGATGCTCTCATCAATATACACCTTCCGTTTATTTCTTTCCCTAATTAAAGAAGTGTAGAATGATTCAGGAATTAGTTGGCAAATGGTAATATATATAAAATATAGTTGCGATAGGACGGTATTCATGTACCAAAAATGCATGCACCTTTATGTTGTATTATAGCCTGAAATTCAGCCCTTCAACTTCATCAGCTTAAACACTATTTGGTCAACTCAGCTGATTTGATGATTTTTCTTGTAAGATGTTATCGAATCGAAGACGCCCGTGTACTGATGAGCGCCAATAATTAAGGTATTTTGAATTAATTAAAAATAAATAAATAACCAAATAAATAAAACCACCAACAATAAAAATGAAACACAACTTTCGAAAAATATACAAATAAATAATAATAATAATAATAAATGTTTAAAACACAAAATGGAATAAAATAAATATATAAAAAACATAAGTATCTAAGAGGTTCAAAACTGAGTATATACATCTGGTAAATCAATTTTTCTATTAATACTATTTTTATCTTCAAATAGAGTTCCAGCTTTCTACATATAATCGGCAACGCTTTACTTTGATATTTTAATATATTATAGATATTTTCTCGAAATATAAGGTGTGACCGTTGACTATGGTTGGCTAAAATATCAAACTGAAAATACTCAAAGTGTAAAAACAGCTAAATTTGGCAATAATAGGAGTCTTCAGACTGTGCAATTAATTACCTAATTGACAAATTATTTTAACAACTATTATAGTTTCACATCAATTGATATAAATCTCCTGGACATTGATCAAACAATTAAAAATGTTTCTGGAGATGAGTTTTTTATTTTTATTTTAAAACCATTTCAAGTTTTCGGGTATCTCTGCCCTTATACAGGAGAACATATATAATGAATAAAAAGCCGCTTGATGTCAAAATAAACTATAGTTTAGCATCAGTCGGTGTTTTATTCATTGTATATATGTTCTCCTGTAGAAAAGCAGAGATTCCCGAAAGCTTGAGACGGGTTTAAAATAAAAAGAAACTCATATCCTGAAACCTTTTTTAATTGGTTAACTATTATAGTTTACACTAAAACAAATATATATATATATATATCCTTTTCCTTTATATCTATAAAAATGAAATGCGAAATCGATGTTTGTTATCGCATCACGCAAAATCTACTGACTCAATCATTATGGAATTTCGCATGTAGGTAGCTGAAGATTTCGTTTAACATATAGGCTATTCAAAAAACGAAAAGGGTTTAATGTGCTATTTTTAAAAAATGTTAAACCAAAATTCCTTAGTTCAAGCCTTTTACCGCTTGGCGGCGCACTGGTCGCGACGATAAATGAATATGATTGGTTTAATAATTTTACACGTTGTTGTTTTGTAATTTTACCCGATTAATGTGTCTTTAAAAGGTAAGATTATTTTTATATATCTATTATTTTTATATATATATCTTTGAAAATAATTTTAATCGATCATTATCAAATAAATATGCCCCCGGAACCTGGGTTAATTAAAACTGTATTGTGAAATTTCGCACGTAGGGAGTTGAGGTTTTGGTTTAACATTTAGGCTAAAAGCACAAAAATTGCATTTCGAAAAACTTTCTTTTCCTTTTTAGAAGGTAGCTTTTATTTAATCATTTAGTAATATTTTTTCAATTTAAATTAATTGGATTTATTATTTATTTCGCAGCTTATTCATATATTTTGCTTCGTTTAATTTTAATTAGTGTAAATATAACGATCTACATTTTTAAAGATAAGTGTAGTATTTTATCTCATAAGGTATATTATTTTTAGAACAGTATTTTATTTTTTTCCTTCTTATATTTAGAGTGCGTATAAATTTTATTAAAGTTGTAAAAAGTATATTTATTGAAAAAAGTATAAACATTTTTTTTCTGTCATTGGTTATATTATATACCATATATATTTATATGGTACAACCATATTTTTATATGTATATGTATATATGTATATATTTGTTTCTAGACTAAATTTATTCAAATCAAGATAGCTTTTTTTATGCTTTTAAAAGTACGTATAATATATTTAACGTTTCATAATACTTTTCAACTTAAAGTCTTTGGAAACAATATTGCTTTTTTCCTATCCAAATAAATAAATTATGTGTGGTTTCAGAAACAGCATTGTTACCATCTTCAGACAAAAGTACTGAATACATTCAGTAATTTTGTCTTTATAAGGTAACAATGCTGTTATTGAGACATCACACATAATTCGTTTATTTTTTATTTGGTCTTGCTTTTTTGGTATTTTTAACATTGCCCTTGACTATTAGAAAATGATGCAAATTTCCTAATTATTATTTGCCATTTTAAAAAGTACATTCTTTTGTAATAATATCTAATTTCCCACATTTTTCTAAAGCTGCCAACAATGACCTAATACAAAAAAATAATCCAAGTCTGGGTATTTCAGTATTGCAGATATATTACATTTTTAAAAGTTGTTTAACTATAGATGTACATGCCGGATTAGGTGCCCTTAAAAATGTTTAATCTGGCTGTTTCTTCTTGAACTGCCGAGCGTGAAGTGGAGAAAGTGAAATTTTCAGGTTGCGAGGCCCATTTCCCTTAATTCACACTAATCATTTGATTTTTTTTTTCATTTTTTAGATACCAAAAGCCCAGTTTGGTTACTTGCACTCACTAGAGGGGTTTGACTTTTTCAAGACTCAGGGGCCATTGGGGCAATTTTTTTTTTTCAGAACAAATTCCCCAAAACTGGATTCGATGATCCCGGGTCGTGGTTTTTAAAAATCAACAGTTTTTTTCATAATACTTTTCAACTTAAAGTCTTTGGAAACAATATTGCTTTTTTCCTATCCAAATAAATAAATTATGTGTGGTTTCAGAAACAGCATTGTTACCATCTTCAGACAAAAGTACTGAATACATTCAGTAATTTTGTCTTTACAAGGTAACAATGCTGTTATTGAGACATCACACATAATTCGTTTATTTTTTATTTGGTCTTGCTTTTTTGGTATTTTTAACATTGCCCTTGACTATTAGAAAATGATGCAAATTTCCTAATTATTTTATGACATTTTAAAAAGTACATTCTTTTGTAATAATATCTAATTTCCCACATTTTTCTAAAGCTGCCAACAATGACCTAATACAAAAAATAATCCAAGTCTGGGTATTTCAGTATTGCAGATATATTACATTTTTAAAAGTTGTTTAACTATAGATGTACATGCCGGATTAGGTGCCCTTAAAAATGTTTAATCTGGCTGTTTCTTCTTGAACTGCCGAGCGTGGAGAAAGTGAAATTTTCAGGTTGCGAGGCCCATTTCCCTTAATTCACACTAATCATTTGATTTTTTTTTTTCATTTTTTAGATACCAAAGCCCAGTTTGGTTACTTGCACTCACTAGAGGGGTTTGACTTTTTCAAGACTCAGGGGCCATTGGGGCAATTTTTTTTTTTTCAGAACAAATTCCCCAAAACTGGATTCGATGATCCCGGGTCGTGGTTTTTAAAAATCAACAGTTTAGACCACTCCTCCAAAAATGCACTCTATTCATTCGATGTGTTTGTGAAATTGATCTTATATTTCAGATTATTTTTACCAGAATTTTTAATTTTGATATTTGCAGTTTATCTCCATTGTGCTGAAAGAAAATTCTTTACTTTAAGTTTTAAAAACAGTTGGGGGCTCTATTCATTCAAGAGTAAACCCCACTCGAACAATACCCGGGCGAAGCCGGGTCCATATATCTATATAGGCTCAATTTATTGGGCAGTTTTTTCAACCAAATTAGACTTTTTTTTAGGCCTTCTTCCATTGTCTTTTTTTTTTTTTTTGTTTTGCTGTCATTTGTTTAGGTAGTATTTAGATCAGTGATTCTCAACCTTTTTTTTGTTGCGGCATTATTTTAAAGATTTGAAAATTTGGCGGCACAATTTTAGGATTTCGCGGCACACTTTTGCTAGCTTTAATGCAAGAAAATTCAAATTATGTATCAATATTTCTATGCAAAATATAAGTAATATACATCTCTAACATTCAATTTGCTAATTTCGTTATTTTAAAAAGTTAAAAAAAATGAAAAAGAAAAAAAGAAAAACCAATACAAACGTGAACATAATCATATTACTAAAATTCGGCGGCACATTTTTAGAATTTCGCGGCACACAAAATTACCGCGGCACATTGGTTGAGAATCACTGATTTAGATTTATCTGCTTCATAATATGTAGCTGCTCATATATATCTATGTATGTTCTACTCATATTTATTGTGCATATTTTTTCAGCTAATTATACTTTTTTTTTTAAGTCTTCTTCAATTTGATTTTTTTTAATCAGTTGTTTTACGGTTTCACTGAGTTTTATGCATTTTTCCCCTCCTTTCAGATTATTTCTATGCTTTTTTTTATTTTGGCCTTAGTCATGAGTCGCGCTTATTTTAATACACTATTTTGAATTTTTTCTTCAATCTCAGTCCTTTATGTTTTACATTTTTCAGTTATCCTTATTTTATTTTTACTAATGCTTTGTGTTTGTAGGTATGCCAAGCCATAGGAGAAGCAATCTTTCTCAGCGTTCCAATAGCTCTAGGGTTCAGCATGCTTCAGGGTCAAACATTGCAAGTAGTTGGTGTGCATCTTGAGTCTCCCTGTTTTCTCGCATGGGTAACTCTATGTAGCATGCTCCCGTGTTTCCAGCCCTAAAAATTTATTTGTCTTTAGTTCTACTTTTAGCAAGACACACAATATTGTTTATCAGGGGGCTTTGATATAGATTTTGACAATTTTGAAAGAGATTTCTTCGAATAATGATTTTGGGAAGCTTGACTTTTGTAACTACATAATTTGTGAATAATTTGTTATCATTATTGCTCTACTGTAGTTTCATCAATAAAGCTTTTTTTACTTTATTTTATTTTAATTTTTTCACATTTAATTCATTTACATAACTCTATTCTTGAAAATTGTTTTTTATTTTTTTTATGGTATCAACATTTCTGGTTCAATTAAGGTTTTTGTTAGCCTGCAGCACACCTTATCATAGCTCATTGCATTTATCAGGATAACTTTGCTGTTTTGATTTTTACACCATTGGTATTTTCATGCCTCTATAATATTATATTTGTTTGCAGAATTTTATAGACAATTTGGTTTGGGTTATATACATTAAGAATTTGTAAAAATATAAAGGTCAAAGTTTTACAACAAAAAAAAATTTTGGAACACCATTTCTCTCCCATTTAATTTAATGATGCTTCATTTATGATTTTAAGAATTGCATTATTTTTATGCATATTATTTTTAAAATTTGTGTTAGCAAGACATGGAATATTGTTAAGTTAATGTATTATTAACATAAACTTTACCAACCCGTGAAGCGTTAGCTCCAGTCTTTTACCGCTGGGGGCAGCACTGTTAGAGCTAATAAATGCTTTCGATTGGTGCTTACTTTTACATGCTGTTTGTTTTTAGACTAAATTAATACACATCAAGTTAGCATTTTTTCATTCTTCAAAAGTTAAGATTATATTTTTAACGTTTCATAATACTTTTAAAATTAAAGCCGGCAAATAATATTGCTTTTTCCCATCCTGCAGGTCTACATTACACTGCTACAGCTATCATAACTCTGGCTTTTGGCATTGATATTTATATAATGTGAAAGTACTGTTTGCTACCTTAAGCTCTGGAGAGATTATAATGTGTCTACAGATCCATCATGTGGAAATCACACCATAGTGAAAAATGCATTTAGCTGGTAGCAATGTATCACATTTGTAGACATGTGGTGCGCTTACAGTAAAAGCAGTCGCTACCTACCCACCATGGTTATCATGGCCTGTACCACGCGTACTAGGGATAATTAAAAAAAAAAAGGAAGCAAGACCGAATACAAATAATTACATTATGTGTGGTTTCAGTTACATTTTGGCTATCTTCAGACAAAGGTACTGAATACATTCAGTAATTTTGTCTTTATATGGCAACAATGCTGTTACTGAAACATCACACATATATATATATTTTTTTATTTGGTCTTGCTTTTTTGGTATTTTTAAAATTGCCCTTGACTATTAGAAAATTATGCAAATTAACTATTTAGATATGTAAATGCCGGATTAGGTGCCCTTTAAAATGTTTGCTCTGGCTGTTTCTTCTTGGACAGCCGAGAGTGAAGTGGACAAAGTGAAATTTTCAGGTTGTGCCGACCATTTTCCTTTATTCAAACTAATCATTAGATTTTTTTTAATTTTTAAGAATAAAAGCCCAGTTTGGTTACTTGCACTCACTGGAGGGGTTGGACTTTTTCAAGAATCAGGAGCCATTGGGGCAATTTTTTTTTTTCAGAACAAAGTGTCTAAATCTGCATTCAATGATCCCGGGTCATGGTTTTTAAAAATTAACAGTTTAGACCACTCCTCCAAACAGCACTCTATTCATTAGATGTGTTTGTGAAATGGATCCTATATTTCAGATTTTTTCACAAGCATTTTCGATATTGCTGTTTGCAATTTATCTCCATTTTGCTGAAAGAAAATTCATTACATTGAGTTTACAAACAGTTGGGGCCTCTATTCATTCATGAGTAAACCTCGCTCGAACACTACACAGGCGAAGCCGGGTCCAGTCGGGTAAAACCCGGGCGTTGCCCGGGCCACTCGCTAGTATATATATATATATGAAAAAAAAAACGCGTTCGTGGATGACTTTTCTTGATTTATCAAAAAATTTTGGTTGGCCAAATATCACGGAACAAGCTAAATAAACGTTTAGTTTATTTTTGCTCCACTAGATGACGCTCTGCTATCTAAAAAGCACATGTGCTCGTGGTCAGGAAGTGCCTCCTTTTTTAAATATATATATATATATAATTTTCAATATATGTACTTATTAACTCTTCATAAACAAAATATTATAAAATATTTATTAAAGAATTAATTGTCAATTATAGAAAATAAACTTATTATTTTCTCTGTACCAGGTCTATTAGTATGAAACGCGAAAATGGGCGCCAGAGGCCGCTGTGCAACTTTATTTGAGCCGACGGTGGCGCTGTTGTAGGCGTTTTGTTCTTTGACTCACGTGGCATCAGCATGCGTGCAGTTTTAGAAAAATTCAAATCGTGAAAAATTTCTGGAACCCGTGGAAAATGGCGATTTCCGAGCCAAAAAGTGCCCATTTGCGGGAAGCTTTGTTGTTCGCCTTCAACTGGAAGAAAGGTGCCACTGAAGCCTACCGAATGCTCGAGGAAGTTTACAGCGACCACGCTCTGAGCAAATCGCAGTGTTACAGGTGGTTTAAAATTTCCAAAGTGGCGATTTTGAACTTGATAATGAATCACATGGAAAACCGCCCCAAAAGTTCGAGGACGCTGAACTGCAAGCTTTGTTGGATGAGGACAGTACCCAAATGCAGGAGAAACTCGCAAAACAGCTCCAGGTGTCTCAAGGTGCTGTTTCTCTACGTTTAAAACAGCCTCGAAATGACCCAAAAGCTTTCCAGATGGGTCCCCCACGAGTTGAGCGAAAGGCAGCAATAACGGCGTCTGGTAACCTGCGAAGGGCTGCTCGCCAGGCATGAAAAGAAGTCATTTTTGCACCGAATCGTAACTTCTGATGAGAAATGTATCCACTTCAGTAATCCTACGCGCCAAAAGTCGTGGGGCCTGCCCGGTCAATTTCCAAAACAGACGCCTAGGCCCAATCGCTTCGGAAAAAAAGGCAATGTTTTGCATATGGTGGGACCAGACCGGCGTAGTATATTTCGAGCTCCTGAAACCTGGCAAAATGGTCAATACTAGTCGCTACGAACAACAAATGCACAGTTTGAGAGAGGCGTTGAATGGAAAAGACCGGAATGGCGTGAAAAGCACAACAACCTGATACTGCAGCATGACAACGCTCCAGCCCACAACGCTACGGTGGTCAAAAACACCATAAAAGACTTGGGCTGGGAACTCTGACCCCACCCGCCGTACTCACCAGACTTAGCGCCGTCGGACTACCACCTTTTCACATCTTTAGGACCCCCCTAAAAAAACAGGAATTTTCGAACTCAGACAAACTCCGAAAATGACTTGTTGACTGGTTCGACTCAAAAGGAATAGAAATTTTCAGACAATGAATTCGAAAATTGCCTGAAAAGTGGTCCGAGTGTATAGCTAAACAGGGCAGTTACTTTGAATAAAAAAATCTTTTGTTGTATGGAATTGGTGAACTTTTGAATTCACTGAATATTTTCGCGTTTCATACTAATAAACCTGGTAGATATTTTATTGTGCGAGATTTTCGTCATGTGGTATGATTAAAAAACAAATCAAAACGGCCATAGAATATTTCACTTTATCAATATAACTATTATCTAATCATACACAATGATAATACACCAACAAACCAGTGTATTTGATTTGACATTGACAAATAAAAAGCTCTCCTACAAATATTAAAAATGGCGTACACAACAAATATCCCAATTATCTGATCACGCCACGATACTACTTGATGTATGTATAGCCGAAAGATTTTAACGTAAATTTTTCAACAAGGAAATTTAATTTAAAAATAGCAGAGTGAAAACGATTTACACAGAATGTAAATGACGCAGACAAGAAAAAAAAAAGGTTGCAATCAATATATCCACACAAGAAAAAGTTGATTAAATGATAAAAGAACCCTTTAAAATTCTAATTAAATATTCTACGCTGTACCTAAAAGATAACTCCAAAATTCAGTACAGTTAAACAGTGGAATACAGAACTGGAGATGCTAAAAACTCTATTTTCACTATATAAAATATATTCATTACCGAAATATCGAAATATTTTAATACAATTATTTAAAAGAATAAGAAATAAATATATTCGAGGAGATTAAAAAGGACAAAAGAATATCGTGGAGTACATTTATGGAATAAAATAATTCTACGACTAATTATTTTGGGAATCTATACAAAAAATTGAGAGATAACTCGAATAAACAACTACAAATATTGAGAAAAAATCACATACCAAGAACAACAACAGAAAACCAAAGAATTAATAGCGACTCTTTTTTCCTGATGAAAACCCTGGTGATAATAATAATAATCATACAAATATTAAAAAAAAAAATGTATTAAGATTTAAAATCACAACAAAAACAATAATTACAATCAATTAAGTAAACACTTCTATTGATAAATTGACACCCAAGAAATCTGTAAGAATATTGTCATGTATTCAATATATTTGCATTGTATTATTTTACCAAAATTACCATTGTCTTATGTATTTAAAATATCAAAACTTACTCAACTTAATCAGCATACTTTTATTTAAATACAGCTTATTAACACGATATTATTATTTTTACAAAAATATCTATCTTTTTAAATACCAAAAAAGTCCTCCTTTCCTTTTGTTTCTCTTCTTTGTTGTTGTTTTCTTCTTCTGCTTTTTTGTGATGATGATAAGTTCTATGTTTTTGTTCACTGATGACGCGTGATAATATATAAATTTCTAATATGATAATACACGCAAAACGATTTGCGATGCCATTAATAACTAAAATATATCAGAAGAGGTTGGATATAGGAATTATTTCCCCGATAAATGGAAGAGAAAGGGAGAATTATATGGCATTTAAAAAAAAGGAATCTATGTAAATATAGGATATTCAAAAATTAACATAATTGAATAAATTAGAAAAATTAACTATGAAAATGTGCTAATGAATTTAGTGAATAAAGGAAAAAGTGTTCAAGATAGAAGGGAAACATATTGTGATGGTAGCTGTATATTTTGGTTTATTACTTTAGGGGTTTTCAAGGTTTTTATTGTATCAATGGAACAGTCTTTGGAACTTAGTTGTGGCATTTTTATGGAGAATTCTGGTGCTATTGACGTCAGGATTGTGTCCTGTTTCTCAGATGTGTTTACTTTTCCGTCATTAAAATAAATAGATTTAGACCTGGAAATCCCTGAAATAACTCCAGTCATTACATCTCCACCTGCTTTTTACTATATACAGATTTCACAATTACAATAGCTCGAAAACTTAAAAAATTCGGCATAGCAACAATCTTTAGAAGTTCACCCTCCATAGCCTCAATTTTAAGAAACCCAATCATAAAAATCATCCATAAGAAACAAGAAAAAGACTTAGTTCACCAGATTCCCTGCCTTAACTGCAATAGTGACCACATTGGTGAAACCTCAAGAGACCTCTCCATCAGAATTAAAGAACACCAAAGGAATATTTATGAACAGAACCCAAACTATTTAATATTTCACTCCATTAGAGAAACAGGACATACTTCAGACTTCAATAATTACAGAATCCTCCATAAAAATGCCACAACTAAAACCCGAAGACACATTCTTGAAACAAAAGAAACCATGAAGAACCCTAAAACAATAAACAAAAGTATACAGCTACCATCAAAATACGTCCCCTCCTATCTTAAAAAAACTTTAATAAGCATATGAAACAATATTCATTCTAAATTCTTTTCTTCTATTCACTAAATTCATTAACATCTTCATAGTTAATTCTTCAAATTATTCAATTTTGTAAATTTCAAATTCTTATGCCCTACTTTACATAAATTCCTCTTTTAAAATGTTATTTAATCTCCCTTCATTTCCTTGTTTATACGTTTTTAGTTAACTGAAAAAGGGCTTGAGCTTTCTTTAATCAAGTAAATAAAAAGACTTGGGGCAGCTTATGATTTTTTTGTACGTGATACTCATGTTGAAGGACTGAAAAGTCCGAAAGCTTGAAAATAAAAAGTTGAACAAGAAACTTAGCCCTGGAAGCTTTATTTAATTTATTATATTAAGACAAACTTCAGGATGACATATCAATATATTTAAGGAACAAACACAAATCAACATTTATAAGATAATCAATGAGGGAAATTTCCAGAGTAGTAAAATATAAATGATATCAAAAATTAATAATCTGTACGTAAAATATATATTTTGCTACAATATAACAAAATATTTATAACCAAATTCTTATAATGTACAATTTTTTACGGGGCATGACGACTTTCAAACATATATATATATATATATATATATATGTGGCAATATAGTGGTAAATGTGGTGAGGAGAGAAATAATCACACGACGAGTTGTTAGAGCAATCATCCAGGCAGCCAGCCGAGAGAGAGCGAGCGAGACGTTATCAGCTGAACGACCCTGTTTTCCCTGTGTACACAACCGGGGGGCTAACCAGGATAGTCGCCAGGTGGTGACGGCCCCCCCCCCTCCTCAGGATTGTGGCCAAAAATGGTCGTAAGTTAGTTGTCTAAAGTGTCTCGCTTTTAGCTGCCCAGCTCTCTCTCGTTGGCTGTTGGTTTGTTTTATTAATCCTTGAAGAGCATATATTATGACATATGGCCCCCGTTGAAGAAGGCTGAACATGGTTTAAGTATATTTAAAGCTGGAGAAGCCAGGAATAGAGAAAATAATTTTACAGTTAAAATTAGTTAAGGTAATGGTGACATAGTTTTATGTAAATAAAATATTGTATAGTACACAAGTAAATATTATTTACAAGCAGTTTTACAACACCGGGGAGTTTGACATTTAAGGAAATCTTTGACAATATCAAGGTTATAAAAGGCTATATACAACAAAATCTAATGTACTATAAGGGAAGTGATATGGAGGAGTGTGAACAACGAGAAGAAGAGTCACATACATATGGTGAAATTCTGAAGATCATTAAGACTGGGGGAACTCTACACTTTAAGATATTTTTCAGGCGGACATGGCAAGGGGAAACTTGTCATGGGCTTTCTATGCTATAAGTGTAGAGTACGAGAAATGAGATTGAGGTTGACAATTGTGTGAGCTCAGGACTGAGGTAAATATAAAACTACATACAATTTTAGAACCTCGGCGAACAGAGCGAGGGGAGACTTGCTTTGGGCCACTCTACCTTAATTATTTAGATACTACTGGGTTCGTAAAGTTTTGTTGTCAGGTTAGTAATTGGTAAAGATTTCAGGGGATAAGTGGTTCAAATATCTTTGATCATCTTGATTGTAAGTGTAGTCATGTTGCTTTCGTAAGTTAATAGCCGTTTTAGTATGGATTAGAGTGTGATTGAAGTGTTTATATGGGAAATTGAAGGTATTTTTGGGTTGGTCTCGGTCATTTACGGGCGGTGAAATAAATTGTTCGTTTTCTGTATAGTGTTTTAATTTGTTGACATGAATTGTATCTGTCTCACGACTTAGAGGTCGGTTGGAGCGGTTGATCCGTACGATTTGGGGGGAAATTATCTCCAGTATTTCATAAGGTCCTGAGAAGAAAGGTGCTAGTTTACCAGTGTCTGGATGGTGGTATGTTTTTGCCAAAACGAGATCGCCTACTTCAAAATCGGAAGCTCTATGTGTTTGGTCGAATCTCGCCTTGTCGCGTAAGTGTCGTTCGTGTGTCCTTTGATAGGCCAATTCTCTGGCGTCGTCGATTTTTGGGTAGTTTTGTACATGCTCGGATAGTTGTAGCGGGAAACTACCTAACAAAAGGTATGACGGTGGAAACCCAGGTCACAGAATGTGGGGTATGGTTATAAGCCTGAAGGACCTGAGGTAGTAGTTTGGTCCAGGCCGTCTTAGGTTGTTGGAGGCGCAACAGTTTAAGTTTGCCAGTAATCGTGGCGTTTAGTCGTTCACTTAATCCGTTGGCCTGAGGGTTGTTGCTTGTCGTGAGAAGTTGGCCAATGTTATGTCTAATCAAAAATCTACGAAATTTCGGAGAGGTGAAGGCAGGAGCTCTATCCGTCAAAAGTCGTTTAGGAGAACCAAACTGCATCACCTTTTTAATCACTTGGGTATAGGTGAGAATGCTGGTGGACCGCGATGGGAATGCCCACGCGTACGTGTGGCATGGTCCACTACGACATGTAAGAAGGTCTGAGAATTTCCATATTTCGCGAATCCAGAAATAGTATCTAGTGACACTAGTTCGAACGGCAGGACCGCTGGGGGGAGTTGTCCCAATTCTCCGTAGATAGGTCCTTTTGGTGGCTTGACCAATTGGCATACTGAACAGGTTCTTACATGTGTCCTGATGTCATTTGTCATGCCGTCCCAATAGTATTGGGCTGCGATCAGTCTGGTCATCTGCGAAATGCCGGGGTGATTGAAATCGCGATGGGCTCGTTGTAGTAGGGTGCCACGGAGTGATGGTGGAACAATTATTTTAGTGACACCCCGTCGTATGATGGTCATAAGGTCCTTGTCATTGAGGATATACCTTGTGTCCCTCCGTAATTCGCCCTGATGATCTTTTATTTGACCTGTGGATAGGAATCCGCAGAAAGGGTTACGGGAGAGTAGGTCCGCCTCGTACTGACGCGAGCCCTTGAGGTATTTGACCTCATAGTCGTAAGCTGAGAGTCGAAGGCTCCAACGAAAGAGGCGTCCGGTGGGGTCTTTTATGGTCTTTAGCCATTGTAAGGCGTGATGATCCGAGTAGATGACAAACCTTGTACCTAGGAGGTACACTCGGAATTTGTCAACGCACTCTACAATGGCTAAGCACTCCAGTTCAGATATAGTGTAATTACGCTCATAGGAACGCAACGCGCGACTGTAATATTGTACAGGGTAGATGTTACCGTCAGGATGTACTTGTTTGAGTACACCTGCGATGCCCTGCGTGAAGCGTCGCAATAGACCTGGAATGGGAGCCCTTCTTGAAATAGATGTAACACAGGTTGTGTTGCGAGGTGTTGCTTCAATTTATCAAAGGCTTGTTGACAATTCGGGCTCCAAAGCCATTTGGCGTTCTTTTTTAGTAATTGATTTAAGGGGTGGCGAAGTCTAGCATATTCTGGGATGAATTTATGATATACGTTGACGGCTCCTAAAAATGATTGTAGGGTTTTAACGTTGATAGGAGTTCTAATAGCGTTGATGATTTCGGTATTTATAATATTAGGTGTGTAAGTCCCTGCGGCGATGTGGTAGCCGAGAAAATCTATTTCATTTTGATAAAAATTACATTTTTTAAGGTTAAGTTGGAGATTTTCCTCTAAACAGAATTTAAAGAAAAGTCGAAGGTGCGTAAGGTGTTGTTCTGAGGAGTCAGAAAAAATAACGAAGTCGTCATAATAATGGGCTATGAAAGAGAGGTGGTGTTTGTGGATCAACTGGGTAATCACACGTTCGAAATTTGGGGTGCTGATTTGAACCCAAAGGGTAAGCGTTTGAAATTATATTGCCCTTGTTGAGTCACGAAAGAGAGTAGTGGTTGACTCTCCTCCGCGATGGGGATTTGATAGTATGCATTGCTTATGTCAACGGTGCTAAATACTCTGGCTTTCGACAGGTTATCCAGTACCGTTTCTATCAATGGCAAAGGATGCAAATCCGAGGGTACTAGTTCGTTCACGCGACGGAAGTCAATGCAGAGACGCATGGTGTTATCGCGTTTGCGAACGAGTGTCACAGGGGAGGAATATGGGCTAGAGGAGGGGGTGATTATGTCATGTTTTAGAAGTTGAGATATCTGGTCCTGAATTTCCTTCTGGTAGGCATAGGGAGTTCGGTATGGTCGGAGGGAAATAACCTTATCGGAAATAATTTTGAGTTTTACAGGGGTTATGTTGAGTGGTAATACATTGAATTTATTGATAGGGAAAATATCTTTAAAAGAATACAATAATTGCTGATAAGGAATAGTCAGTTCTGGGCGTTGTTCGATAAATTCTTTAATCATTAATTCTCTAGAGGCGCATGGGCTGGTAGGAATGCTATTAAGGTTGTAAGGGTGAGAGGGGCATTCAGGGGAAGGTTGATAATATTACTAAGGGTTGTTTGTAAGTAAGGCTCACGTGGAGGTTGAAAATCGTCAACGCCTAAGTTAACCGAGTGAATTATGGGTCGTTTAGGGTTAGAAGTTATTATTCGCGAGCCGTGCTTACAAGTGGGAAGGTCACATACAAAATGGTACAAATGTTTAGGTACTGGAACACTATTTTGAAGTATCAATTGATTATGAAAATCTATTGTTAATATTAAAAATCGTAAAGCGTTAATAGGTAGAATTCCTTTTTTTTAATGATTTTTTTAAAAGGTTACGTTAAAATGGAAATTATTTAATTAAAATGACGATTGTTACATCTACTGGTAAGGTAACTAATTAAATGGGTTTCACATAGCTAGATATAATATGGATAATAAGATCACTGTTAATAGGGGTGGAGAGATAAATGGAAATATTAAATATTTTTACATATTCACACATATTGAGCTAATTATGGAAATATTGGGACAATCTACAAGGAATGACTTATTTAAAGAATGAATGGTAGGAGTTAAGACAATTACACTCACGAGTTATGTTGGGTTAGGGCGCAGGTAAGTTCATTGAGCTTCGGGAGAGTTCTGTCTGTGACACTGTGCGTACCAGTGTTGTACATCACAGTAGCGGTAGGGAGATGGCGGAGTCTTGTCCATGATGGCGGGAGGTGTCCTGCTCTGGCACGGCGATCGTTCTTGAGTAGATCTAGTGCTGGAAGAAGTGCGTGGCAGCTCCATCTCCGTCGTAGGTGAATACTTCTTCCGGTTCAAAGGTTGGCGAGGAAGGGGTTGAGGGCTCGAAGAGGAGTGGTTACAGTTGAGTTGGGTTTGGTCGATCATCGTGGCTTGGCTTCATGTTTCTTCATACTCCGGTATATGAGGGATTCGCTTCCCACCAGGTCTTATCCTGTCGACTTTTTCTGTGATATGATCCTGTCGACTTTTTATGTGATATGATCCTGTCGACTTTTTATGTGATATGATCCTGTCGACTTTCAATGTGGGAATATAGTGATACATGTGGGGAGGAGATAAATAATCACACGACGAGTTGTTAGAGCAATCATTCAGGCAGCCAGCCGAGAGAGAGCGAGCGAGACGTTATCAGCTGAACGACTGTTTTTCCTGTGTACACAACCGGGGGGCTAACCAGGATAGTCGCCAGGTGGTGACGCCCCCCCCCCTCCTCAGGAATGTGGCCAAAAATGGTCGTAAGTTAGTTATCTAAAGTGTCTCGCTTTTAGCTGCCCAGCTCTCTCTCTCGTTGGCTGTTGGTTTGTTTTATTAATCCTTGAAGAGCATATATTATGACATATATATATTAGATTAGAATTTTTTTGTGTGTTGTTGAAAAGAGGTGCAGTCGTGAAAAAGTAACGATAATTATTTACCTTTCAAGTATATTTTATTTGAATTACTTGAAGTAAAATTACAAATAAAATTAATTATCACTGCAATATAGAATTTATAGAATGAATTCTATAATCGTGATTTTAAAATATAGGTAGGGTTAAGTATACATTATTTACAACAATAATAATTAAAATTGGTATGTTTTTGAATCTATGGTCAAATATGTAAAACAGTCAATGAATGAAAATAAAATATATGTTTTAAAAAAAATAAAATAATTGTATTTAGATTAATATATCTATATATAATATATTAATTAAAATAATTTGAATCAAAATATTTATAAATTTCAATATTTCGACGAGGCTGTTCGCCTCTTTAGGCCCTAATTTCAAACTCCTTGTAAAGCTTATTATCCGCGTGA
>CP092867.1:118359299-118406005 GCA_030710605.1 Cordylochernes scorpioides
GAAACAAAAACTTTTCTCTCATAAAATGAGTAATAAAAGATTTGCTTCACAAAACGGCATAAAAATTAAATTGAATATATTTTAATTTTGAACTCGGGGATACATATATTATCCTTTTTGAAAATAGAGCAATCCATAAATAAATCTTTAATTAAAAAGGCATATATTGGATCAAAATATCATTTATTTTACCAATATTTTAGTTGGTTGAACGTCAACCTTTATCAAGGTATTATAACACACACATTAATATGTTATAATACCTTGATAAAGGTTGGTGTTCAGCCAACTGAAATATGGGATAGCCTTTGGCCATATAGTTTATATGTTTCTGGTAATTCAATGCATCTCTTTATGCTTTCTTGATATTTGGATATCAAGGATTCAATCATAAGTCTTTTTATTTACCTTGAATATTGTCATAACACACTATGGGTTGAAATAAGTTATATGTTTTGTTTGTTTCTCTCTTTTATATGTTGAACTATAGTGGGTCGCTCTATTGTCAATATTCCTATTATGTTATGTCATTCTATTATGGACCTTTATCTCTGTCTCCCTACATATTTAGAACTAAAATCACATCGCTTGTTATGGAGTAAATGACTTATTTTCTATTGGATGGGATATTGGACTGATTCTTTGCTTCTGATCATATTGCATAAATTTGGAGAATTATTGTATATAGTTTTGATACCATATTTTCTATGGCTATGGATACTGAATGTAAAGAATATGGGATGATACATATTTTGCCTTATAAAATTCTGGTTTTGGGGCTATTGGTTTAATATTTTCTGCAGACACTGATGACCAAAACCTATTCAATAGATGAAGGCAGTCTTAAGCACCACAATAGTTAAAACATATATTATTGTGTTTGTTGTGTCTCATGATAATATTTTTCAGCCTGAATACTTCTAATATGTATATATATTTCAAACCTTTACATTTTCATCAGTGTCTTCAGAAAATATAAAACCAATAGCCTAAAAACCAGAATTTTATAAGGCAATATGTATCATCTCACACTCCCTTCAATCAGCATCCATAGCTAGATCATTTATAAAATATTGTATTAAAACTATATATAATAATTTTACAAATTTAGGCAATATTATCAGAAGCAAAGAATCAGTCCAATATCCCATCCAATAGAAAAGAAGTTATTTACTCCATATCAAGCGATTAATGTAGCTCTAAATATGTATGAAGACAGGGAGAAAGGTCCATAATAGAATGACATAAAATAATAAGAATATCAACAATAGCGACCCACGATAGTTCAAAATATAAAAGAGAGAGAAACAAACAAAACATTTAACTTATCTCAACCCATAGTGTATTATGACAATATCCATGTGGTAAATAAAAAGACTTATAATTGAATACTTGAATTATCAGAAACATATGGAACCCTAAGGTCAAATACTATCCCATAGATAAAGGCAGTCTTATACACCACAATAGCTAAAAATATCTTGATTTGTTGTTTTATGTCTCATGATAATATTTTTCAGCTTGTATATTTCTAATGTGTATATATTTTTCAAAGTTTTCTTAGGATTTTGTAATAGATATTTTTGATATATATAAATTCTTTCAATACAATATATATTTAGTTAAATAATATAACATAATTAGACACATTAGACTACTTTGCTCGCCGCCGACCTGGCTCTGAATGTCGCCTGTTTTTGCCGAGTAGTAGCACATTCTTGTACCTTAGAACTTGGCGTGGGGCGATCGTTGAGGGATGGCTTCGCAGCAGCTGTCTGGACGCAGCCCCTCTTGGCGGAGAAGAGGAGTTCTCCCAACTATGATACAATTCTCGCCGTCGCCTCAGCCCCAGCGTAGACCAGAATCCCCCACCCCACGAAGACTGGCGGCAGGCCGATGGAGAGAAGAGTAAACACCTGGAAGCCTCTATCCAGCGTATCAAACGCAGACTCCAAGCAGGTGGCGACGATTGTCAGCGGGGTCCCATCTCTGCAGGCAGTGGCAACTTCGTCAGCTACGTGGAGTGTGATCCAGGCTGGTATTCCACCTGGAAGGGCATAACTCTGACATTCAGGTACGATTTCCCGGAGATGAGGTCGCAGTCGCCAGTAGAGGACCCCGCTGAGGACTCTGTAGTCCGTCGTCGGCAAGGAGAGAGGTCGAAGTCCGGTTAGGCCTAGACCACCGTGCGGTTTTGTAATAAGACACATTTCGCTGCGCCGCATGGAAGAGGGCAGAACCCTGCAGAGCTGGGACGCCTCGAAGTCCCGGCGGAGTACACTCGCGAAGAAATCTTCGAAGCCCCTGAAGAGCTCGCAGGGCAAGTCATCCCACCCGGCCGCTTTCCCAGTTGGCCTGCGGCCGATGGTAGCAACGATCTCTTCTTCGCCGTTTCTAAAGGATTTATTTTGAAATTCCAAGTTATTTTATAAGTTGTTCGTTCAGTAGTACAGGGCCAGCCTCTGCTCTGCGATGAGTTTGTCCATGAGCAGTCTCAGCTGAGGAAGGGAGACGATGGCTTGTTTCATTTATTCTTCCTTCAATCCTAAGAGAGTAACCTCTCTGAAAAGGTAGCTTGGGAGGCGCTCGAGGAGAAAATCTAGCTGCTTTTGAGCCGTTGATTCAATCCTTGACGAAAAGTATCTGAATCTTTCCTTGCTGTTGATATGGCTGGAGTTGTTGCCTTTGATGATATTGAGATCTGTCCCAATGGAGGTTTCTACAGCCTGGTGGTGGGTTCAGTCTCGTGAGCTGTGGCTTCTTGAGCAGGTGGCGTGGAGGATGTCTGTGCCGGGGCAGCCACTGGCGCAGCTTGTTTGAATGCTGCAGGTGGCGATGCAGCTGCGATGGTGATAGGAGCAGGCGCCATAATTTTCGCACTGATTTTCTGGCTTGAGAGCTGGGAAGTGCTTGTCCGCTGATGATCTGTAGCAGCTTGTCCTCTTGTAGCCCATTTGGCAACATTTGGAGCAACGGAAGCTGTACTACAAGTAGTCTAGCGCATGGCTGTCCTTGTCAGTCACAAATATCTTCTTTGGATTGATTTTCCCCGTCGTTCATGAGGATCAAACCCTCTTTATCAGATCTAGCCAGGGGTATCCGCCGAAAGAGTTAACGGCAGGGGCTATGAAGACCACCTGACAGTAAACCTCAGAGTCCTGATGATATAGTGGCTCCTAGTGACTCAGAAAACTCCTTCTTATCAATGAGAGCCTGTCGTCGGAAACTTGAGGTGTCAGTCACGCCAGGTTGCGAACTAGCCAAAAGTATCCGTTGGAGGCGCTTTACAGTGAGGCCTGAACCCCCTTAAGGCAGGCGAGCCGATGCTGGCCCGCGATTTCAAGCAGGCTTTTGCCAACCTTGGAGTCTGAGTGAGCCAGGATGCTATCGGGAAGCCATGTGACTCGGCTCATAACTCACACGAAGCGCGCCAGCAGCCGGCTGATGGTGATTTCAGGTGAGTGGTAGCAGTGGAGGTGGTGCATGATGGAACCCAGGCTCAGGCTGATGGCCGCGCGGGCACAACCAACCAGCGATAGGCCGCGGGTGAAGGGCGACCACCTCGGGATTGCTCTTTCCAGCATCCCCATCAAGTGCGAGGCCTTGAAGACGACGGTGTTCCGGGAAATGATTGTGCAGTTCAGAACGGTCAGCGTCTCGGAATTCCAGGAGTTCGACAGAGGTGGATCATCATCCGGTTATTTCAGGAACCACACCAGGGCCCGCAACTTTTGGCAAGGTTGAAAGCTACCCCGGAAGCTTTTCGAAACTCTACATAGATCAAGGGCACGAACTTAAACTCTGCCTCGTCCCTGATGAAGAGTACGATGCCATCTGCATAGCTCATCATGCAACTACGGCTCACGATCCTATTGAGGCGGCGTAGCAGAGGCCCAACTCAGATGATGAAGAGAGCGACGCTGAGATATTAACCCTGACTCACCCTTTTGAGAAGCGGACAGGCCTTGGTGTGGATATTTCTGATCTGAATGGCGGCGTTTGCTTCTCTGTAGAGGAAGCAATCCACCCGAAAAAGACAAATAATAGGCCCAGATTCTTCCACAGAGTGAACAGGTAGCTCCTGTTAAGACAGTCGAAGGCTGACGTCAGGTCCAGAGAGATGACAGCCAGCGATGTGTCATGTCTGGTTACCCGTGCGGCTCCATATGACACTAACGCAATGTTCCAGGAAGATGACCTCTTTTGGGAACGGCGTAGGTCTGACAGTCGGACTCCAGGTCTGGTCCATGAGTATGCCGCTGAGGACCCTGTATGTGGTAGGCTGATTGGTCGGAATGCCTATAGACCTGGATCACTTTACCATTTCGAAATCAGGATGACATTGCTGCTTCCAGAAAATGGAGGCAAGCCCCCGCTGAGTCGAGCAGCCTCGAAGACTTGCAAAATAACTACGGCGAAGAAATCTTGGAAGGTATTGCAAAATTTGAAAAGTAATTCGTGCCATCCCATCCCAGGGCACGGCCGTTTGGCAGGCGGTTGATGGCCGCCGCTATCAGGTCGCGGGAGATGTCGGGGAGAAAAGTTGTTGCCACCCGTCGAACTTCAATTGGGTCACTTCAGCTAGGAAGTCGGCGATGGCTTTTCCCGAGCTTGGAGCTTGGGCGAAGCGACTGCTTAAGCATTCCAGAACGAAATGTCTATGCTGGCCTCGGAGATAGCGTTGCCGTCGTCGTCGGTGAAAAGGGTGAGGAAAGCGACGTCTGGCTCGGAGGGAACGCCGGAGGTCCGACAAGGAAGGATAGCGGGCAGTATCATCCTCCAGGCTCCGCCTCAGGAAGTGGTTTTCTCTCTCGATGTATCCACCGCCATACTCGGCGACGGCAGGTGCGAGGAACCATATCTCCGCGACCAGATCTGCCTTTATTCTGGTCCATTGTTCCCATAATATCAGAGGTGAAAGATTTTTGAAATTGATTATTTTTCAAATATATATTTTCAATAGAGCAACTTTAAAAAAAATGATGACTATATTAATGAACTACGAATATTAGAAAATTTACCAAAAGAAACTTTCAAATATTGAGGACGGTAGTACTGGTGTAATTTATTCTATATAAATAAACGACGTCTCTCCCGTAAAAAACCCGAAGGTGTTGTTGTTGTTTCTTATCCCCTTGTGTAAAGATTACACGAATTCCATGATCTCATGGAATGGGGTATAGGGGTGCAGCTTTCGTTGATCATGGCACCATGATCACTGGCACACTCTGGTGAAAGTCTGACTTTGCCTACCCGAAGGTGTAATTTGAATATGCAAGATGTTTTACAAGAATGAGACAAAGTAATTTTCAATCAAACCATCATTATGATACCTCTTATATTTAACTGCGTGCGAATGAAATTGAATCTACAAGTATTGTATTTTGTTTATAATTTTTGTGTTAGCTCATAATTATAACGTGCGCTTTGGCGAATAGCGCATCTGAAGATCTGAAACAATTTCATTAAGGCTGACCTAAAGAGATTAGAGTAGGTATGCATTTTATCATCACAACGCATAGGAAGCTGCCAGTTGGATAAATTCTAGACAAACCTTAAAACAATACTGGACAGAGGAAGAGGATCAGAGATACTAGAGAGTGAAATAAATATATTCCCAAATGAAACTGTCTTCGACAATAAGGATAGCTTCAACCCCAAACCATATTCTTATATATATGGGAGTGATCAGAGGCACAACTTATATAATAAACTACAAATACATTTACGGGACTCTGGCACATTTGTAAGTGCAAAGTCGAACTGATTTTCACATGTGTAGACATGTGGTGCAATTATAGCAAAAGCAGTCGCCTTCTTCTACCCACCATGATTATCATGGCCTGTACCACGTGTACTAGAAATAAGCAAAAAAAAAAATACTTTACTGAACGTACATGTAAGTTGACCCTGTGTTATTGTTTGAAAACATGCTTTTAGAAATTTGAAATTATTTTTTTCTCATCAATTGTTAGGATTTGAAACTGTTTTAATAAAACCAATGTAACAATATTTGAATGGACCTATATCGTCACTGGTGAAACCTCCTGTTGAAATGGTTAAAACACTTAAAATATTTTCTTTTGGGATGAGCCCAACTTTCCTAAATTATATTCCTTTGTAGTAAACGACAGAAAAATAAGTTGTTCAATTAAAAATAAAGATTTTTCAATGTATTAGAAATTCCAAAGATGAGAAAATATATAAATATTTCTTTACCATTGTGGCTTCATATAGTAAATTAAAACTGCTCTTCACCTTATCTATGACTGTCCGAACTTTACAGAAGATATCGATTGTTCCCTCATCTAAATGATTCAACTCTCTTACATCAGCCACTTTGTCTATATAATTATTATGAACTCTGTCGATTAATACATGTAAATTTGTAAATATTTAATTCTAAGTTTTAATTTATTTGTTGTTTTGTTTGTTTCCTTTGTGTGTAATAGGCGCAAATATTTCAATATATCGCGCCTGGTTGATTGATAAAAACATTTAAAAAAAGTTTAGTAAATTAACATAATATTGTGGCGGAGAAATAATCTATTATTTAATATTATTCAATGAAAGTATTCAACAGATTATAAAAATATATATTACTCTGTATTTGTAAAATCATCTTTAAAATATTTCTTTGCTTGCTTGTTCAAGATTCCCTAGCTGTAGAATCGCCTACGGCCATACCACATTGAAAACACCGGTTCTCGTCCGATCACCGAAGTTAGGCAATGTCGGGCCCGATCAGTACTTGGGAGGGTGACCACCTGGGAACACCGGGTTCTGTAGGCTATAACCTTTTTAGGGTAGTTGGCGACTTCTGTACGCTCCAGGAACCTGGGTTACTTAAATAAATAGCTGTAGATAGTTTGGTTAATTTGTTAATAATTGTCGACTAGTCGTCGTGACGTCATCAATAAATATACTTTCACATCTTCAGATATACAAAGTCTTAATTTCTACGCTACAATATATTGTGCTAACCCTCATTAAAGGCGTTAGCCTATTGAACCACCTACCGCCGATCAGAACCAATCGTTGGAATTTATAATGTTTAATTAGATTAATGGAAATTTGAGACGTTAACCGGAATATTGATAATTGGTGACGTGGAGAGATTTAATTAGGCTTGCTAACAATTACACCTCTATATATGTCGAGTTTCTATAAACGTAAATGCATAGCTAAACAGTCGTGTTCCTTCTCTTAACGAAGCACAATAGCCTTACAAATTTATAAACTAAATTATATTCTATTTTAAAATTATAATTCCCAGATCAAATTACTCTGTAAAGTCCACCGCAAGATGTCGCGGGTTTTTGCTATATAAAACTATTGTTGTTGTTTCCCGTTGGCCGACTCAAATCTTTTTGTAGATATGTAAATATGTAATCATTTATTTTCTTCTTTACGCCTCAAATCAGGTATTTCTTCCTTAATTATGTCTTTTGTGTTCCATAAGCTCAATTAAAGCTATTTCTCACCTAAAATATATTTATTGATATTACCACGGCTGCAATATCATAACAATATTTATGTATACAAAAACAAAACCTTATCTCAAAAATTCCAAAATATCAAAAAAATATTCTTTTGTAATATTGTTGCATCATGATTAATGCGCGTGTATTTTTTAAAATTATTTAAAATATTATTTTTAATATATTTAAAATTTAAATTATATATTTATTTATTTTTATAAAACAGATTATTACTATAAAATATTATGTACTATAAAACATTTGTATTTTGATACACTAAAATACCCCACCTGCTTTAAACTTTGATATGATAAATAAAGAGAGATTCTAGGTGCTACCTAAATATATAGTTGTTTTATTATTGACTGGTTTAACCTTGTAGGATGGTTGAGACACGTTCTGGAAAGATGCAAGACGCGTCTGAGGAGAGAATCAAGACTGAAGAATCTGCCAAACCGCAGCCTGGTGCAACAATATATTATAAGGGGTTAATTATAATTAAATAAATATAACATTTTTATAATCCTGACGTTTTAGGGTATTTAATTTTAGTTCGATAATTTTTAAGACGATCTATTGGTGGTAATATAAAACATTTTAGAGTAGAAATAGCGTTATCGACTTGTAATATGTAATATTTGTCATATATATCATTCAGCAAATGATATGTACGAGAAGGCAGTATGATTTCATTAAAGAATAGTTCGAAACATATTTTAGGCACAATAAATACATTGAAATTTTATTATGATTCTTCGAAAAGTAAATATTATTTTAATATATATATAGATTATATAAAAAAAAGAATTTTCTGTTCTCCTTTGAAAATTAGAGTTATATAGATTTATTACTTGATGCGGATTATTTTGAGAATAGAGAATATTGTTGAGATTTTGCTTGATCTTGGAACCCATGAGTATGTGATATTGTTCTGCAGTCATGGTAATAATTAAATAATATTAATAAAAATAGTTATCAAAAATAGCTTTAATTGAACCCAAGGAATATTTAAAAATATAATTTGATAAAAGTACTAACTGGCTTAAGGCGTAAGATTCAAAAGATGAAAAACTTATTTACATAATTTACAAAAGGTTTGAGCCGGCCATCGGGAAACAACAACAATGAGTTTTTTTAGGGGAAGCGTGACCTCTGGCGGTCGATTTAGTAGAGTATTTGAATCTATGAAATATAATTTTTTTGATTAAAATAATATTTTAATATAACATATATATATATTATAAAGGGAAAAAAGCTAGAAACGCGTTCGTGGTTAACTTTTCTTGATTTATCAAGAAAATAGGTTGGCCAAATATCAGGTTAGATCAACGTTTAGTAGCTTTCTGTTCCACTAGATGCCGCTCTGCCATATAAATGTTCATGTAAACGATGTCAGAATATGCCTTTTTGATTTTAATATTAAACCCTGACCTTTTTTATTATTTCATGTTTTTTTTTTTCACATTATAATATATAACTGAAACTTTGGTTATAACTGAAATATTGGTAAAATAAATGATTTTTTGATCCAATATTTGTCTTTTTAATTAAAATAAATAATATATATATATACACTATATAAATATAAAGTATTATATTATATATTTTCTGAAAAAAGCTATGAGCAAACAGAGAAATTAACAGAAGCTGACAATAGCCTCAAAAGAATATAAATCAGTATGAAATTTTTCCATTATAAATTCAACATTACCTACAAATCAAAGAAACACAAATAGATAATCCATTGTCTTCAGTAATAACCGAAACGGGTTTATGTCTTCTGGATACCTGGATAAGCCAAAAATAATATAAAATCAACTTCAGTTATGTATTTTACATCATCAAAGGAGAATATGCAACAGAAATATCTGAACGTTTAGAGTCTTTCCATTCATGCCTTCATTTCACTTTTGAAACTGAAAATAAAAACAACTCACTTTTCATTGACACTGCAGAAAAAGAACAACCAAAATCCACCAATATTGTTCCCCAATTCCTCATATTTACATCATGAATATTTTCCTCACATATTTACAGAGGTAAGAACTCTATCTGAATGAACCTTTACCCACTTCTTTAGAACCAGGTATCAGAATATTCCGAATATTTCATTAACAGGAACAGTTTCAAATCTGGAATTGGACAACGCAATTTTGTGTCAATCTGTTCCCTACCATCCTCAAAGTAATCGGGGACAATATCTCGCAACTGGGTACGCCCAAGAGGAATCAGGACTTATTTTAAAATTGAATTCTCCTTTCTACACGCGTTACAAGTCATGATATTCATGGTGAGTATAAGTTGGCGTCTGCTTTTACTGTAAATGCACCACATACCTACACATGTGAAAACCAGTTCGAATTTCGCACGTACATGGAATTTTAAAACAAAATATAAATGGGAACTCTAAATCAAAATATTTTAATAACAACAATTATCATCAACCAGACCCTTTGAATCTCTCCCCTCCACTTACATCATCATAGAGATAATAATCACAGAAAACCAAAACAACATTAAACTATTTAATATAATAATTCACTTATTTTTTCTAATACATGCAGTAAACCAACCACTACCCAGGTTTTAAAAATACCTAAATCATACGTCGCAAAATACAAGGCAAAATATTCAGACTGATACTTGAAACCATTCATAGAATAACAATTTAAAACTCTCTATGATAGATCAAATCAACTTCCAAAGCAGCATCTTCCTCTAATAGAAAAACAAACAAAAACAAAAAAAAAAAAAAAACAAAAAAAAAAAAAAAACCCCACAAAATTCATTAAAAGAATATTGAGAATTACAAGAATTCCAAAATATAATTACATCAGGAAGGTTTCTATGTAACAATAAATAATCTTTATTAGAACAGAATACACATTGAGCGAATTTCGACGGTACCTGTTTGTCCGCCTTTTTTCTATCGTCGTGACTGACCATCATTCCTTGTGCTGGCTAGCTAATTTGAAATACTCCTCTGGACGTCCAGCAAGATAACTCTGCGACTTCAGGAATATTATGGAAATTTTGTCGGGAGGATATTATCTATAATAGACGTCAAAGTTAGACGCCATCTATTGACTGTCGCAGGAACTAGCGGCCTCGGGTCGGTGACTGACGAGGTCTATTATCCCCTAACCATGGTCTCTAGGTGGACGCTTCTCAGTTTATTAAAGCTGGTGTTGTGGCTTTGTCACCAGCCCGAAACCGCTATTTTCGGCGACGGTCAATAGAGGGTGTCTAGCTTTGACGTCTATTTAGATGGGATAGGTATCCTTCATCTTTATAGATCAATATCCTCCTGGATAAATATTTTCCACTTTATTTTGACCATAGATTTGGCTTATTCACTTTGACAGCTAAGTACCTCTTTGACCCCTCAATGACTACCTACAGCCGGACATCTTGGGTTTGCTAAAACGTATGACAGAATACTCGAAATATTTTATTGGCCGAGTCTCTTCAGAAGTGTCCGTAACTATGTCGGACATTGCATAGAATGCCGACGGCCTAAAACCACACCCTAAATGCCACCTCTCTCTGGAAATCTTAAAACCATAGTTCCAACCTCGGCCCCTTTCCAGAAAATAGGCATAAACTTGCTGGGTAGATATCCTTTGACTAGAGATGGTAACCGCTGGGTGATCGTTTGCCCTTGTGCCATAACGAAAGAAATACCAACCGGAAGAGCTATTTAAATAGCAAAGTTTATATTGAACGACATTATTCTCAAAAACAAAGCTCCTAGATCACGGATCGAGGACACTCGTTTCAAACGAAGCTCGTTAACGAACTAACTAAAATGTGTGGAATGTCTCAACACTTTACAACGGCCAGTCACCCACTGACTAACGGCCCTACTGAAAGATTAAATAAAGAGACGTCTTATTGATATCGATGTACCTTAACGTGGAACAAAATAAAATTGGACTTTATTTTACCTTTAGCTGCTTTTGTATATAATTACAGCAAAGCATGAAACTATTGTATTTTCACCGTTCTATTTAATTCATGGACGAGAGTTGTTGGACACTCTATTGCCCTGCCAGATAGATTATGAAGAAAGCTAACATTAAGCAACATTAATTATAGATGTTAGAACTCATGGAATATTGTATGTATATATGTAAATATTACAACTATTTTTTTCATATTTTTGGTTTTTTGTGTGTCTGACCCCTCAGCGAAGGGGAATCTATTTTTTGCTGTTTCTTCTCCTCTTTTCACACACCGGCCCCCCCTTGCCGAGAGAATGTAAGCGTCCACCGGCCGGATGGACCGTCCAAAGTACCCACCGACCAATTGGAGGGGCGGAGGGGTCAAAAAGGTCAGGGCGCGGGCGCCAGAGTTGGTGTCACAGTTGTGCCGACAAGACAAGAAAAAATCCTCGCGGGGGCTTGCCCAAGAGGAGCTCCGGAATCTTCGTCCATCTTCCATAAACGACCATACAAGCGGTCTGAGAAGGGACTGAGTGGCTGACATCTCAAAGAAAGGTGAAGCCGAGACGAATCGTTGAGAGATTCGCATAGTGGTTGGAGTACGTCAAGAGCGACGAATTGTGCTTCATCTGAAGATTCCAGGAAGTTCGTCGAGGACAGACGAAATTGTGCTTCCAAGGCAGGGGGGCTCGGGCAAGCCGACCTAACAACTGAGAGGAACTGTTTTTTTTTGGTGAGCACTCTCTCACATGCTTTTATTTCCTAAAAATTGATATATTTTTTATGTTAATCTAGCATATTTTGTAGTATTTTTCTTTTTCTTATTTTTACTAAGTTTTTTTTCTATTTTCGTCAATATCATCATTATATATTTTCTTTTTGTTAAAAAACATTTAAGTTGCATGCAAAAATTTTGGAATATACAAAAATAATAAGTTTTCATATATTTTTTTATCCTTCATTTTATAGCTAACATTAAACAAAACTTTATATGTGTAACCTTTTTGTTTTCTTCCTTTTTTCTTGCTTGAACACCCAAGGCAGCCCAAAACAATATCAAACTTTAGGTTAAAGTTTTTATTTTGTTAAAAAGGGGGTTTGTGGAGCGTTCAGAATTTTTCTTTTCCTCCACGAGCTTTTTTAATTACCCCGTTCTTAACATTATATTTTTTGGCGTCCCCGGGTGGGCTGCATTGGCTGGTCAAATCGAGAAAAGAAAAAAAAATAAAGAGAGAAAGGTTGCGAGAAAAATTATATAGTAAATAATGCAGAATATTGATATCTTAAAAAGGGCTAGAGCCCCCAAAAGAGCTATTTTTACTCGGCTGTCCACCGAGTTTTGGGCTGAAATAGAAAAGCCAGATTTCGATACAGAAAAATATAGAGCTAAATATAACCGAATTTGTGCTCTCTCTAAGGAAATAAGTGAAATTGATTCAAGGTATCATGGGCTCCTTCTGGAGAATGAAACCATAACGGAGGTCAAAATCGAAGAAGAATTCGAGGGTTGTGAAAACTATGTTCAAGGGATGTTTGACATAGAAAATAAATATTTGTCTCGGTGTGAAACCGCGAGGGATAGGGTCGACGGCTCATTGGTGGAGTCCGCGGCGAATTCGGTTGTAAATACCGAATCTAAAAGAACTATTAGGTTGCCAAAAGTGGAGCTACCAAAATATAAGGGCAACCTAGAGGATTGGCTCTCATGGTGGGGGCAATTTAGTAAAATCAATGACGATGAAACTCTTGGGGATGTAGATAAATTTCACTATCTGCTACAAGCGGTAGTCGAGGGATCCAGAGCTCATCGTCTTGTGTGCAGTTACCCCATAACTGAGGATAATTATCCCAAGGTAGTACAAGCCTAAAAGATCGATTCGGAGATAAGAACCTTCTCATAGAACACTACATAAGGAGACTGTTGAAACTGGTTGTTTCTAATGCAAGGAAAGAAAACCTTCCTCTTGACGAGATCTACGATGATCTGACGGCTCACTTAAAGAACCTAGAATCACTGGGTGTTAACACGGAGATGGCAGGCGTGTTCCTCTACCCATTGGTTGAGTCGAGTCTGCCATTGGACATTATTCAGGTGTGGCAGAGGAATCCTGCTGTGGGCTATGGGATAAAAGAAGAAGGAGCGGAGAATGGAGATAAGAGCGATGCCAGCGGTAGACTTCAGGCTCTGATGGACTTCCTTCGGGATGAGGTGAAGGGGGCTGAGCGAATGGCATTTGCTAAGGAGAATTTTGAGGGTAATAGCTCAATGAGGGCTACAGGTTCTCAACTAAAGACTCCTCGGAAGACACCGCCCACTGTCTCCAATTTATTCGGCAGCGCATTTAAGAGAAAATGCATATTCTGCCAGAGGGATAATCACCTGAGTAGTAGATGTTTTGTTGCCTCGCGGCTTACACCTAGCGAGAGGGATCAAAGGATAAAGGAGGCTAAAGTCTGCTTTAAGTGTCTAAAGGGTAACCATCTGAAAAGGGAATGCCGAGCAGACATAAAATGTAGAAATTGCGGAAAAGATCATCTAGATATCTTTTGCAATAAAATTGCTTTGAAGCAAGGAGGAAACAATAGTTTCAAAGGTGAAACATCTAAGGTTGTTAATGAAGGAAATGCAACATGCACGGGTGTTAATATGTCTGCGCGAACATGCGCCAATGACATCTTACTCATGACTTCCGTGGCGAAATTGAAAGGGGCTAAAGAGACTAAAGAAGTAAAAGTGTTATTTGACACTGGAAGTCACTACTCCTATATAAAGAGATCAATTGTCGAAAAACTGGGTTTAAACAAAATAGGAGAGATAAGTTTGGAAAAATCTCTTTTCGGGGGAGGAAATATGAAGGAGGCGTTGCATGGGAAATATGTTTTGAAACTGGGAAGTCTAACCAATAAAATTGATGTAGACATAGTCGCCCTCGATCAACCAGAAATTTGTGCAAGGATACCGCCGATTCCAAGAGGACGTTTGTTATACAAATTAAAACGGAAAAAGATCTATATTCACCCGTCAAATTTTAGAAATGAGGAAATAGATATTTTAATAGGTAGTGACTATTTTGGACAATTACTGACCGGAAAGGTCGTCCATCTAGGAGAGGACCTAACTGCCGTAGAGACAAAATTAGGATGGACGCTTATGGGGCAATCTCCGGTGGTGGGTAAGGAGGATAAGGTCCAAATTGCATTGAATATGTTGGTTGCAAGAAACAACTTGAAAGATCTTTGGGAGCTGGATATCTTGGGAATCCAAGATCCCATCGAAGTTGTCTCAAAAAAGAAAAGGGAAACTGAACTGAAGGAACATTTTATAAAAAATATAAAGAGGGATGAAGATCAACGATATTCAGTCGCGCTACCGTGGAAATGCGAGAGAAATAATATACCCTCGAATTTAGAAATAGCGCAGAGGAGATTGGAAGCATGCACTAGTAAGTTAAGGAAGGAGAAAATGGTTATTGAATATTCTACTATTCTTCAAGAATGGGAGAGAGAGGGCCTAATTGAGAGGATAGAGGAGAATAGGCCTCAAAAGAAGGGCCATTATTTACCGCATAGGCCGGTGTTCAAGGCTGAAAGTAGGACGACGCCTCTTCGTCCTGTTTTCGATGCCTCCTGCAGGTCGTATAATGGTCTTTCTCTGAATGACTATCTAGAAAAGGGACCTAACCTTTTGGAAAAAATACCTGAAATATTAATTAGGTTTAGAGAAAAAGGTATTGGTGTTCTAGCCGATATTCGAAAGGCATTTCAGATGATTACAGTGCAGCTTCAAGACCAGGACTTTCTTCGCTTCCTTTGGTGGGATCAAACTGACCCTATGAAGTTAACCGTTTTTAGACATAAACGTGTGGTATTTGGGCTTAACTGTAGTCCATTCATCTTGGGTGCAGTTATTGATCATCATCTGAATTCTGTACAAGGTCCGGCAGCTGAAATCGTAAAGACTATGGCGAGATCCTTTTATATGGATAATTTGGTAACATCCCTCTCCTCTCAGGAGGAGGTCCAACAATTCCAGAATACAGCTGTCAATATCATGGAAATGGCAAAAATGGACTTGCGTGAGTGGGAATTTAATTTACCAGTGAGTAATTCAAAGGAGGAAAAAGGAACTACTACCAAGGTGTTGGGACTTGTGTGGGACAAAGTAGAGGATGTACTTAATTGTGATGTTTCTATTGAAAAGGATCTCCCCCGAAGACTAACCAAGAGGATTATCCTTTCTAAAATTCAGCAAGTTTTTGATCCTTTGGGAGTTTATAGTCCTTAATTTTTGCCTCCTAAACTATTATTACAGAGGTCCTGGGAGTTGAAAATTGGATGGGATTCTCAATTACCCGAAGATATGGATCGGGAGTTTAGAACATGGTACTCCCAAATTGGTCTATTAAGTCAAATCAAAATTCCCAGGCATATTTGGTTTGATCAAACTAATAAGAATGAAATACACGTCTTCTGCGATGCCAGTAAATCAGCTTATGCAGCAGTGTCATATATGAGAAGTGAAGTGCAGGGGGGAGTACATTTGTCTCTGCTTTGGAGCAAATCTAGGCTTGCGCCAACCAAGAGGGTAACCATTCCTCGGTTAGAACTTTTGGCCTGCGTTTTAGGAGCTAGACTTGTTAAATCTATTTCGACTGCCTTAACAAATAGTTGCCCTGTTACTTTATGGACCGATTCCTCAACCGTTTTGGCTTGGCTCAAGAGAAAAAATGAGTGGAATGTGTTTGTAAGAAACCGAGTACAGGAAATACGAGACACTGTCAATAATGAGAACTGGAAGTTTGTTTACGGAAAATTTAATCCAGCGGATTTGCCTTCTCGAGGGTGCTCTATCGTACAATTTGTCTCAACCAACTGGTGGGAGGGTCCTGAATGGCTCAAAGGGGAAAAGGAGAGTTGGCCTAGTTTTGAACCGACTATTGATGAGGAAGAGATCATCAAAGAAAAAAGAAAAACCTTACAGGCCCACACCACTCTCATTGTCGAGGCAAATCGATGGTTCCTATATAGAAAATCCAAGTATAGCCTAAACATTAGGATTATGGCTTGGGTTTTAAGATTCTTGGACAATGCGAGAAGAATACCCACTGAAAGGGGAAATTTGAAAGTAATAGAGTTAGAAAGGGCCAAAAGGAAGCTGTTGAAATCGGTTCAACAAGAGACTTTCCCAGGAAAACAGGCTCCGAAAAATGGATTAAAGACTATTAAATCCGTCGAAGGTTTGTGGTGCGTTGAGACGAAGCTGCTACATGGACAAGATTCAGAAGTGTTTAAACGACCTATTTTACTACCTCGTAATCATCCTTTGGTGGAACAGATGGTTCGTGAAATACACCAACAAAATGGACATGGAGGGGCCCAATTCATTCTTTCACAATTGAGAGAGAAATTCTGGATCATTGGTGGTCGCAGATTGATTAAACAAATAATTGGAAAATGTGTGATATGTAGGAGGCATAATCAGAAACCTATTCAGACTCCTGGCGCGGCTTTGCCGACTAATAGAATAGGGTTAGGCAAACCCTTCGAGGTGACAGGTGTGGATCTGTTAGGACCGCTACATCTTAAAGGTGGCAGCAAGGTTTGGGTGGCCTTGTTTACTTGCGCTGTTTACATAGCTGTCCACCTAGAGATTGTGAGAACATTAGAGGCAAACACTTTTTTGTTAGCTCTAAAAAGAGTCATTTTGTCGGCGTGGACGTCCCGGAAAAATATATAGTGATAACGGGACAAATTTCTCAAAAACAAACGAATTACTTAAACGCTTGTATTGGGGGGAGATTGAAAGGGAATCGAGTGTAAAAAGAATCCAATGGATTTTTATCCCTCCCTCAGCGCCTTGGTGGGGAGGGTTTTGGGAAGATTAGTAAGGGTTGTTAAGAGTTTATTGGTTCGTATGCTCGGATCTAGTAAATTGAATTATGTACAACTTGAGACTGCTTTATGTGAGGTAGAGAGTATTATCAACAATAGAGCTCTTTCATATATATCGGAAGATGACCAAGACCTCATTCCCTTGACCCCTCAAATGTTTCTGCAGACTAACGCAAACAATGAGTTTCCGGAGCTAGAGAAAATAAGAGTGAATTCTTTCACCAGAAAATACAAGATTTTGAGTAAACTAAATGAGGAACTTAAACAGAGATTCCGCAAGGAATATTTGGGGGGTACTGATACAACGGGCCGAAAATAAAAGGGAGCTATGCATAAAAGAAGGGGATTTAGTCCTTATAGGCCAGGACAACACTAAAAGAATTCTCTGGCCTGTTGGAAAAATAATAAAACTTTACTTGGGGAAAGATGGGGTGAACAGGGTTGCCAGAGTCAAGACATCAACAGGCGAATGGCTACGCCCTGTACAGAGACTGTTTCCCCTTGAGATTTCCTCTGAGGAAACTCCTGAAAAGGCCTCTGGGGATAAAAAACCTCTAACGATCAAAACAAGATCCGGACGTGAAGTCCGCAAACCAATAAGGTTTGCTCCTGATGTTTTGAATCAGTGACAAAAGAAAGGGAGAGCACATTTCCTTGTTTTTTTTTTTGTGTTTTCACACAAAGAAAAGGTGGGGTATGTTAGAACTCATGGAATATTGTATGTATATATGTAAATATTACAACTATTTTTTTCATATTTTTGGTTTTTTGTGTGTCTGACCCCTCAGCGAAGGGGAATCTATTTTTTGCTGTTTCTTCTCCTCTTTTCACACACCGGCCCCCCCTTGCCGAGAGAATGTAAGCGTCCACCGGCCGGATGGACCGTCCAAAGTACCCACCGACCAATTGGAGGGGCGGAGGGGTCAAAAAGGTCAGGGCGCGGGCGCCAGAGTTGGTGTCACAGTTGTGCCGACAAGACAAGAAAAAATCCTCGCGGGGGCTTGCCCAAGAGGAGCTCCGGAATCTTCGTCCATCTTCCATAAACGACCATACAAGCGGTCTGAGAAGGGACTGAGTGGCTGACATCTCAAAGAAAGGTGAAGCCGAGACGAATCGTTGAGAGATTCGCATAGTGGTTGGAGTACGTCAAGAGCGACGAATTGTGCTTCATCTGAAGATTCCAGGAAGTTCGTCGAGGACAGACGAAATTGTGCTTCCAAGGCAGGGGGGCTCGGGCAAGCCGACCTAACAACTGAGAGGAACTGTTTTTTGGTGAGCACTCTCTCACATGCTTTTATTTCCTAAAAATTGATATATTTTTTATGTTAATCTAGCATATTTTGTAGTATTTTTCTTTTTCTTATTTTTACTAAGTTTTTTTTCTATTTTCGTCAATATCATCATTATATATTTTCTTTTTGTTAAAAAACATTTAAGTTGCATGCAAAAATTTTGGAATATACAAAATAATAAGTTTTCATATATTTTTTTATCCTTCATTTTATAGCTAACATTAAACAAAACTTTATATGTGTAACCTTTTTGTTGTCTTCCTTTTTTCTTGCTTGAACACCCAAGGCAGCCCAAAACAATATCAAACTTTAGGTTAAAGTTTTTATTTTGTTAAAAAGGGGGTTTGTGGAGCGTTCAGAATTTTTCTTTTCCTCCACGAGCTTTTTTAATTACCCCGTTCTTAACAATAGATGTTGAAGACGCCCGCCCACTTTTACCTCCTCAGAACTCAGGATATTGACCATGTTGATGAACAAGTGTATAGTTCTCTGAATCATAATTATAAGAAGAGGTACCATTTATGTATATGAATATTTTTATTCTATACAATACATGCCTTTTTATTGTCAATAGATTTAAATGTAGATTTCTCCATTTTTAAAAACAGATAATTCTTTTGTTGATCTTGTAGAACGAGAGTGGCCAACTGGCTCACGTATTTTAGTGCTAAACACAAACATACTCAATAAAAAGAGGAAGTTGTCCCTCGAAATATTGCAATAATAAAATAATTCTAAATCTAATATATATGTGTGTATTTTTTTAAAGATTCATATATATATATGGCGCTCTGCCTTCTGTAAAGCACATGTGCTCCTGGTCAGGATATGCCATTTTTATTTTTGAAAAAAAAAATATATAAATGTAATATTGTTGCAAATGTTATGATCCTTTCGAAGTATGGATAAACTGGCAGTCGTGTACGTGAGGCGAGTGTTGATGTTCTTCCCACACGCGGACAACAAGAAGCAAAGGCAGGGCTGGATGTTAGCACCGAGAGTGATCGGGGACAGCCTACGGGGCAGAGGTAGAGGCCATGACACAAATTTGGATGCTTATCCCCGACACATGCAGGGAGAGACTGTGTGAGACAGAAGCCGTCTGTCGATGGCCACACCCTAGAACATCTGCTGACCCCCTGCCAAAACCTGTCCTGTTTACAGGGGTCGTCTATAGAAATGTCCCTCGGGACCCCACATGGGCTGGGCGTTGCCTTTTTCCTCCCCTCTGTCCCTGTCACCAACTGGCCGAACACTCTTTGGATCTTCATTTTGACGTCACCATTTTTAGTTTTAAATACAAATAGGGGGTTAAAATACAAATAGTTTATATACAAAATATGGGGTGGTAGTAAATAGAAAGTGTCATTAGTATACAGTTTAAAATATACTATATATATATTATTTAAAAATGTTTATTTTGGATCATAAAGTTTTATTTTTCAATATTTCGTATGACAACTTGCCAAACTTCTTCGGGTAACAAGATTGGTTTGAGATGCTCGCGTATCAAAACAATCTTGTTACCATACGAAGTTTGGCGAATTGCCATACGAAATATTGGAAAATAAAACTTTATGATCCAAAATAAGCATTCTAAAATAATTTAATATATGGATTGCTCTATTTTCAAACATCTATATATAATCATAGAAAAAACTAACCCAACTGATAATTTCAATGAAAATGTTGTTTTAACAATTCTATTTTCCGACTATAAAATACTGTCCCAGTTGGCCCCAAGTTGTAACAAGTCAGAAGAGCTGTCAAACATAAGGAGGTCCTAACATTAATCTTTAAGCCGCTTTCTGACATACTGAAATAATTGAAGATGATTTTTATCTAGTATTATTTAAAATATTCTCTGACAGAGACAGAAATATATTTGGACATATCTCTATTGTAGATTCTTTGAATAAAAGTTTGATCTAGAGAACCCGGAAAAAAATTTAACAAAATTTAAACAACCAAAACTATATTTTGTCATTGAATTATCGTAAGATAATTTTTTTGCAATTACAGTTTTTACAATATATAGAGTTTAAGTGGTGTCAAGTTATATTTTTAGGAATAGAGAGTTTTAGTCTTAAAGTGTTTCATTATATAGAATTTGAAGGGTAGATATACATTTTTATAGATACATATTTCAGTTATATAGAATATCATGGATTATATTTGGAATATAAATAAGTTCGTGAGTTTATTTTTCAAAAATTGAAGTTTTATTGTGAAAATTTGGTTAGACATTCAATGTTCAAAGTATTGTCCGTCGCTAGCCACTACTTTTTCCTATCTTTCTGGAAATTGACGGATCCCATCGCGGAAAAATTCTGGCTTTCGGCCGCTATACATTCATCGATCCATTTTTTAACTTCATCGTAATTGGAGAAGTGCTGGTCAGCCAGCCATTGATCTGAAGAGATAATAACCGAAAGGAGCAATGTCTGAGCTATACGGCGGGTGGGGTAAGACTTCATATTTGAGCGTTTCTAAGTACGTTTTAACGGGTGCTGCAGCATGTGGCCGAGCCTTATCATGTTCAAAAATAACTTTTTCGTGTCTATTGGCGTATTGCAGCCGTTTTTCCGCAATGTTCGGCTATACTACTATATAATTTCGAAGAGAAATTTAAAATTCTTAAATTATATATAAAGTACTTCTTATCATACAAAACTTAGTTAAATATCGAAACACGGTAATTATTATATTGGCCAGGAACCAAAGAAAAAATAATGATTTCAAAAGAAATATGAATAAAATATATAAATAAAAATCGGCATAGAGCCATTTTTACTATTTCACCCCAGAGAGAGAATTATGAACTATCCATCGTATCAATTGACTGGTCTCTACTGTGTATTCATTGGAATTTTAATAAAGGCGGAAAATTAGTAATAAAAATTTTAGTTTTGCTAGTTTTCGCTATAAAGGTATCTTCAAAATGTACATTGTTTATGAGAGAAAACCTATTTTTCTTTGTTTCATTCAATATTGAGTTATCACATCCAAATATATGATAATCAAATCACCACAGAAACACAATATGCATGTTTTATTTTATTCGTGAAAATAGAGCGATCGTTATCTGTAAAATTGAAAATATTCCTAGCATTTCGGAAGAAATATAGAAAAATATTGTAGCACAAAGTATTTATTATAATTTATGTACAGATTATTCATTTCGATATTTATATTATATATATATTGCTACTCTGGAAATTACCCTCATTGCCTATCTTATATCTTATAAATGTTGATTATGTTCTGGCCCTAAATAAATTTCCGTGTCATTCTGAAGATTGTCTTTCCTAATTTTCTACGTTACAATAATATTGTTTTAGCTTTTTACTCATTAGCTTAATACTCTCATTTAAGATGGCTTAAAAAACATGAAAATATCCATGGGCTGTGTGGTAGTCGTTTATCGTAGGTCAGATTAGATAAGGCATTGTCATTTATTTAACAGACGTGACCGCCCTGAAAAGAAGTCGGTCTACAGATGGGTTGCTCATGGCAAAAGGTTATACGTGTACATAGTTATAGTCGTACATTATTATATTTTACTATTATAATAATGCGTTAAAGTGAGGTTTGAGAGAGCGCCTTAATATAGCTTACCCCTTGGTGCTGAATGGTGAGTTCTGAGACGTTAGCACTGTTATTCTTAGAGATTTTCATGTTAGAATTAGTTTCTAAATCAATTCACATTTTAAGACCAAGATGCTCTCATCAATATACACCTTCCGTTTATTTCTTTCCCTAATTAAAGAAGTGTAGAATGATTCAGGAATTAGTTGGCAAATGGTAATATATATACCATATAGTTACGAAAGGACGGTATTCATGCACCGAAAATGCATGCACCTTTATGTTGTATTATAGCCTGAAATTCAGCCCTTCAATTTCATCAGCTTAAACAATATTTGGTCAACTCGGCTGATTTGATGATTTATCTCGTAAGATGTTATGGAATCGAAGCCGCCCGTGTACTGATGAGCGCCTATAGTTAAGATATTTTGAATTAATTAAAAATAAATAAATAACCAAATAAATAAAACCACCAACAATAAAAATGAAACACAACTCTCGAAAAATATACAAATAAATAATAATAATAATAAATGTTTAAAACACAAAATGGAATGAAATAAATATATAAAAAACATAAGTATCTAAGAGGTTCAAAACTGAGTATATACCTCTGGTAAATCAATTTTTCTATTAATACCATTTTTATCTTCAAATAGAGTTCCAGCTTTCTACATATAATCGGCAACGCTTTACTTTGATATTTTGATATATTATTGATGTGTGATGGAATCTGGTGTATGACCATTGACTATGGTTGGCTAAAATATCAAACAGAAAGTACTCAAAGTGTAAAAACAGCGAAATTTGGCAATAATAGGAGTCTTCAGACTGTGCAATTAATTACCTAATTGACAAATTATTTTAACAACTATTATAGTTTCACATCAATTGATATAAATCTCCTGGACATTGATCAAACAATTAAAAATGTTTCTGGAGATGAGTTTTTTATTTTTATTTTAAAACCATTTCAAGTTTTCGGGTATCTCTGCCCTTATACAGGAGAACATATATAATGAATAAAAAGCCGCTTGATGTCAAAATAAACTATAGTTTAGCATCAGTCGGTGTTTTATTCATTGTATATATGTTCTCCTGTAGAAAAGCAGAGATTCCCGAAAGCTTGAGACGGTTTTAAAATAAAAAGAAACTCATATCCTGAAACCTTTTTTAATTGGTTAACTATTATAGTTTACACTAAAACAAATATATATATATATATATATATATATGAAAAAAAAACGCGTTCGTGGATGACTTTTCTTGATTTATCAAAAAATTTGGTTGGCCAAATATCACGGAACAAGCTAAATAAACGTTTAGTTTATTTTTGCTCCACTAGATGACGCTCTGCTATCTAAAAAGCACATGTGCTCGTGGTCAGGAAGTGCCTCCTTTTTTAAATATATATATATATATAATTTTCAATATATGTACTTATTAACTCTTCATAAACAAAAATATTATAAAATATTTATTAAAGAATTAATTGTCAATTATAGAAATAAACTTATTATTTTCTCTGTACCAGGTCTATTAGTATGAAACGCGAAAATGGGCGCCAGAGGCCGCTGTGCAACTTTATTTGAGCCGACGGTGGCGCTGTTGTAGGCGTTTTGTTCTTTGACTCACGTGGCATCAGCATGCGTGCAGTTTTAGAAAAATTCAAATCGTGAAAAATTTCTGGAACCCGTGGAAAATGGCGATTTCCGAGCCAAAAAGTGCCCATTTGCGGGAAGCTTTGTTGTTCGCCTTCAACTGGAAGAAAGGTGCCACTGAAGCCTACCGAATGCTCGAGGAAGTTTACAGCGACCACGCTCTGAGCAAATCGCAGTGTTACAGGTGGTTTAAAATTTCCAAAGTTGCGATTTTGAACTTGATAATGAATCACATGGAAAACCGCCCCAAAAGTTCGAGGACGCTGAACTGCAAGCTTTGTTGGATGAGGACAGTACCCAAATGCAGGAGAAACTCGCAAAACAGCTCCAGGTGTCTCAAGGTGCTGTTTCTCTACGTTTAAACAGCCTCGAAATGACCCAAAAGCTTTCCAGATGGGTCCCCCACGAGTTGAGCGAAAGGCAGCAATAACGGCGTCTGGTAACCTGCGAAGGGCTGCTCGCCAGGCATGAAAAGAAGTCATTTTTGCACCGAATCGTAACTTCTGATGAGAAATGTATCCACTTCAGTAATCCTACGCGCCAAAAGTCGTGGGGCCTGCCCGGTCAATTTCCAAAACAGACGCCTAGGCCCAATCGCTTCGGAAAAAAAGGCAATGTTTTGCATATGGTGGGACCAGACCGGCGTAGTATATTTCGAGCTCCTGAAACCTGGCAAAATGGTCAATACTAGTCGCTACGAACAACAAATGCACAGTTTGAGAGAGGCGTTGAATGGAAAAAGACCGGAATGGCGTGAAAAGCACAACAACCTGATACTGCAGCATGACAACGCTCCAGCCCACAACGCTACGGTGGTCAAAAACACCATAAAAGACTTGGGCTGGGAACTCTGACCCCACCCGCCGTACTCACCAGACTTAGCGCCGTCGGACTACCACCTTTTCACATCTTTAGGACCCCCCTAAAAAAACAGGAATTTTCGAACTCAGACAAACTCCGAAAATGACTTGTTGACTGGTTCGACTCAAAAGGAATAGAAATTTTCAGACAAGGAATTCGAAAATTGCCTGAAAAGTGGTCCGAGTGTATAGCTAAACAGGGCAGTTACTTTGAATAAAAAAATATTTTGTTGTATGGAATTGGTGAACTTTTGAATTCACTGAATATTTTCGCGTTTCATACTAATAAACCTGGTAGATTTTTTATTGTGCGAGATTTTCGTCATGTGGTATGATTAAAAAACAAATCAAAACGGCCATAGAATATTTCACTTTATCAATATAACTATTATCTAATCATACACAATGATAATACACCAACAAACCAGTGTATTTGATTTGACATTGACAAATAAAAAGCTCTCCTACAAATATTAAAAATGGCGTACACAACAAATATCCCAATTATCTGATCACGCCACGATACTACTTGATGTATGTATAGCCGAAAGATTTTAACGTTAAATTTTTCAACAAGGAAATTTAATTTAAAAATAGCAGAGTGAAAACGATTTACACAGAATGTAAATGACGCAGACAAGAAAAAAAAAAGGTTGCAATCAATATATCCACACAAGAAAAAGTTGATTAAATGATAAAAGAACCCTTTAAAATTCTAATTAAATATTCTACGCTGTACCTAAAAGATAACTCCAAAATTCAGTACAGTTAAACAGTGGAATACAGAACTGGAGATGCTAAAAACTCTATTTTCACTATATAAAATATATTCATTACCGAAATATCGAAATATTTTAATACAATTATTTAAAAGAATAAGAAATAAATATATTCGAGGAGATTAAAAAGGACAAAAGAATATCGTGGAGTACATTTATGGAATAAAATAATTCTACGACTAATTATTTTGGGAATCTATACAAAATATACAAAAAATTGAGAGATAACTCGAATACCAAGAACAACAACAGAAAACCAAAGAATTAATAGCGACTCTTTTTCCTGATGAAAACCCTGGTGATAATAATAATAATCATACAAATATTTAAAAAAAAAATGTATTAAGATTTAAAATCACAACAAAAACAATAATTACAATCAATTAAGTAAACACTTCTATTGATAAATTGACACCCAAGAAATCTGTAAGAATATTGTCATGTATTCAATATATTTGCATTGTATTATTTTACCAAAATTACCATTGTCTTATGTATTTAAAATATCAAAACTTACTCAACTTAATCAGCATACTTTTATTTAAATACAGCTTATTAACACGATATTATTATTTTTACAAAAATATCTATCTTTTTAAATAACAAAAAAGTCCTCCTTTCCTTTTGTTTCTCTTCTTTGTTGTTGTTTTCTTCTTCTGCTTTTTTGTGATGATGATAAGTTCTATGTTTTTGTTCACTGATGACGTGTGATAATATATACATTTCTAATATGATAATACACGCAAAACGATTTGCGATGCCATTAATAACTAAAATATATCAGAAGAGGTTGGATATAGGAATTATTTCCCCGATAAATGGAAGAGAAAGGGAGAATTATATGGCATTTAAAAAAAAGGAATCTATGTAAATATAGGATATTCAAAAATTAACATAATTGAATAAATTAGAAAAATTAACTATGAAAATGTGCTAATGAATTTAGCTAATGGATTGTGTCCTGTTTCTCAGATGTGTTTACTTTTCCGTCATTAAAATAAATAGATTTAGACCTGGAAATCCCTGAAATAACTCCAGTCATTACATCTCCACCTGCTTTTTACTATATACAGATTTCACAATTACAATAGCTCGAAAACTTAAAAAATTCGGCATAGCAACAATCTTTAGAAGTTCACCCTCCATAGCCTCAATTTTAAGAAACCCAATCATAAAAATCATCCATAAGAAACAAGAAAAAGACTTAGTTCACCAGATTCCCTGCCTTAACTGCAATAGTGACCACATTGGTGAAACCTCAAGAGACCTCTCCATCAGAATTAAAGAACACCAAAGGAATATTTATGAACAGAACCCAAACTATTTAATATTTCACTCCATTAGAGAAACAGGACATACTTCAGACTTCATTAATTACAGAATCCTCCATAAAAATGCCACAACTAAAACCCGAAGACACATTCTTGAAACAAAAGAAACCATGAAGAACCCTAAAACAATAAACAAAAGTATACAGCTACCATCAAAATACGTCCCTTCCTATCTTAAAAAAACTTTAATAAGCATATGAAACAATATTCATTCTAAATTCTTTTCTTCTATTCACTAAATTCATTAACATCTTCATAGTTAATTCTTCAAATTATTCAATTTTGTAAATTTCAAATTCTTATGCCCTACTTTACATAAATTCCTCTTTTAAAATGTTATTTAATCTCCCTTCATTTCCTTGTTTATACGTTTTTAGTTAACTGAAAAAGGGCTTGAGCTTTCTTTAATCAAGTAAATAAAAAGACTTGGGGCAGCTTATGATTTTTTTTGTACGTGATACTCATGTTGAAGGACTGAAAAGTCCGAAAGCTTGAAAATAAAAAGTTGAACAAGAAACTTAGCCCTGGAAGCTTTATTTAATTTATTATATTAAGACAAACTTCAGGATGACATATCAATATATTTAAGGAACAAACACAAATCAACATTTATAAGATAATCAATGAGGGAAATTTCCAGAGTAGTAAAATATAAATGATATCAAAAATTAATAATCTGTACGTAAAATATATATTTTGCTACAATATAACAAAATATTTATAACCAAATTCTTATAATGTACAATTTTTACGGGGCATGACGACTTTCAAACATATATATATATATATATATATGTGGCAATATAGTGGTAAATGTGGTGAGGAGAGAAATAATCACACGACGAGTTGTTAGAGCAATCATCCAGGCAGCCAGCCAAGAGAGAGCGAGCGAGACGTTATCAGCTGAACGACCCTTTTCCCTGTGTACACAACCGGGGGGCTAACCAGGATAGTCGCCAGGTGGTGACGGCCCCCCCCCCTCAGGATTGTGGCCAAAAATGGTTGTAAGTTAGTTGTCTAAAGTGTCTCGCTTTAGCTTCTCATCTCTCTCTCGTTGGCTGTTTGTTTGTTTTATTAATCCTGGAAGAGCATATATACCCCTGGAAGAGTACATATGGCCCCCGTTGAAGAAGGCTGAACATGGTTTAAGTATATTCAAAGCTGGAGAAGCCAGGAATAGAGAAAATAATTTTACAGTTAAAATTAGTTAAGGTAATGGTGACATAGTTTTATGTAAATAAAATATTGTATAGTACACAAGTAAATATTATTTACAAGCAGTTTTACAACACCGGGGAGTTTGACATTTAAGGAAATCTTTGACAATATCAAGGTTATAAAAGGCTATATACAACAAAATCTAATGTACTATAAGGGAAGTGATATGGAGGAGTGTGAACAACGAGAAGAAGAGTCACATACATATGGTGAAATTCTGAAGATCATTAAGACTGGGGAACTCTACACTTTAAGATATTTTTCAGGCGGACATGGCAAGGGGAAACTTGTCATGGGCTTTCTATGCTATAAGTGTAGAGTACGAGAAATGAGATTGAGGTTGACAATTGTGTGAGCTCAGGACTGAGGTAAATATAAAACTACATACAATGTTAGAACCTGGGCGAACAGAGCGAGGGGAGACTTGCCCTGGGCCAATCTAACTTATCTATGTAGTTACTTGTGTAGCGAGTCCGAGGGGAAAAGTCCCGTGTGTAGGTGAGGAAGTCGAATGGACTTATATTTAATTTTCGAAGATAAAATAGTTCTAGGTGCAAAGGTAGAATATAGGCGGACAGAGCGAGGGGAAACTTGCTTTGGGCCACTCTACCTTAATTATTTAGATACTACTAGGTTCGTAAAGTCTTGTTGTCAGGTTAGTAATTGGTAAAGATTTCAGGGGATAAGTGGTTCAAATATCTTTGATCATCTTGATTGTAAGTGTAGTCATGTTGCTTTCGTGAGTTAATAGCCGTTTTAGTATGGATTAGAGTGTGATTGAAGTGTTTATATGGGAAATTGAAGGTATTTTTGGGTTGGTCTCGATCATTTACGGGCGGTGAAATAAATTGTTCGGTTTCCGTATAGTGTTTTAATTTGTTGACATGAATTGTATCTGTCTCACGACTTAGAGGTCGGTTGGAGCGGTTGATCCGTACGATTTGAGGGGAAATTATCTCCAGTATTTCATAAGGTCCTGAGAAGAAAGGTGCCAGTTTACCGGTGTCTGGATAGTGGTATGTTTTTGCCAAAACGAGATCGCCTACTTCAAAATCGGAAGCTCTATGTGTTTGGTCGAATCTCGCCTTGTCGCGTAAGTGTCGTTCGTGTGTCCTTTGATAGGCCAATTCTCTGGCGTCGTCGATTTTTGGGTAGTTTTGTACATGCTCGGATAGTTGTAGCGGGAAAATACCTAACAAAAGGTATGACGGTGGAAACCCAGTCACAGAGTGTGGGGTATGGTTATAAGCCTGAAGGACCTGAGGTAGTAGTTTGGTCCAGGCCGTCTTAGGTTGTTGGAGGCGCAACAGTTTAAGTTTGCCAGTAATCGTGGCGTTTAGTCGTTCACTTAATCCGTTGGCCTGAGGGTTGTTGCTTGTCGTGAGAAGTTGGTCAATGTTATGTCTAATCAAAAATCTACGAAATTTCGGAGAGGTGAAGGCAGGAGCTCTATCCGTCAAAAGTCGTTTAGGAAAACCAAACTGCATCACCTTTTTAATCACTTGGGTATAGGTGAGAATGCTGGTGGACCGCGATGGGAATGCCCACGCGTAACGTGTGGCATGGTCCACTACGACATGTAAGAAGGTCTGAGAATTTCCATATTTCGCGAATCCAGAAATAGTATCTAGTGACACTAGTTCGTACGGCAGGACCGCTGGGGGGAGTTGTCCCAATTCTCCGTAGATAGGTCCTTTTGGTGGCTTGACCAATTGGCATACTGAACAGGTTCTTACATGCGCCCTGATGTCATTTGTCATGCCGTCCCAATAGTATTGGGCTGCGATCAGTCTGGTCATCTGCGAAATGCCGGGGTGATTGAAATCGCGATGGGCTCGTTGTAGTAGGGTGCCACGGAGTGATGGTGGAACAATTATTTTAGTGACACCCCGTCGTGTGATGGTCATAAGGTCCTTGTCATTGAGGATATACCTTGTGTCCCTCCGTAATTCGCCCTGATGATCTTTTATTTGACCTGTGGATAGGAATCCGCAGAAAGGGTTACGGGAGAGTAGGTCCGCCTCGTACTGACGCGAGCCCTTGAGGTATTTGACCTCATAGTCGTAAGCTGAGAGTCGAAGGCTCCAACGAAAGAGGCGTCCGGTGGGGTCTTTTATGGTCTTTAGCCATTGTAAGGCGTGATGATCCGAGTAGATGACAAACCTTGTACCTTGGAGGTACACTCGGAATTTGTCAACGCACTCTACAATGGCTAAGCACTCCAGTTCAGATATAGTGTAATTACGCTCATAGGAACGCAACGCGCGACTGTAATATTGTACAGGGTAGATGTTACCGTCAGGATGTACTTGTTTGAGTACACCTGCGATGCCCTGCGTGGAAGCGTCGCAATAGACCTGGCATGGGAGCCCTTCTTGAAATAGATGTAACACAGGTTGTGTTGCGAGGTGTTGCTTCAATTTATCAAAGGCTTGTTGACAATTCGGGCTCCAAAGCCATTTGGCGTTCTTTTTTAGTAATTGATTTAAGGGGTGGCGAAGTCTAGCATATTCTGGGATGAATTTATGACATACGTTGACGGCTCCTAAAAATGATTGTAGGGTTTTAATGTTGATAGGAGTTCTAATAGCGTTGATGATTTCGGTATTTTTAATATTAGGTGTGTAAGTCCCTGCGGTGATGTGGTAGCCGAGAAAATCTATTTCATTTTGATAAAAATTACATTTTTTAAGGTTAGGTTGGAGATTTTCCTCTAAACAGAATTTAAAGAAAAGTCGAAGGTGCGTAAGGTGTTGTTCTGAGGAGTCAGAAAAAATAACGAAGTCGTCATAATAATGGGCTATGAAAGAGAGGTGGTGTTTGTGGATCAACTGGGTAATCACACGTTCGAAAATTTGGGGTGCTGATTTGAACCCAAAGGGTAAGCGTTTGAAATTATATTGCCCTTGTTGAGTCACGAAAGAGAGTAGTGGTTGACTCTCCTCCGCGATGGGGATTTGATAGTATGCATTGCTTATGTCAACGGTGCTAAATACTCTGGCTTTCGACAGGTTATCCAGTACCGTTTCTATCAATGGCAAAGGATGCAAATCCGAGGGTACTAGTTCGTTCACGCGATGGAAGTCAATGCAGAGACGCATGGTGTTATCGCGTTTGCGAACGAGTGTCACAGGAGAGGAATATGGGCTAGAGGAGGGGGTGATTATGTCATGTTTTAGAAGTTGAGATATCTGGTCCTGAATTTCCTTCTGGTAGGCATAGGGAGTTCGGTATGGTCGGAGGGAAATAACCTTATCGGAAATAATTTTGAGTTTTACAGGGGTTATGTTGAGTGGTAATACATTGAATTTATTGATAGAGAAAATATCTTTAAAAGAATACAATAATTGCTGATAAGGGATAGTCAATTCTGGGCGTTGTTCGATAAATTCTTTAATCATTAATTTTCTAGAGGCGCATGGGCTGGTAGGAAGGCTATTAAGGTTGTAAGGGTGAGAGGGGCATTCAGGGGAAGGTTGATAAGAGTCACCAAGGGTTGGTTGTAAGCAAGGCTCACGTGGTGGTTGGAATTCTTCGACGCCTGAATTACAGGGTGAATTTTGAATCGATTAGGGAAAGAAATTATTTTTCGTGAGCCGTGCTTACAAGTAGGAGAGGTCTATACAAAAGTTTAGGTGCTGGAGGCATATTTTTATAAATAATTTGATTATGAAAAATCTATTGTTAATAGTAAAAATCGTAAAACGTTAATAGGTAGAATTCCTTTTTTTTATGATTTTTTTTTAAAGAATTACGTTAAAATGGAAATTATTTAATTAAAAGACGATTGTTACATCTACTGGTAAGGTAACTAATTAAATGGATTTCACATAGCTAGATATAATATGGATAATAAGATCACTGTTAATAGGGGTGGAGAGATAAATGGAAATATTAAATATTTTTACATATTCACACATATTGAGCTAATTATGGAAATATTGGGACAATCTACCAGGAATGGCTTATTTAAAGAATGAATGGTAGGAGTTAAGACAATTACACTCACGAGTTATGTTGGGTCAGGGCGCAGGTAAGTTCATTGAGCTTCGGGAGAGTTCTGTCTGTGACACTGTGCGTACCAGTGTTGTACATCACAGTAGCGGTAGGGAGATGGCGGAGTCTTGTCCATGATGGCGGGAGGTGTCCTGCTCTGGCACGGCGATCGTTCTTGAGTAGATCTAGTGCTGGAAGAAGTGCGTGGCAGCTCCATCTCCGTCGTAGGTGAATACTTCTTCGGGATCACGGTTCAAAGGTTGGCGAGAAAGGGGTTGAGGGCCCGAAGAGGAGTGGTTACAGTTGAGTTGGGTTTGGTCGATCATCGTGGCTTGGCTTCTTGTTTCTTCATACTCCGGTATATGAGGGATTCGCTTCCCGGCCAGGTCTTATCCTGTCGACTTTCGATGTGGCAATATAGTGGTAAATGTGGTGAGGAGAGAAATAATCACACGACGAGTTGTTAGAGCAATCATCCAGGCAGCCAGCCGAGAGAGAGCGAGCGAGACGTTATCAGCTGAACGACTCTTTTCCCTGTGTACACAACCGGGGGGCTAACCAGGATAGTCGCCAGGTGGTGACGCCCCCCCCCCCTCAGGAATGTGGCCAAAAATGGTCGTAAGTTAGTTGTCTAAAGTGTCTCGCTTTAGCTGCTCATCTCTCTCTCGTTGGCTGTTGGTTTGTTTTATTAATCCTGGAAGAGCATATATTATGACATATATATATTAGATTAGAATTTTTTTGTGTGTTGTTGAAAAGAGGTGCAGTCGTGAAAAAGTAACGATAATTATTTACCTTTCAAGTATATTTTATTTTGAATTACTTGAAGTAAAATTACAAATAAAATTATTTATCACTGCAATATAGAATTTATAGAATGAATTCTATAATCGTGATTTTAAAATATAGGTAGGGTTAAATATACATTATTTACAACAATAATAATTAAAAGTGGTATGTTTTTGAATCTATGGTCAAATATGTAAAACAGTCAATGAATGAAAATAAAATATATGTTTTAAAAAAAATAAAATAATTGTATTTTAGATTATATAATATATATATATATATTAATTAAAATAATTTGAATCAAAATATTTATAAATTTCAATATTTCGACGAGGCTGTTCGCCTATCTTCTAGGAAAATTTCAAACTCCTTGTAAGCTTATTATCCGCGTGATGCGCGCACGAGAAGTGTTGTTTAATATAACATGTGTTGGTGTGACCAAACCATTTAATTTGAATTATTGTTTGGTCACACCAACATATGTTATGTAAAACAACACTTCTCATGCGTACATCACGCGGATAATAAGCTTACAAGGAGTTTGAAATTTTCCTAAAAGAAGATAGGCGAACAGCCTCGTCGAAATATTGAATTTTAATAAACATTTTGATCCAAAATATGTCCTTATTTTAATTTATCATGAATGGATTGCTCGAAATTTAATATACATATAAATATATATTATGATGCATTATATGCATATATATATATATATAGAATTTATAGAAGAGATTCTATATTAAGATTAATCAACCAAGATATAGTCACAACCCAGATCATATTTTAATTCGGTGACATTTGTTGCAGACCTGAGATGTCAAATGAACAGTTTCAATTTAAGCCAAATGGTCTCCAGTAAATAAGAATATTTGAATTTAATTAATTCTCTGAATTCTTTCAACTACCGTGGACTAATGAAGTCAAAATTCTAGCTTTAATTTGTGAAATTTGGCAGTTGCAAATGATATAAATTTCTGTCATTAAATTAGTAATTAATTATAATCAACATATTTTGAAAGATTGCTCAAAACTATAAAAATATGATTTAATATGTAAATAAAAATAGTTTAAAAATATATTTTCTTTCCATAAAATAAATTATTTTTTGTTCCAAAAGAAACATCATTTTATCTTAATGTGATTTTTTGTACTGTGATTCCAAAAAATATCATTAGTTATTTTCTATCACGCAAGGTTTCTTAGTGACAAACCTTTTTCGTAAGGGGATAAACACGCAGTAATAAATGAAAACAATGTTTCATAGTGTTTTGCTTAAACATCATTATATTAGATTGTAATTATAGATTTGCTGCGGGTTTATTTTTGCTTGGACAAGTGTAAACCATGTATGTAGAGCTACGATTTGTTTAGTATAATTGTAGTGGAGATAACATATATTTAATCTATGAAAAAAACTAGTTTCTCTCTCTCTCATTATTCACATATATTTTGCAATATTGAATAGTTTTATTTCCTTTTTCGCATTCTATTAAATTAAATTTATATATCGCATACACAAGACTGTAGCAATATCCCAAAGTGTTGTGTTAATATATATACATAATACTTCCTGTTACATCTGTAGAGAATTAACTTTCAAAGCACAAAGGTGAAACATCTGAATGCAAAGTGGGTGACCAAGATAAGACTTGGGCTCTTATCATTTCATCATTATGGGGTGGATTAAAGGTAAAGGCCATATGCCTTTTGCGATACAATGGTATGAAGGGAACAAAAAGACTATGCATTTGACAAAAACTACAAGTATTTTATCTAAATAAAATAATTCTATTAAATATTCAAATTTTCCATATGATATGAACCAGTACTTCATAATGACCTGTACCAAACGAAATATTTCTTTCAGCCCTTATTTTTGTATATAACATATATTTCTGTGTCTATACTGTTCCAATTTCATAAAAGGATAATAATTTGCGTTTCCCTAAAGAGTTTTAAGGTCCCCGTACACTTTCTAAACATTCATTAGTATAATTCAAAGATTTTATTGAAAGTCGAATATGTTTCAGGTATGGAAAATAGAGACATTTACCATATTAAAATCGAACCAGTATTGTTCAAACTTCGTTTAAAGTAATCAATTAATAATCTAATCTAGGTAGATATGTAATTAAGCATTTAAAAAATGTTTTTTATATCTCGTTTTATGCTTGAAATCTTGTTCTTTGATTGTGCAACCACCATATATTACTTCAGTAAACTTGTTGTTTATGATGAAACAGGTAGGAATTCGCATCAAAACCACGAATTCACTTGAATTCAAATTACATTTTTTTCTTTTCTTTTATGTCAATTGACGGTAACCCTCGAAGTCTTCGGCTTTTTCTTAGTCCGTCCAGGTTGTAATTCGATGGGATGCTTACAGCAGCTCCAACAGATTGTAAAGTAATTAATAAGACAAGTAAAACTTATCGATAAGATGAAATATTTTATCGATTAGTCTAAAAATCAAAATCCGAAAACGATCATCAAATTAATTTATAAATACAAGGAAGAATTCTAGATATTTCTGAATCCTCATAAAGAACAACAGATTATTAAATATAAATATAATTCGGTGATAAATAAATAAAATGCTACAATTTATTTGAAAAATCAACAAATATTTCTTTTAAATATATGATAGAACTATAAGTAGAATATCGAATACATCTACGAAGAAGAAGAAAAAATACATGTTGTTTCAAGAATTGATCTTCAACAAAGTATCTAATGGATTTTCGATATTGTGGCCACAGAGATTTAATTAAAGAAGTTAACTTCTGAGATGAGATTTTGTAATTTATTTGCTCTACGTTCAAAGAGAGAAAGATAGATACACTACACATAAAGTCTCATTACACCAAAAGTATAAACTGGGCATTTACTTAGTTAGGGACTTATCACTCATTCTGTCCTTTAGATTTTGATATAATTATGAATTCATATTGTGAACGGTGTTTACCTTACAACCCTGAACACTCGGATTTTCCTGGAAAATCTCTTAAATATTTCTTGAAAAAGCTATGGCCCACCTGTGCTGTGTGAGCAGAAGAGCTTAAATTGACTTGTTCCATATGTAAATACCTGTTTTCTTTCCTCTTTTCGCTCTCCACTTCTCCCATCCATATTTCCAATTTTTTTTTCTTATTTTTTAATTCTTTCTTATAATCTGTATATATTTACCTATGTATATAATCTTTCTCCATTTTTTATTTCCCACTTTCATAGGTTTCTCCGTCTTGTAACCCCAAGGAGAATCCTCTGTAAGACCTGTGTGTCTTAATAAAGGCTTTTGTGTGTGTGTGAATTCATATTGTGCTGAATCATCGTGATTATTGAGAATTTGAATATAGGCTAAAGGGTGGCTTTTCATAGGTTGTATAGGTACCAAATGTACACTTGATCGTTTCAGAAATTTCATCTTTCATTGACATTACCAGCAATGAATAATATATAGCCAAACATATCTTTAAAAAAAAGTCAATACTAATGAAATATTTTCTTAACTTTATCTTTATTGAGTTTAAGCGAATATAAAATTTCAACTTTGCAGCACTTCTAGAAAATATATCGAACTAAAATTCTTTCTTTTCTCTTCTCATCACTTATACTAGGATTCTATACAAATATGCAAATATAGCCGCATTTAGATCAATTACCTTGATAATGGAGGATGTCTAATATGATCTAGTCGTATAGTAATGGTCTCACCCAGTTTGGCCAGTTTTTTTTTTTTGATAGATAGATTTTCCCCCTTTCTTCCTCACACAATAAAATAAAATTGTAATTACAAACAAGAGAGCATTGACTTTCAAGTTACCATAGTTTTTCTAACTGTAGATGTTCTAGTCAATTTTCGAAAAGCGGTTCTATGTTTCCCTAAGTCTCATGTTGGATGCACTGCTAGTCGCACTGGTGGGAACTTAAGTTCTTTGTGAAGGAAAACAGATTTCAAGCTAACTTTTGAAGAATAGTCACATATTTTACATTCATGATAAAAGGCTTCCGTTAGACCAACAACATCAATGCATTCCCCTATTTGTAGTGTATAAAAGAATATATAAATTATATATATGTTATGAATATGATATTTTGTTGTTGAATTAATAGAGGATTGAAGGTGCAATCGTGAAAATAGGAAAGATAGTTATTTACTTATCAAGTAATCTTTATTCTCAACCACTTGAAGAAAATTATGCATTAAATATTTATCACAATTTTATAAAATTTATTAAATGAATCCCATATTAGTGATTTTAAAAATAGGTATATTAACTATACATATTTACAACAATATTCGAAGAAGTATATTCTAAAACTATAGTCAAAATATGTAGAACAGTCAAAGAATGAAAATAAAATATATGTTTAAAAAAAAATAAAATATTTACATTTTTAGTTTATATAATATATATACATATAATCTTATTCTTTTCCAAAAAAACATACTTTTGTGTCTTTGTATAGCAGATTTTAGCTATTTAACCTTAAACATAAAAGTTCATTGGTATTGGTGAATGTAAATCACGTATGAGGTTGTTTGAATATTATTGATTTAATATTTTCGGTTCAGGTGAAAAACCTGCTTTAATATTTATGTTATATCATTTTATTTCATGAAGACTGAAACATATCACTAAATATCACATTTCGGGAGGCTGTGGCACAGGTAAATCATTAAAAAGATATGGTCTAATAGCAAAATGCAAATCTGGATATATAACGGTATATATATTTAGATGTATATATTTTTTTAGATTTAGATTAAGATATATTATGCCTATAGTATTTCCAAACAAAATGGCCTTTATTTTTTCTCTATAAAATTGGAACCGCAATAGTAATAAACGTTCACATTTATTCCAACCTGTTAAAGCCGAAGATAGGTTTCTACAAAGCGAAGAGCCAAGTCTTATTTATCACACATTTTACATCCAAAGGCCGGTTGTAAACCGGGCTATCGCGCCTCGTGTGGGGTACGAGATGAGGCTTTATGTCTTCCCAAAGGTTAGATTGCTATAATACATCGCCGCTGGAGCTGACCACGCGGCCATTTAAAACAGAGTAGCTTATGCCACGGACAATTAACCTGTTATCTCTTAGCTTGGAAACAGTTCCCTTATTCATCAGTTCTTTTCTTTGGTTCCTAGAGCGATCAGAAGTCGCCAACTACCCGGTGGCATTTAATACAAACAAAATATTAATATTAGTAAATTAAATTTTATTGCCCTCTATCGTTAAAATATTACACAAATAAATTTACTGGCAATGCGTTTCTTTTTAAATCTCTACAGGCCTTACTGCAATGATATGATTTAATGAATGAGAGGGCTTGGCTCATCAGTAGTGAACCCTCTCAGCGGTTTCGCCAAATTAATCTCTAGACCGCTCTACTATTGTATTGGACTGGTTTTGTTATATACCCTGCATTTTCTATGGAAGGCAGCTAAATGGTGTTTAGTGAACTATGGACATAAGCTTATAGGTCTGTAGAGGTACATACATATAAATTTCAAGGTATTGCATCGAGCAAAGCTCTTCCGCGCAAAACATGTTTTCATAACCATTATATATTAGTAAATTAAATTTTATTGCCCTCTATCGTTAAAATATTACACAAATAAATTTACTGGCAATGCGTTTCTTTTTAAATCTCCACAGGCCTTACTGCAATGATATGATTTAATGAATGAAAACATGTTTTGCGCGGAAGAGCTTTGCTCGATGCAATACCTTGAAATTTATATGTATGTACCTCTACAGACCTATAAGCTTATGTCCATAGTTCACTAAACACCATTTAGCTGCCTTCCATAGAAAATGCAGGGTATATAACAAAACCAGTCCAATACAATAGTAGAGCGGTCTAGAGATTAATTTGGCGAAACCGCTGAGAGGGTTCACTACTGATGAGCCAAGCCCTCTCATTCATTAAATCATATCATTGCAGTAAGGCCTGTAGAGATTTAAAAAGAAACGCATTGCCAGTAAATTTATTTGTGTAATATTTTAAAAATATTAATATGTAAAGCATTCTAAAATATAGTAAAACATTCCATAATTTGACAACAAAATTAGAAAATAAATATGAAATTTAAAATAATCGTGTAGTATACCCTAATAAATGTACATAGTTTTGTTTTATCGAAATTATGTAAATATCTTATTTTTTTTCAAAACATTAGAATATAAACATTAGCTCTATATGGTATGGATGTAATATTTATATCGTAGAGATGATACTTTCGCTGGACATATGCAGAACGCGCTTGCTAACGTGCGGCAATGTAGAACAATAACAAAGTCGCGATAAAAAAGTTTTGTTTGCTGTTTGAATTGACCTCGTTTCTTTTTATTAGTTAAACATTTTAAATTGAATATAATTATAATAAACTAGCGGACTTACCCGGCTTCGCCCGGGTTTTACCCGAGTAAAGGTTTGTCTAACGAACATTTGTTAAAACAATTCTCTATAAACTTATAAAAAAATATATATTTTGATAATTTGAAACTCGTAAATTTGAATCTCTCCATAAAGTGAACATTTTTTCCCGGTCCCTTGTCTCATCTTGTCTCAAATAAATTGCCGTGTCATCCTGAATTTTGTCTTTCCTAATTTTCTACATTACAAAATCATCGTTTAATCTATAGAACATTTTTTCTCGGTCCCTTGAAAAATACTCGATAACTGATTTTGACTTGTGCGCAATTAATAGGTAGAAAATCTTGTTAAAAAATAGGAAGGAGAATGCCGGGAAATTGTCTTTAAAGATAGAAAGTTTCATTAAGTTATGCTGTAATTTTACATAAAGTTAAAGCAGCTTGCTTTACATACTCCTATCCGACAATGATAGAAATAATTTATATACATGGCGGTCAACTGGTCAAAAACAAATAAAAGAAGAGTAGAATGTTGAAATTGATTATTCCAACACCCTCCCTCAATTTCTACATTCCCAATCCAGCAACATGTTTATCATACAAGACTCTCGGCAGACCTTTAGTAAGGATGTCGGCAACATTTTCCTGGGTTGGTATGTGGACGACCTCGATAAGACCATCGCTGCAAATGCTTCTAATATAATGCCATTTGATGTCAATGTGTTTAGTTCTGGCATGATGGACTGGATTTCTCGCCAGCTGTTGAGCGCCCTGGTTATCAGTCTTTAAAACCGTAGGTTCATTCAATAATTCACCAAATCCCATCTCATCCAACAGCGTTCTAAGATAGACTGCCTCCTTTCCCGCTTCACAAAGTGCTATGTACTCTGATTCCGTGCTCGAAAGAGCGACAGTCTGCTGCTTCTTCGATTCCCAAGCTATTGGACCTCTTGCCAAGAAGAAAACAAGTCCCGTTTGAGACTTTCTATCCGCGAGGTTTCCACCCCAATCAGCGTCGACACAACCATAAAGGGTCTCATTAGTTTTCTCGTAAGTTATTTTCAAACATAAAGTGCCCTTTAGATAGCGGAGGACACGCTTGGCCGCATTCCAGTGCTGTCTTCTAGGATCATTGCTGAATTGTCCCAAAGCACTAACCGCATAGGCTATATCAGGCCTTGTCGACACTGAAAGATATATTAACGATCCAATCAGTGATTGGTATTCTTCCTTTTTTACTGGCTCATTCTCACCCTCTATAGATGAAATCTTTGTTAACTTGGAGTTCGAATCCATGGGTGTAGAAATCGGCTTGGCCTCCTTCATTCTATATTTCGCCAGAAGTTCTTCAATATATTTCTCTTGATCTATGGATATTGAGCCATCCTTTTCCGTTTGTATTCTTATACCCAAACAATAATTTATCTTTCCAAGATCTTTTATTTTGAATATCTTCTTCATACTTTCTTTAAAGGATATCAGCGTGTCTTTTCTTTCAGCTGCAATTATCAAATCATCAACATAGATTGTGACCAGAAGAACTCCTTCTTCTCTTTTAATGTAGACACAGTTATCAGTTTTCATCTGTTCTAGGCCCATTTCTTTTAATACTGAATCGAGCTTTGCATGCCAAGTCATTCCAGCCTGTTTCAGACCATATATAGCCTTCTTTAGTTTACATACCCTTCTTGGATATTTCTTTGACTCGAAATTTTCTGGTTGTGTCATGTAAATTTCTTCTTTGACATCACCATTCAAGAAGGCAGACTGAACATCCATTTGATGGACCAGCAAATCATATTCAACGGCCAAGGCTAAAACTGTTCTGATCGTACTGTGGCGTACAACTGGTGCAAAGGTTTCCTCATAATCAATACCGTATTTTTGGGAATAACCTTTTGCTACAAGTCGAGCCTTATACCGTTCAAGAGAACCATCACTACTATACTTTCTCCTGAATACCCATTTGCTTCCAATTACGTTTTGGCCCTTAGGGGGATCAACCAGTTCCCAAGTTTTGTTTTCAATCAATGAATCAAACTCCTCCTTCATTGCTTTCCTCCAAAAATAAGAATCTTTTCCAGACAGCGCTTCCTCTGCGTCTTTTGGATCTGGGGAGTACTTCACTTCTGAAAATTCTTGCGTGGATAAATTTGCCGTAGGATATTCCTTTCTTGGTCGGCCAGGTTTTCCCGTTCTAATATACCTTGGTCTTCCTCTTCCTCTCTGCGAGATGACTTCCATTGTTTCTGATGGTTCGCCTAAAAAATCCGAATCAGTTCCGGGCAAAGTGTTTTCATCATCCTGAAGACTTTCCTCCTCCAATGATATATCTACCTTTTTCTGTGGTATAGCTTCAATTTGCACCACGTCATTCCTAGAGGTAGAGTTTTCAGATTCGAGGAAACGTACATCTCGACTTTTTATCATCATGCCTGTTCCAGGCTTCCATAATCTGTACGCCTTTGATTCGGGAGAATAGCCAATCAGTCGGTATTCTTCACTGCGAGGAGCGAATTTTCCTCTTCTTGGACGGTTGTCAACAGCGAAACATTTACATCCAATAATTCTTAAATGAGAAACGGTTGGTTTTCTTCCTGTAAATATTTCATACGGAGTTCGACTTTCATTTGTTCTTGGGCATCTGTTTCTAATGTATGTAGATGTATGCACAAGTTCAGCCCAAAGTGGATCTGGGAGGTTCGCTTGAATTATGAAACATCTGGTCATTTCTACCAGAGTTCTGTTCGCTCTTTCAGCAACTCCATTTTGTTGCGGAGAATATTCAACTGAGAGCTGATGTCTAATTCCTTCCTCCGATAAATATTCTTTAAAATCTGAACTCAAATACTCTGCGGCATTGTCACTTCTGATTGCTTTAATTTTCTTGCCAGTTTGTTTCTCAGCAAATCTTTTAAATAGTTTAAATCCTTTGAAAATTTCACTTTTTCTTTTCATAACAAAAGTGAATATCATTCGTGAGAAATCGTCAATAAATGTTGCGAAGTACAATGCACCGCCATATGACTTTGTTCTCATCGGTCCACATATGTCAGAATGAATAAGTTGCAGTGGCTCGGTTGACTTTGTCAGAGAGATTTCTGGGAATGGTAATCGAGTCTGTTTACCCCTAATACAAGTTTCACAACTTGTTATACTTTTAAATTCACCCTTGGGTAATCCATTAACTAAATTTTCTCTCTGCAATTTCCTAAGGTCATCAAAATTAAGATGACCAAACCTATTATGCCAAATTTCACTGCTATTTTTGTCTATACACATTCTGGTAAATTGCGTTTTTGCATATTTAGTTTGACGCAGTATGTAAAGTCCGTTTCTTTTGTAAGCTTCTATGCAAATTTTTCTCAATGGATTCACAATTTCCGCTTTTCCTCTCATAAATTTTACAAAAAATGATTTTTCTGTGCAGGTGCTGACCGAAATCAAATTTCCCTTCAGTCCTGGGACAAACAACACATTTTCTAATTTCAATAAAAATGGTTCACCATGTTCGAGAACTTCCAATTGTACCGTTCCTGTACCTAAAGCTTCTATGCTTTGGTCGTTCACTAATTTAACGGGTATTGGCTCTGTTTCTCTTAAATCTGAAAATGCTGTTCTTAAGCAGCCCATGTGTGCAGTTGCACCGCTATCCAGGCACCACTCGTTAACATCAAGAATATTTTCATCTCGAATTCCTAGAGAAGCAGCCATTCGCGTATTGTTTGTTCTAGAGTTCCTTTTTGACCAGCAGTCAGCCGCTTTGTGGCCTTTCTTGCCACAGTAATGGCAGTTAAATTTAAAATCCTTCCGATTTGGTGGTTTAGTGGAATTGGTAGTTTTTCTCTCTGGATTTCCAAAAAATGCATTCTGTTCTCCAGACGAAGTTCCCTCCATTTCACGTTGTCTTTGATCTTCTTCTATGATCTTGACCTTTAAAGTTTCAAGTTTTGGGAGCTCATCTCTGGTTTCTATTGCAGTTCTGAATCCTTCGTACGATTCTGGAAGACTACACAGCAAGAGTATAACTAAAAAGTCTTCGGGTACTTGAGCCCCAATTTCACCTAGATTGTCCACTAATGAGGTAAATTTACTCAGGTAATCTTTCAAATCATCATTAGGCCTCATTTTCATCTGTATTAGCCTTTTGGTTAGGGAAACTCTCGTCGCAGGTCCTTTAGGTCGATAAACTTCTTCTATCTTTTTCCAGGCCTCCTCGGCAGTCTTGCAATTCTTAACATGTATTAGTTCTGATGGATTCAAGCTCAATACAATTGTAGCAAGAGCCTTCTGATCCTTATTTTGCCAATTAGTAAACTCTTGGTTACCGGGTTCAGGTTTGATATTGGCTTCATTCACATAAATCCACAGATCAGAGTGAACAAGAATCATTTGCATTTGAAGCCTCCATGTCTCAAAGTTTTGCTTATTCAACTTCTCAATTTGATATAGACTGGACATGCTTGATTCTTAATATCTTAGACAATCAGTCCTGGGCCCATAACCTGTTAAAAATAGGAAGGAGAATGCCGGGAAATTGTCTTTAAAGATAGAAAGTTTTATTAAGTTATGCTGTAATTTTACATAAAGTTAAAGCAGCTTGCTTTACATACTCCTATCCGACAATGATAGAAATAATTTATATACATGGCGGTCAACTGGTCAAAAACAAATAAAAGAAGAGTAGAATGTTGAAATTGATTATTCCAACAAATCTTACTTTTGATAAATAATCTTTAAGACAATAAACTTAGTGATAATAAAACTTATAGATAAAAAAAAAACTTGTTATCATCGTCGCAATGGGGGCGCTGCTTGCGAGTTAAATCTACAAATCTGCAAATAACTCTAAGGATTATGAAAGAGCTAAAAAAACTTCTTCGTTTTTAGCACTTTCATAAGCCATCAAGGAGAAATTTCGTGATTTTCGTTTCATAACTCTAAGGATATTCAAGATATTCAAGAAAATATTTTTCAGAAACCTTCCCAGTACTATACTAAATAACTTCCTAAAGTTTCATGGTGTTCCAATAAGTGGTTTGGTCAGGCATAAAGGACACACACACAGACACACATACATTCATTTATATATATATATATATGTTATATAATTTTTAAAAAATAATTTATTGAAGTGTCATAGATGTAAATCCTTGTACATATTATTTTATTAATAATCGGTTTAAATAACTCTGTTATTCTTGGCCACTAGATGGCGCCACCTTAAATATAAATAGGTTGTTTTGTTTTTTAGTAGAGGTTAGGTAAGTTAGATTTATTTTTATATAAGTATGTAAATAGTGATATAGAATTAATTGTTAAAATTCTATATTTACTTAAAATTAATATAATCTTTTTCCTCAAAGAGTTCATAAATAAACTTCTTGAGACTGATTTTCTCTTTTTTAATTAAATTCAAGACGACTGCACCTTCAACTTTAACAAATCATTTTTTGGATTTACATAGTTTTGTAACATATATATATATTAAATATTTAAAGGCTGCGAATAAAACTCTTTATCGCAAGCTTGTAATATTTCTACACTGTCGCTACACTGAGACTAGAACACTATCTGATTCAACCACTTTTTCTTTCGAGCCGCTACACTGAGCTATATAGATTACTATCTGATTCAACCATTGAAAACTTAATTCGAACCATTACTTATCATAAGCCTTTAATAACAGAATTTCTTCTTAAAATTCAGCGTGAAGTCAAGGTATGTAGGCTATTTAAAATGAAAGTGGATATTTTTAATGGATTAAATATCGAGATTCTTAAATTTGAATAAAATCTTATGAAAATATTTATATAAATAATTGATGGGTTGGAGATGAGGCAAAGAAGAGATAAATGGAGTGCGTTCCAATCTAACTGAAACAGCTCTATTGTGGCTTGAAATTGAATTTAAGGATCAAGGATCCGTGTTGCTGCACCAGGATAAAGTCACGAGTCATACCTCAAGTCCATCACGATAATACCTGGAAGAAAAGAGCGATGAAACAGGCATTTCGTACATGCCTTTTAAGCACATCCCTCCTGGTTTGCTGAAAACTGCCTTTATACGTTAGATGGTCTCTTTGAAAGTCATTGATACTTTTGGGATGGTCTTGATCAAAATATTCTAAGATGAAGTATTATATTCTGGAAAAATCGATGAAAGGCTGTTTCTAAACATCAAAGATGAAATCTTTTTTTTTTTTGCTTATCCCTAGTACACGTGATACAGGCAATGATAATCACGGTGGGTAGTTAGCGACTGCTTTTACTGTAAGTGCACCACATTTCTACACATGTGAAAATCAGTTCGACTTTGTACTTACAAATGTGCCAGAGCCCCGTTTGGTTACTTGCACTCAATGGTGGGGTTGGACTTTTGCAATAATCATGGCCATTGGAGTATTTTTTTTTAAAGAAAAAGTGTCCAATGCGGGAATCGAACCCGGGTCGTAGTGGTCGAAAACCAAACGGTTTAACCAGCCTTCCACCGACCTCCTAAGATGAAAACTAAATTGTACAAACATTTGTAAATTATTTTTAAAGTAAAGAATTTTGATGCTCTTTTAAATTATTTATATAGTAACGATTTTAAATCTACATAGGTTAATACTCACACACGTGTGTTAAACAATTAAATATAATGTTTTGAATAACTAAATTACATTATAAAAGTGCTGAAAGTAAAATATATATTCGAGAATTTTTACAAATAATATTTAGCCAACGTAGAGAGAGCTCCATAAATATCAAACTGAAAACTATATATAAAAAAACCTCTACTAAATAAAATAAAATTCGGGAAACACCTAATAAAATTCTTGGGAAATACGCGTAGATAAAAAATAGAAATGGTGTTTATCTTGTTATATGGTTTTTCTATCGGTGATTTTCCGACATTTTTCAAAATTTGGCCATAATTCGATTTCTCTCTAGGAATTCGCCTCGATCTTTCATAGTTATGATTTCTTTTACCTTCTAGAGAAAAAATCAAAATTTATACCTATAATATCATCATATTACATTATCTACGCATGGGAATTTTATCTCATTGTAAGCATTTTGTTTGAATAACATGGTTATTTTGAGATGATATCATAAAAACGATTTGCACAATTATTAAAATAAGAACATCAAGCCTCCAGTAAAAACTTTCTTTTTTAGAAATCATTTATTTATAAATATCTATTGTAAGATTTTACTTTGAATAACATGGTTATTTTGAGATAATTTTATAAAAACGATTTGCGCAATTGTTAATTAAATTACAAACATTAGGCCTTCAGGAATTTTTTTTTATATAATCTTTTATTTATAAATAATTCTAGCTTTCGGTCAAGAAAACCCTTCTACAGGGAAAATTATTTTACATTGAACCGTGTTGAGAATTAAAATGTATATATCTGTGAATATTTATTGTTTATTATTAATCTGCTTTTTTTAAAATTCTGTTTGACCATTGACCACATGTCATGAAAATGCATAAATTGTA
>CP092867.1:118406105-118433420 GCA_030710605.1 Cordylochernes scorpioides
CGCGTTCTGCATATGTCCAGCGAAGGTATCATTTCTACGATATAAATATTACATCCATATCATATAGAGCTAATGTTTATATTCTAATGTTTTGAAAAAAATTAAGATATTTACATAATTTCGATAAAACAAAACTATGTATTTTAAATTATTTTATTTTAAATTTCATATTTATTTTCTAATTTTGTTGTCAAATTATGGAATGTATTACTATATTTTAGAATGCTTTACATCTTAATATTTTGTTTGTATTAAATGCCACCGGGTAGTTGGCGACTTCTGATCGCTCTTGGAACCAAAGAAAAGAACTGATGAGTAAGGGAACTGTTTCCAAGCTAAGAGATAACAGGTTAATTGTCCGTGGCATATGCTACTCTGTTTTAAATGGCCGCGTGGTCAGCTCCAGCGGCGATGTATTATAGCAATCTAACCTTTGGGAAGACATAAAGCCTCATCTCGTACCCCACACGAGGCGTGATAGCCCGGTTTACAACCGGCCTTTGGATGTAAAATGTGTGATAAATAAGACTTGGCTCTTTGCTTTGTAGAAACCTATCTTCGGCTTTGACAGGTTTGAATAAATGTGAACGTTTATTCCTATTGCGGTTCCAATTTTATAGAGAAAAAATAAATGCCATTTTGTTTGGAAATACTATAGGCATAATATATCTAAATCTAAATCTAAAAAAATATATATACATCTAAAGATATATACCGTTATATATCCAGATTTGCATTTTGCTATTAGACCGTATCTTTTTAATGATTTACCTGTGCCACAGCCTCCCGAAATGTGATATTTAGTGATATGTTTCAGTCTTCATGAAATAAAATGGTATAACATAAATATTAAAGCAGGTTTTTCACCTGAACCGAAAATATTAAATCAATAATATTCAAACAACCTCATACGTGATTTACATTCACCAATACCAATGAACTTTTATGTTTAAGGTTAAATAACTAAAATCTGCTATACAAAGGCACAAAAGTATGTTTTTTTTTTGGAAAAGAATAAGATTATATGTATATATATTATATAAACTAAAAATGTAAATATTTTTTTTTTTTTTAAACATATATTTTATTTTCATTCTTTGACTGTTCTACATATTTTGACCATAGTTTTAGAATATACTTCTTCGAATATTGTTGTAAATATGTATAGTTAATATACCTATTTTTAAAATCACTAATATGGGATTCATTTAATAAATTTTATAAAATTGTGATAAATATTTAATGCATAATTTTCTTCAAGTGGTTGAGAATAAAGATTACTTGATAAGTAAATAACTATCTTTCCTATTTTCACGATTGCACCTTCAATCCTCTATTAATTCAACAACAAAATATCATATTCATAACATATATATAATTTATATATTCTTTTATACACTACAAATAGGGGAATGCATTGATGTTGTTGGTATAACGGAAGCCTTTTATCATGAATGTAAAATATGTGACTATTCTTCAAAAGTTAGCTTGAAATCTGTTTTCCTTCACAAAGAACATAAGTTCCCACCAGTGCGACTAGCAGTGCATCCAACATGAGACTTAGGGAAACATAGAACCGCTTTTCGAAAATTGACTAGAACATCTACAGTTAGAAAAACTATGGTAACTTGAAAGTCAATGCTCTCTTGTTTGTAATTACAATTTTATTTTATTGTGTGAGGAAGAAAGGGGGAAAATCTATCTATCAAAAAAAAAAAACTGGCCAAACTGGGTGAGACCATTACTATACGACTAGATCATATTAGACATCCTCCATTATCAAGGTAATTGATCTAAATGCGGCTATATTTGCATATTTGTATAGAATCCTAGTATAAGTGATGAGAAGAGAAAAGAAATAATTTTAGTTCGATATATTTTCTAGAAGTGCTGCAAAGTTGAAATTTTATATTCGCTTAAACTCAATAAAGATAAAGTGAAGAAAATATTTCATTAGTATTGACTTTTTTTTAAAGATATGTTTGGCTATATATTATTCATTGCTAGTAATGTCAATGAAAGATGAAATTTCTGAAACGATCAAGTGTACATTTGGTACCTATACAACCTATGAAAAGCCACCCTTTAGCCTATATTCAAATTCTCAATAATCACGATGATTCAGCACAATATGAATTCACACACACACAAAAGCCTTTATTAAGACACACAGGTCTTACAGAGGATTCTCCTTGGGGTTACAAGACGGAGAAACCTATGAAAGTGGGAAATAAAAAATGGAGAAAGATTATATACATAGGTAAATATATACAGATTATAAGAAAGAATTAAAAAATAAGAAAAAAAAATTGGAAATATGGATGGGAGAAGTGGAGAGCGAAAAGAGGAAAGAAAACAGGTATTTACATATGGAACAAGTCAATTTAAGCTCTTCTGCTCACACAGCACAGGTGGGCCATAGCTTTTTCAAGAAATATTTAAGAGATTTTCCAGGAAAATCCGAGTGTTCAGGGTTGTAAGGTAAACACCGTTCACAATATGAATTCATAATTATATCAAAATCTAAAGGACAGAATGAGTGATAAGTCCCTAACTAAGTAAATGCCCAGTTTATACTTTTGGTGTAATGAGACTTTATGTGTAGTGTATCTATCTTTCTCTCTTTGAACGTAGAGCAAATAAATTACAAAATCTCATCTCAGAAGTTAACTTCTTTAATTAAATCTCTGTGGCCACAATATCGAAAATCCATTAGATACTTTGTTGAAGATCAATTCTTGAAACAACATGTATTTTTTCTTCTTCTTCGTAGATGTATTCGATATTCTACTTATAGTTCTATCATATATTTAAAAGAAATATTTGTTGATTTTTCAAATAAATTGTAACATTTTATTTATTTATCACCGAAATATATTTATATTTAATATTCTGTTGTTCTTGATGAGGATTTAGAAATATCTAGAATTCTTCTTTGTATATATATATATATTTATAAATTAATTTAATGATCGTTTTCGGATTTTGATTTTTAGACTCGTGAATATTTTTTTATCTTATCCATAAGTTTTACTTGTCTTATTAATTACTTACAATCTGGTGGAGATTCTGTAATCATCCCATCGAATTACAACCTGGACGAACTAAGAAAGAGCCGAAGACTTCGAGGGTTACCGTCAATTGACATAAAAGAAAAGAAAAAAAATGTAATTTGAATTCAAGTGAATTCGTGGTTTTGATGCGAATTCCTACCTGTTTCATCATAAACAACATGTTTACTGAAGTAATATATGGTGGTTGCACAATCAAAGAACAAGATTTCAAGCATAAAACGAGATATAAAAAACATTTCTAAATCCTTAATATTACATATCTACCTAGATTAGATTATTAATTGATTACTTTAAACGAAGTTTGAACAATACTGGTTCGATTTTAATATGGTAAATGTCTCTATTTTCCATACCTGAAACATATTCGACTTTCAATAAAATCTTTGAATTATACTAATGAATGTTTAGAAAGTGTACGGGGACCTTAAAACTCTTTAGGGAAACGCAAATTATTATCCTTTTATGAAATTGGAACAGTATAGACACAGAAATATATTTTATATACAAAAATAAGGGCTGAAAGAAATATTTCGTTTGGTACAGGTCATTATGAAGTACTGGTTCATATCATATGGAAAATTTGAATATTTTATAGAATTATTTTATTTAGATAAAATACTTGTAGTTTTTGTCAAATGCATAGTCTTTTTGTTCCCTTCATACCATTGTATCGCAAAAGGCATATGGCCTTTACCTTTAATGAAATGATAAGAGCCCAAGTCTTATCTTGGTCACCCACTTTGCATTCAGATGTTTCACCTTTGTGCTTTGAAAGTTAATTCTCTACAGATGTAACAGGAAGTATTATGTATATATATCAACACAACACTTTGGGATATTGCTACAGTCTTGTGTATGCGATATATAAATTTAATTTAATAGAATGCGAAAAAGGAAATAAAACTATTCAATATTGCAAAATATATGTGAATAATGAGAGAGAGAGAAACTAGTTTTTTTCATAGATTAAATATATGTTATCTCCACTACAATTATACTAAACAAATCGTAGCTCTACATACATGGTTTACACTTGTCCAAGCAAAAATAAACCCGCAGCAAATCTATAATTACAATCTAATATAATGATGTTTAAGCAAAAAACTATGAAACATTGTTTTCATTTATTACTGCGTGTTTATCCCCTAAAGGTTTGTCACTCAGAAACCTTGCGTGATAGAAAATAACTAATGATATTTTTTGGAATCAGTACAAAAAGCCACATTAAGATAAAATGATGTTTCTTTTGGAACAAAAAATAATTTATTTTATGGAAAGAAAATATATTTTTAAACTATTTTTATTTACATATTAAATCATATTTTTATAGTTTTGAGCAATCTTTCAAAATATATTGATTATAATTAATTACTAATTTAATGACAGAAATTTATATCATTTGCAACTGCCAAATTTCACAAATTAAAGCTAGAATTTTGACTTCATTAGTCCACGGTAGTTGAAAGAATTCAGAGAATTAATTAAATTCAAATATTCTTATTTACTGGAGACCATTTGGCCTAAATTGAAACTGTTCATTTGACATCTCAGGTGTGCAACAAATGTCACCGAATTAAAATATGATCTGGGTTGTGACTATCTTGGTTGATTAATCTTAATATATAATCTCTTCTATAAATTCTATATATATATATATGCATATAATGCATCATAATATATATTTATATGTATATTAAATATCGAGCAATCCATTTATGATAAATTAAAATAAGGACATATTTTGGATCAAAATATTTATTAAAATTCAATATTTCGACGAGGCTGTTCTCCTTTTTTTCTTCTAGGAAAAAATCAAACTCCTTGTAAGCTTATTATCCGCGTGATGCGCGCATTAGAAGTGTTGTTTTATATAACACTAGACGAATGGCCCGGGCAACGCCCGGGGTTTACCCGAGTGTGAATATATTTTAAACACGTTGTCTTGGGTGGTCGCTATAGACAGGGTGGTCTGTATAGACAGGTGTATGTATCACACAGCCGATATCAGGGTTGTCTAGGGTGGCCGCTATAGACAGGGTGGTCTGTATAGACAGGTGTATGTATCACACTGCTGATAACAGGGTTGCCTGAAGTGACCGCTATAGACAGGGTGGTCTGTATAGACAGGTGATTGTAACACACTGATGATAACAGGGTTGCCTAAAGTGACCGCTATAGACAGGGTGGTCTGTATAGACAGGTGGATGTATCACACAGCTGATAACAGGGTTGTCTAGAGTGGCCGCTATAGACAGGTGTATGTATCACACAGCCGATAACAGGGTTGTCTAGGGTGGCCGCTATAGACAGGGTGGTCTGTATAGACAGGTGTATGTATCACACTGCTGATAACAGGGTTGTCTAGAGTGGTCGCTATAGACAGGGTGGTCTGTATAGACAGGTGTATGTATCACACTGCTGATAACAGGGTTGCCTAAAGTGACCGCTATAGACAAGGTGGTCTATATAGACAGGTGTATGTAACACACTGATGATAACAGGGTGGTCTGTATAGACAGGTGGATGTATCACACAGCTGATAACAGGGTTGTCTAGAGTGGTCGCTATAGACAGGGTGGTCTGTATAGACAGGTGTATGTATCACACTGCTGATAACAGGGTTGTCTAGAGTGGTCACTATAGACAGGGTGGTCTGTATAGACAGGTGTATGTATCACACAGCTGATAACAGGGTTGTCTAGAGTGGTCGCTATAGACAGGGTGGTCTGTATAGACAGGTGGATGTAACACACTGCTGATAACAGGGTTGTCTAGAGTGGCCGCTATAGACAGGTGTATGTATCACACAGCCGATAACAGGGTTGTCTAGGGTGGCCGCTATAGACAGGGTGGTCCGTATAGACAGGTGTATGTATCACACTGCTGATAACAGGGTTGCCTGAAGTGCCCGCTATAGACAGGGTGGTCTGTATAGACAGGTGATTGAAACACACTAATGATAACAGGGTTGTCTAGAGTGGCCGCTATAGACAGGGTGGTCTGTAAAGACAGGTGGATGTATCGCACAGCTGATAACAGGGTTGTCTAGAATGGGCCGCTATATACAGGGTGGTCTGTATAGGCAGGTGATTGAAACACACTGATGATAACAGGGTTGTCTAGAGTGGCCGCTATAGACAGGGTGGTCTGTAAAGACAGGTGGATGTATCGCACAGCTGATAACAGGGTTGTCTAGAATGGCCGCTATATACAGGGTGGTCTGTATAGGCAGGTGTATGTATCACACAGCTGATAACAGGGTTATCTAGAATGGCCGCTATATACAGGGTGGTCTGTATAGACAGGTGGATGTATCACACAGCTGATAACAGGGGTGTCTAGAGTGGCCGCTATAGACAGGGTGACCTGTATAGACAGGTGGATGTAACACACTGCTGATAACAGGGTTGTCTAGAATGGCCGCTATAGACAGGTGGATGTAACACAATGCTGATAACAGGGTTGTCTAGAGGGGGGCAGGGAGGACACGTGTTCCCTGGCAGCCAACCCTGGCAGCCAATGGGCGCGCATTCTATCCGTGAGCTTCAGACTTACAGACAGACAGACAGACAGAATAAGGCAATTATATAAGTAGATACTAGCCGAAAGACCCGGGCAACGCCCGTGTTTTACCCGATTGAATGTTTTGATTCAAATACTATTTGTTACAATTATAAATTGGCGCCTTAAATAATTGCATATGTTAGTTAATAACTATAGCCTATGTGCTTAATCTGTCTATGTACTGTTGGCTTCCGTAGGCGTCTCTTACTGGGAAAAAGAAAGAGAGGATTCCATTTGGTTATTATCTAATATATGCATTTATTTAGGGAGCGACCCGCTCCAACACGTTACAAAGACGAAAGTGGAGTGTTCGTAGCCAACCAATAGGAGAGCGCCATTCCAAAAAAAAAGGCAAGTGGGGGGGGGGGGGGGCAAAGGTGGCGTGACCGTAGCCAACCAATAGGAGGGCGTCATTCCAAAAAAAGCAAACGGTGACAAAGATGAAAACTGATGACTGATTGTTGATTAGGAGATGACGCATGACGCTCGTAACTGTATATAGAATGTTGGTGTGACCAAACAATTATTCAATTTAAATGGTTTGGTCACACCAACATATGTTATATAAAACAGCACTTCTCGTGCGCACATCACGCAGGATCATCCACACGCTCCGAAGGCAACTCCCCACGACTTCAACTTGCCGCAGATGTGACAAGACTGTCTGTTGACCCCCCACACAGGAATGCCGTTTTTGGCGCCTCTCACATGGCAGCTGGGGCAGCAGAATTCCACCACTCTTCCCCCAACTTTACTCTGGAATCTTGACCTCTCGGATATCAACAACAACAACAACAAAAAGGCTTTTATTAGGGCCCATTGCTCTGTATGGATTCGCCATACAACAACAAAATAACACAGTAATTTTTTTCTTCCTTTCCTCATGTGCTCGTGAGCCTTTGTTTGAAAAGGGATTTATTTACACATCTGTTCTAAAACATTCCTCACTACCTCTTTTGCGTATGAATCTATTTACAATTGATCTGTAGAAATTATAGAGTTCTATTGCTATATTTTTATTTTCTGAAATAGTTCTCAGCGTCTGCAGTGGGTTTCTAAATCTCCAGAAGGTGTTTTTAAGAGTTTTTTCTCTTTCTTCACCTAAATATTTGCATTCTATAATATAGTGGGAGATTTCATCAGATGTCATATTTCCACAAATCCTGCAGTGAATCTTTTTCTTTTGGATGATGATAATACGATTTTTCTATCTAGAGTTGAAGTAATTCTAGTCCGTGCAATGAATGACAGATGACAGATTCCATGACAAGTATCGTTCTGGCATAAATGAATTACAGAGAAGTTTATAGTTTGTAAAATTTTCGAGTTGTCGAGTCTAGCGAAGTCTTGTTGAGCCTCTCGGATATCTTGTCATCCATTTTACACTTTTTTTATGGGCGAAATAATCCAATCCAACCTATTCTGATATATTTTAGTTATTAATGACATCAAAAATTGTTTTGCGCGTATTATCACATTAGAAATTTATATTTTAGAGATTTCTTCGGATTAAATTTATCAATAAAAGTGTTTATTTAAGGATTGTAAATAATTTTTGTGTTTTTAAGAGTCTTAATGTCTAGTTATTTTTCTTGTAGACATCCACAATTCGATCACCATAACTATATTGTAAGATTATAAACTCAAAAGGAACTTCTTCTATAGAACATGTTTATTCCGCTAGATTTCGAACAAATTCGTTCTTCAACGGGCGTAAAGACAAGGTGTGATGTGAGATGCGTGTAATTATATAGACGTACATTGAGAGCCAAGATATATACAAATTTGCCTCTCACATTACACCTACTATCATCATGTTAGTTACAAATTTGTATATATCTTGGCTCTCAATGTACATCTATATAATTGCACACATCGCACCTTGTCTTTACGCCCGTTGAAGAACGATGCCGTTCGAAATCTAACAAAATAAACATGTTCTATAGAATAAGTTCCTTTTGAGTTTATAATCTTACAATATAGTTATTTTTCTTGTATTTGTATTTATGTTATTATCATCACCTGGGTTGTCATCAGGAAAAAGAGTCGCTATTAATTCTTCGGTTTTATTTTGTTGTTCTTGGTATGTGTTTGTTTCTAATATTTGTAGTTGTTTATTCGAGTTTTCTCTTAATTTTTTGTATATTTTGTATAGTTTCCCAAAATAATTAGTCGTAGAATTAATTTTTCCATAAATGTACTCCACGATATTCTTTTGTCTTTTTTAATCTCATTGAATATATTTATTTCTTATTCTTTTAAATAATTATATTAAAAATATTTCGATATTTCGGTAATGAATATATCTATATTCCAACATTTAACTATACTGAATTTTGGAGTTATCTTTTAGTTTCAGCGTAGAATATTTAATTAGAATTTCAAATAGTTCTTTTATCATTTAATCAACTTTTTCTTGTGTGGATATATTGATTGCAACCTTTTTTTTTTTCTTGTCTACGTTATTTACATTCTGTGTAAATCGTTTTCACTCTGCTATTTTTAAATTAAATTTCCTTGTTGAAATATTTAACGTTAAAATCTTTCGGCTATACATACATCAAGTAGTATCGTGGCGTGATCAGATAATTGGGATATTTGTTGTGTATACGCCATTTTTTATATTTGTAGGAGAGCTTTTTATTTGTCAATGTCAAATTAATGTTGATGTTTTATCATTGTAAATGATTAGATTAGTTATATTGATAAAGTGAAGTATTCTATGGGCGTTTTGATTTGTTTTTTAATCATACCAAATGACCAAAATCTCGCAATAAAATATCTGCAAAAAAAAAAGTTTATTTCTATAATTGACAATTAATTTTTTAATAAATATTTTGTAATATTTTTGTTTATGAAGAGTTTACGAGTATATATATTGAAAATTATATATATATATATATTTTTCAAAGGAGGCACTTCCTGACCACGAGCACATGTGCTTTTTAGATAGCAGAGCGCCATCTAGTGGAGCAAAAATAAACTAAACGTTTATTTAGCTTGTTCCGTGATATTTGGCCAACCCAATTTTTTGATAAATCAAGAAAAGTCATCCACGAACGCGTTTTTTTTTTTCATATATATATATATTGAGACGTTACAAAAAACAATTTTCAATTGTACATAAATTCCTTTAAGGTGTTACTTTAATTTTTCATATGTTTATTTTCAATTTCTTTTTCTCATTCATTAAAAGTCAATGATGTACATGCAAAATTAGTAAAACTCAATAAAAACGATATGTAAAAATAGATATAAAAACAAATGGCTTGTAAACAAAAAGCGGAATAAAATGAGTTGAGGTAAAATGTCTATTCCATTAACAAACATTTCACTTTTAAAATAATGAACTTTAAAATTAAAGTTTTACAAAACAGAAAATTAGCGTTTTAAAATAAAAACGTGGCATTTGGCGCAGTCGAAAAGGATACGGAAAGAAAAAAATGGCGGAAAATCCAAACAACCGGTTGCAAAAAATTCAACGGCTCGAAGTCGGCAATTAGGCCTGAGTCATGGATCAAATTATATGATTTTGAAAATAATTCTTTAAAGGAAGATGAAAAAATCAAAAGTCTTATGTACTACTTGACAGATTCAGCACTTGAATGGTATGCAGACGAGATTATTTCAAATCCTGCAATAAAAAGATGGGAAGTTGTAAAGGAAAAGTTGATTCAAAGATTTGGTTCATACAACGCAAATCCAATTGTCTCAGCATCACATCGAAGATCAAAACGAGAAGAATCAATAGAAAATTATTTTCAAGATAAAATTCGCCTGTTAAATCAAACCCATCTAACGAAGGAGGAAAAAATTCATTTATTAACAGACGGACTTCCAAATGATTGGAAAGATTTAATTGTGGCTGCACAGCCAACTGACGCCACAAAATGGTTTCATATCGCAGCTTCAATTGAACAAAATAGGGCTTCAATTCAGTTTAAGCCTAAAAACAAAATACATCTCGCGACAAAAAATAATGATAATAGAAAAAATGTTTGCCCATTTTGGTGTCCAATATGTTCGAAAAAGGGAATAAAAATCAAACATTGGGTCACAGATTGTGAGGATTATGATCCTAATTATAAAAAGGATAGACCTAATCAAAACACTTCAGTGAAACAAGTATGCGGAGCCCCGGAATTGTTGAATGTAAGTACTTTCACAAATACCCCTACACAAGGAGCTTTCAAGCTTATCAACATAAGTGTTGAAGTAAATGGAATTCCTGCGCAAGCATTTGTGGATACTGGAGCAACAGTATCAATAATCAATTGGCGATTGTTCAAGCGAACCCGTCTTCAACTTCAACCAAATTCAGACATTCACATCAGCCAAGCGGATGGTGTTACCAGGACATGTGGAAGCCTTCAGACCAAGGTAAGAATAGATAAACTAATTAAACCTGTAACTCTCCATGTAATGAAGAACTTTAAATATCCACTCTTGATCGGATTAGATGTTGCATCTCTTTTAATCTTTTAATAGTTGTCAAAGACAAAACAATTTACACCAAATTTGATGGATTACAAAATCCAATTCTTGTAAATCATCTAGAAGAGATAAGAGAACATGAATTAAAAAAATTACTTGAACACAATAGGAATGTATTTTGTCAGCATGCCATTGATTTGGGAAAAGTAGCTATACAACATAAGATCATCACGAAAAGTGAACAACCAATTTCTCTTAGACCCTATCGTCGTCCTCTAAAAGAGTATGAAGAGATAGCTGAACAAGTTAAAAACTTCTCGAACACAAGTTAATAAGAATTTCAGATTCTCCTTGGGCATTTCCTGTTGTCATGGTTCCCAAGAAGGATGGAAATAAAAGGATGTGCATTGATTACAGACGTCTTAATGAGATCACACTGGATGACAGGCAACCCCTACCTCACATACAGGACATGTTTGATCGATTGCATGGATCCAGATTCTTCTCTACCCTTGATGTTGCATGGGGTTATTGGCAGATCGAAATGGACCCGCAATCTATTCAAAAAACTGCATTCGTCACAAACGATGGTCATTATGAGTTTTTAGTGATGCCATTTGGTTTAAAAAAATGCTGCTTCAACGTTTCAAAGGATAATCCAACATATTCTAGGTGAATTATTATGGAAAGGAACTTGCTCTTTCCAAGATGACATATTGGTGTACACGAAAACATGGCAAGAGCACATAGAGCTTCTTAGTAAAGTTTTTGACAAATTAAGACAGTACAACATGAAATTAAAATTGTCGAAATGTATTTTTGGAAGAACTGAAGTAAAATACCTCGGACATATCATCAGTCACAATCAATTAAAACCTGATCCAGGAAAAGTAAACTCTATTCAAGACTTTCCAAGACCTGATACTGTAAAGAAAGTTCGTCAGTTCATGGGATTGGCAAATTATTACAGAAAATTTGTGAAGGACTTTTCTAAAATTTCATTCCCCTTGGTTCGACTCACTCGGAAGAATCAGCCCTTCATCTGGAATGAGGAAGTAGAGGAGTCGTTCGCTAAACTTAAAATGGCACTATCTACAAAACCTGTCCTTGCTATTTACAACCCGAACTACCCCTCTAAAGTTTATACAGATGCCTCCAAATATGTAATTGGAGCAATCCTAACACAAATTGGTCCAGACAATGAGGAACATGTAATTGCTTATTACTCCAAAACACTGCAACCACACCAAGAGAATTATTCTGCTTATGAGATGGAATGCCTAGCCGTAATACAAGCAACTGATCACTTTCATGTATACATAGAAAACCAACCATTTGAAATCATCACTGATCATGCGGCGCTCCAATGGCTTTTCACCATGAAGAAACCGAAACCTAAGTATTTTAGATGGATTCTTAGTTTATTCTCGAAATCATGTAACATCGTTCATCGTTCTGGAAAGCAACAAACTCATGTTGACGCCCTATCAAGACTCCCAGTTGTTAACATTGCAACTCAAGAACTTCAAGAACACCAACAAAATTCAGATTTGAGTTTCTTGAAAAATTCCCACACTCACGACGGTGTGGTAATGATCAAACAAAAAGGAGTTTTTAAAGCAGTTGTCCCAAACTCGCTTACCAAAAAAATATTGGAAGAATATAACGATTCATTGAGTCACCCATCAATACCCAAAACATGCAAACTTATAACTCAATGTTATTGGTGGAAAGGAATAACAACTGATATCAAGAATTATGTTCGATCTTGTAAATCTTGTCAACTAGTGAAGGTCAGACATGAACCAACTTTAGGAGAAATGATCACTCCAATGTCAAATATCCAACCATTACAAATGATCGGTTGTGACACTATTGTACTGGGAACAGCAGCAGCTAACACAAAGCATAAATTCATTCAAGTTTTTGTTGATCACGCAACTCGTTATCTATGGGCATATCCCACAATAACAAACACTGCTCAAGCTGTCACTCAATGTCTTGATAAGATAATCAAATCTGTTAATTCGATCAATACTATCTTAACAGATAATGGCAAAAATTTTATATCAAAAGAGTTCAACAAATTTCTTTCTTTACAAGGAATTAAACACACATATACTTCGCCTTATCATCCTCAGTGCAATGGCATTTGTGAGAAATTAAATGATACGATAATGACAAAACTGAGAATAGCTGTTCTAGAGAAACCTAGATGTAAATGGAGCTCATTGTTACCGCAAGTTGTCAAAAATTATAATTCCACACCACATGACGTGACTGGTTTTTCACCGCTTTTCTTAATGTATGGAATCGGTAATGTACCCGAATTTGCCGACCAAACTCCAATTACAATTGAAGAAGCCAAGAAGAAAGCTAGCCTGCGGACAGAACAAATTAGAAGTAGGTGGAAGATTAAACACGATAGCCATCACCCCAAGTATGTCTTTAAAGAAGGAGACTTAGTCATAAGAAAAATTGCCTTCAACGACCCTCGTCTCATCAAGACATCACCAAAATATGAAGGACCATTTGTCATCCAAAAAAGATATCTGATGTAACCTACGATATCTCTCTGAAAGACCAAAAGCAAGCAAGACGCGTTCACATATCTCAACTTCGACCATTTATTACCCGAGAATAAATGCTTCAAGAAGGGGAATATGAGACGTTACAAAAAACAATTTTCAATTGTACATAAATTCCTTTAAGGTGTTACTTTAATTTTTCATATGTTTATTTTCAATTTCTTTTTCTCATTCATTAAAAGTCAATGATGTACATGCAAAATTAGTAAAAACTCAATAAAAACGATATGTAAAAATAGATATAAAAACAAATGGCTTGTAAACAAAAAGCGGAATAAAATGAGTTGAGGTAAAATGTCTATTCCATTAACAAACATTTCACTTTTAGAATAATGAACTTTAAAATTAAAGTTTTACAAAACAGAAAATTAGCGTTTAAAATAAAAACGTGGCAATATATATTTATTTTAGTGTAAACTATAGAGTTAAACAAATAAAAAAGGTTTCAGGATATGAGTTTCTTTTTATTTTAAAACCGTCTCAAGCTTTCGGGTATCTCTGTTTTTCTACAGGAGAACATATATAATGAATAAAACACCGACTGATGCTAAACTATAGTTTATTTTGACATCAAGCGGCTTTTTATTCGTTATATATGTTCTCCTGTAGAAGGGTAGAGATGCCCGAAAACTTGAGATGGTTTTAAAATAAAAATAAAAACTCATCTCCAGAAACCTTTTTAATAGTTTGATCAACGTCCAGGAGATTTATATCAATTGATGTGAAACTATAATAGTTGTTACAAATAATTTGTCAATTAGGTAATTAATTGCACGGTCTGAAGACTCCTATTATTAACAATTTTAGCTATTTTTACACCTTGAGTACTTTCTGTTTGATATTTTAGCCAACCATAGTCAATGGTCATACCCCAGATTCCATCACACATCAATAATATATCAAAATATCAAAGTAACGCGTTGAGAATTATATTTAGAAAGCTGGAACTCTATTTAAAGATAAAAATAGTATTAATAAAAAAATTGACTTACCAGATGTATATACTCAGTTTTGAACCTCTTAGATACTTATGTTTTTTATATATTTATTTTATTCCATTTTGTGTTTTAAACATTTATTATTATTATTATTATTTATTTGTATATTTTTCGAGAGTTGTGTTTCATTTTTATTGTTGGTGGTTTTATTTATTTGGTTGTTTATTTATTTTTAAATAATTCAAAATACCTTAATTATTGGCGCTCATCAGTACACGGGCGGCTTCGATTCCATAACATCTTACGAGAAAAATCGTCAAATTAGCCGAGTTGACCAAATAGTGTTTAAGCTGGAGAAGTTGAAGGGCTGAATTTCAGGCTCTAATACAACATAAAGGTGCATGCATTTTTGGTATATGAATACCGTCCTTTCGTAACTATATGGTATATACACTGCGTGACATTGAAAATGGAACACCAAGAAATAGTGGCCAGAAAATTATGCAAATTTCAGGGGTAGACGCGCATAACCGAGTTATGCAAATGATGTAAAATGCGCAGCTCTCGTGCGCACATGGAGTAAGATATAAGGGAAGGAACTTGCAGAAAGGACAGTATTCGTGTCGTTATTTCTTCGAGGAAAATCATTGTAGAAATTTTGTTCTTGTGTCAAAAGACACGTGTAATAACAGAGAATGCCAGGTCATCGTAAACGGAGGCAGTTCAAGCAGACAGACGCTTTTACGAGGGGCATGGTGATCGGACTGAAAAGGGCAGGTTGGTCCATACGTCAAATCGCAGCTGATACACACCTTGGTGCGTCCACGGTGCACCGACTGTGGAGAAGATGGTTGGAACAAGGAAATGTGGCAATTTATAGGAATGCCGGTGCAACCAGAGTGACGTCAGCACGTGTGGATCGGCGTATCCTTCGACAAGCAGTGGTGGCCCCACAAGCCACTTGTACCGCCATCCTGCAACATGTGCAAGACACCCTAGATCATTCCATCTCGACCAGAACCATTTCCCGTCGATTGGTTGCTAATGGCTTGCACTCATGCCGTCCGCTAAGAAGACTGCCATTGACCCCACCGAATAGGCGCCAACGTTTGGAATGGTGCCGGGCTAGATCGACGTGGATGAGGTAATGGCACAGGGTCGTGTTTTCAGATGAGTCGCGTTTCTGCTTGTCCAGTGATAGTCGCCGTGTACGCGTGTGGCGTCGACGTGGAGAAAGGTCCAATCCGTCAGCAATTGTGGAACGCCCCACCGTGCGACAACGTGGAATCATGGTTTGTGGCGCAATCGCGTATGATTCCAGGTTACTTTTACTTCGTATTCAGGGCACTATGACGGCCCAACGATACGTTGATGATGTGCTGCGACCGGTGACACTCCCCTACCTTCAGGGGGTACCCAATGCCCTTTATCAGCAGGATAACGCCCGACCGCACACTGCTCGCATTAGCCAACAAGCTCTGCAAGATGTACAGATGCTTCCCTGGCCACCGTACTCTCCTGATCTCTCACCAATCGAGCACGTCTGGGACATCTTTGGACACCGTTTGCATGCCTTGCCACAGCCGCGTTCAGAAGACGAACTGTGGCAAATGGTTGAGAGGGAATGGAGAGCCATCCCTCAGGACGCCATCCGTACTCTGATTGACTCTCTACCTAGATGTGTTTCTGCGTGCATCGCCGTCCGCGGTGGTCCTACTTGCTACTAAGCCGACGCCGTTCTCGCTCTGTATTATGACTATCATTTTGAAATAAAGATCACTTATTGTTCGTCCCTGTCTCTCTCTGTCTGCCGAGTTTCATCACTTTCTGGCCACTATTTCTTGGTGTTCCATTTTCAATGTCACGCAGTGTATATTACCATTTGCCAACTAATTCCTGAATCATTCTACACTTCTTTAATTAGGGAAAGAAATAAACGGAAGGTGTATATTGATGAGAGCATCTTGGTCTTAAAATGTGAATTGATTTAGAAACTAATTCTAACATGAAAATCTCCAAGAATAACAGTGCTAACGTCTCAGAACTCACCATTCAGCACCAAGGGGTAAGCTATATTAAGGCGCTCTCTCAAACCTCACTTTAACGCATTATTATAATAGTAAAATATAATAATGTACGACTATAACTATGTACGTCTATGTACACGTATAACCTTTTGCCATGAGCAACCCATCTGTAGAACGACTTCTTTTTAGGGCGGTCACGTCTGTTAAATAAATGACAATGCCTTATCTAATCTGACCTACGATAAACGACTTCCACACAGCCCATGGATATTTTCATGTTTTTTAAGCCATCTTAAATGAGAGTATTAAGCTAATGAGTAAAAAGCTAAAACAATATTATTGTAATGTAGAAAACTAGGAAAGACAATCTTCAGAATGACACGGAAATTTATTTAGGGCCAGAACATAATCAACATTTATAAGATATAAGATAGGAAATGAGGGTAGTTTCCAGAGTAGCAATATATATATAATATAAATATCGAAATGAATAATCTGTACATAAATTATAATAAATACTTTGTGCTACAATATTTTTCTATATTTCTTCCGAAATGCTAGGAATATTTTCAATTTTACAGATAACGATCGCTCTATTTTCACGAATAAAATAAAACATGCATATTGTGTTTCTGTGGTGATTTGATTATCATATATTTGGATGTGATAACTCAATATTGAATGAAACAAAGAAAAATAGGTTTTCTCTCATAAACAATGTACATTTTGAAGATACCTTTATAGCGAAAACTAGCAAAACTAAAATTTGTATTACTAATTTTCCGCCTTTATTAAAATTCCAATGAATACACAGTAGAGACCAGTCAATTGATACGATGGATAATTTATAATTCTCTCTCAGGTGAAATAGTAAAGATGGCTCTATGCCGATTTTTATTTATATATATTTCATTCATATTTCTTTTGAAATCATTATTTTTTCTTTGGTTCCTGGCCAATAATAATTACCGTGTTTCGATATTTAAATAAGTTTTGTTTGATAAGAAATACACTTTATATATAATTTAAGAATTTTAAATTTCTCTTCGAAATTATATAGTAGTATAGCCGAACATTGCGGAAAAACGGCTGCAATACGCCAATAGACACGAAAAAGTTATTTTTGAACATGATAAGGCTCGGCCACATGCTGCAGCACCGTTAAAACGTAACTTAGAAACGCTCAAATATGAAGTCTTACCCCACCCGCCGTATAGCTCAGACATTGCTCCTTTCGGTTATTATCTCTCAGATCAATGGCTGGCTGACCAGCACTTCTCCAATTACGATGAAGTTAAAAAATGGATCGATGAATGTATAGCGGCCGAAAGCCAGAATTTTTCCACGTTGGAATCCGTCAATTTCCAGAAAGATAGGAAAACGTAGTGGCTAGCGACGGACAATACTTTGAACATTGAATGTCTAACTAAATTTTCACAATAAAACTTCAATTTTCGAAATAGAAACGCACGAACTTATTTATATTCCAAATATAATCCATGATATTCTATATAACTGAAATATGTATCTATAAAAATGTATATCTACCCTTCAAATTCTATATAATGAAACACTTTAAGACTAAAAACTCTCTATTCCTAAAAAAATAACTTGACACCACTTAAACTCTATATATTGTCAAAACTGCAATTGCAAAAATTTATCTTACGATAATTCAATGACAAAATATAGTTTTGGTTGTTTAAATTTTGTTAATTTTTTTCCGGGTTCTCTAGATCAAAATTTTATTCAAAGAATCTACAATAGAGATATGTCCAAATATATTTCTGTCTCTGTCAGAGAATATTTAAAATAATACTAGATAAAAATCATCTTCAATTATTTCAGTATGTCAGAAAGCAGCTTAAAGATTAATGTTAGGACCTCCTTAAGTTTGACAGCTCTTCTGACTTGTTACAACTTGGGGCCAATGCGACAGTATTTTATAGTCGGAAAATAGAATTGTTAAAACAACATTTTCATTGAAATTATCAGTTGGGTTTGTTTTTTCTATGATTATATATAGATGTTTGAAATAGAGCAATCCATATATTAAATTATTTTTAAATGCTTATTTGGATAATAAAGCTTCTTTTTTTTTTCAATATTTCGTATGGAAACTCGCCAAACTTCTTATGGTAACAAGATTGTTTTGATACGCGAGCATCTCAAACCAATCTTGTTACCCGAAGAAGTTTGGCGAGTTCTCATACGAAATATTGGAAAATAAAACTTTATGATCCAAAATAAGCATTTTTAAATAATATATATATAGTATGAAAAATAGTACAAATGTGATATTGTACTGGGATAAATAAAATATATATAAAATAAATATATATAGTATATTTTAAACTGTATAATAATGACACTTTCTATTTACTACCACCCCATATTTTGTATATAAACTATTTGTATTTTAACCCCCTATTTGTATTTAAAACTAAAAATGGTGAGTCAAATTAAAGATCCAAAGAGTGTTCGGCCAGTTGGTGACAGGGACAGAGGGGAGGAAAAAGGCAACGCCCCAGCCCATGTGGGGTCCCGAGGGACATTTCTATGTCCCTGTAAACAGGACAGGTTTTGGCAGGGGGTCAGCAGATGTTCTAGGGTGTGGCCATCGACAGACGGCTTCTGTCTTACACAGTCTCTCCCTCCATGTGTCGGGGATAAGCATCCAAATTTGTGTCATGGCCTCTACCTCAGTCCCGTGGGCTGTCCCCGATCACTCTCGGGGATAACATCTAGCCCTGCCTCTGCTTCTTCGTTGTCCGTGTGTGGGAAGAACATCAACACTCGCCTCACGTACACGACTGCCTGTTTATCCATACGTCGAAAGGATCATAACATTTGCAACAATATTACATATATATATTTTTTTCAAATATAAAAATGGCATATCCTGACCAGGAGCACATGTGCTTTACAGAAGGCAGAGCGTCATATATATATATATATATATATAATCTTTAAAAAAATACATAAATATATATTGGATTTAGAATTCTTTTATTATTCCAATATTTCGAGGGACAACTTCCTCTTTTTATTGAGTATGTTTGTGTTTAGCACTAAAATACGTGAGGCCAGTTGGCCACTCTCGTTCTACTAGAACAACAAAAGAATTATCTGTTTTTAAATGGAGAAATCTACATTTAAATCTATTGATAATAAAAAAGACATGTATTGTATAGAATAAAAATATTCATATACATAAGTGGCACATCTTCCTATAATTATGAATCAGAGAACTATACACTTGTTCATCAACATGGTCAATATCCTGAGTTCTTAGGAGGTGTAAGCGGGCGGGCGTCTTCAGCATCTATAATTAATTTTGCTTAATGTTAGCTTTCTTCATAATCTATCTGGCAGGGCAATAGAGTGTCCAACAACTCTCGTCCATTAATTAAATAGAACGGTTAAAATCCAATAGTTTTCTTGCTTTGCTGTATTATATACAAAAGCGGCTAAAGGTAAAATAAAGTCCAATTTTATTTTGTTCCACGTCAAAGTACATCGATATCAATAAGACGTCTCCTTATTTAATCTTTCAGTAGCGCCGTTAGTCAGTGGTGATTGGCCGTTGTAAAGTGTTGAGACATTCCACACATTTTAGTTCGTTAACGAGCTTCGTTTGAAACGAGTGTCCTCGATCCGTGATCTAGGAGCCCCGTTGAGAATAATGTCGTTCAATATAAACTTTGCTATTTAAATAGCTCTTCCGGTTGGTATTTCTTTCGTTATGGCACAAGGTCAAACGATCACCCAGCGGTTACCATCTCTAGTCAAAGGATAGCCAGCAAGTTTATGCCTATTTTCTGGAAAGGGGCCGAGGTTGGAATTATGGTTTTAAGATATCCAGGTGGCATTTGGGGTATGGTTTTAGGCGCGTTGGCATTCTATGCAATGTCCGACATAGTTACGAACACTTCTGAAGAGACCCGGCCAACAGAATGTTTTGAGTATCCTGTCATACGTTTTAGCAAACCAAGATGTCCGGCTGTAGGTAGTCATTAAGGGGTCAAAGAGGTACTTAGCTGTCAAAGTGAATGAGCCAAATCTATGGTCAAAATAAAGTGGAAAATATTTATCCAGGAGGATATTGATCTATAAAGATGAAGGATACCTAACCCATCTAAATAGACGTCAAAGCTAGACACCCTCTATTGACCGTCGCCGCAAATAGCGGTTTCGGGCTGGTGACAAAGCCACAACACCAGCTTTAATAAACTGAGAAGCGTCCACCTAGAGGACCATGGTTTAGGGGATAATAGACCTCGTCAGTCACCGACCCGAGGCCGCTAGTTCCGGCGACAGTCAATAGATGGCGTCTAACTTTGACGTCTATTATAGATAATATCCTCCCGACAAAATTTCCATAATATTCCTGAAGTCGCAGAGTTATCTTGCTGGACGTCCAGAGGAGTATTTCAAATTAGCTAGCCAGCACAAGGAATGATGGTCAGTCACGACGATAGAAAAAAAGGCGACAAACAGGTACCGTCGAAATTCGCTCAATGTGTATTCTGTTCTAATAAAGATTATTTATTGTTACATAGAAACCTTCCTGATGTAATTATATTTTGGAATTCTTGTAATTCTCAATATTCTTTTAATGAATTTTGTGGGTTTTTTTTTTTTTTTTTGTTTTTGTTTGTTTTTCTATTAGAGGAAGATGCTGCTTTGGAAGTTGATTTGATCTATCATAGAGAGTTCTTAAATTGTTATTCTATGAATGGTTTCAAGTATCAGTCTGAATATTTTGCCTTGTATTTTGCGACGTATGATTTAGGTATTTTTAAAACCTGGGTAGTGGTTGGTTTACTGCATGTATTAGAAAAAATAAGTGAATTATTATATTAAATAGTTTAATGTTGTTTGGTTTTCTGTGATTATTATCTCTATGATGATTGTAAGTGGAGGGGAGAGATTCAAAGGGTCTGGTTGATGATAATTGTTGTTATTAAAATATTTTGATTTAGAGTTCCCATTTATATTTTGTTTTAAAATTCCATGTACGTGCGAAATTCGAACTGGTTTTCACATGTGTAGGTATGTGGTGCATTTACAGTAAAAGCAGACGCCCAACTTATACTCACCATGAATATCATGACTTGTAACGCGTGTAGAAAGGAGAATTCAATTTTAAAATAAGTCCTGATTCCTCTTGGGCGTACCCAGTTGCGAGATATTGTCCCCGATTACTTTGAGGATGGAGGGAACAGATTGACACAAAATTGCGTTGTCCAATTCCAGATTTGAAACTGTTCCTGTTAATGAAATATTCGGAATATTCTGATACCTGGTTCTAAAGAAGTGGGTAAAGGTTCATTCAGATAGAGTTCTTACCTCTGTAAATATGTGAGGAAATTATTCATGATGTAAATATGAGGAATTGGGGAACAATATTGGTGGATTTTGGTTGTTCTTTTTCTGCAGTGTCGATGAAAAGTGAGTTGTTTTTATTTTCAGTTTCAAAAGTGAAATGAAGGCATGAATGGAAAGACTCTAAACGTTCAGATATTTCTGTTGCATATTCTCCTTTGATGATGTAAAATACATAACTGAAGTTGATTTTATATTATTTTTGGCTTATCCAGGTATCCAGAAGACATAAACCCGTTTCGGTTATTACTGAAGACAATGGATTATCTATTTGTGTTTCTTTGATTTGTAGGTAATGTTGAATTTATAATGGAAAAATTTCATACTGATTTATATTCTTTTGAGGCTATTGTCAGCTTCTGTTAATTTCTCTGTTTGCTCATAGCTTTTTTCAGAAAATATATAATATAATACTTTATATTTATATAGTGTATATATATATTATTTATTTTAATTAAAAAGACAAATATTGGATCAAAAAATCATTTATTTTACCAATATTTTCAGTTATAACCAAAGTTTCAGTTATATAGTATAATGTGAAAAAAAAACATGAAATAATAAAAAAGGTCAGGGTTTAATATTAAAATCAAAAAGGCATATTCTGACATCGTTTACATGAACATTTTATATGGCAGAGCGGCATCTAGTGGAACAGAAAGCTACTAAACGTTGATCTAACCTGATATTTGGCCAACCTATTTTCTTGATAAATCAAGAAAAGTTAACCACGAACGCGTTTCTAGCTTTTTTCCCTTTATAATATATATATATGTTATATTAAAATATTATTTTAATCAAAAAAATTATATTTCATAGATTCAAATACTCTACTAAATCGACCGCCAGAGGTCACGCTTCCCCTAAAAAAACTCATTGTTGTTGTTTCCCGATGGCCGGCTCTAACCTTTTGTAAATTATGTAAATAAGTTTTTCATCTTTGAATCTTACGCCTTAAGCCAGTTAGTACTTTTATCAAATTATATTTTTTAAATATTCCTTGGGTTCAATTAAAGCTATTTTTGATAACTATTTTTATTAATATTATTTAATTATTACCATGACTGCAGAACAATATCACATACTCATGGGTTCCAAGATCAAGCAAAAGCTCAACAATATTCTCTATTCTCAAATAATCCGCATCAAGTAATAAATCTATATAACTCTAATTTTCAAAGGAGAACAGAAAATTCTTTTTTTTATATAATCTATATATATATTAAAATAATATTTACTTTTCGAAGAATCATAATAAAATTTGAATGTATTTATTGTGCCTAAAATATGTTTCGAACTATTCTTTAATGAAATCATACTGCCTTCTCGTACATATCATTTGCTGAATGATATATATGACAAATATTACATATTACAAGTCGATAACGCTATTTCTACTCTAAAATGTTTTATATTACCACCAATAGATCGTCTTAAAAATTATCGAACTAAAATTAAATACCCTAAAACGTCAGGATTATAAAAATGTTTATTTATTTAATTATAATTAACCCCTTATAATATATTGATGCACCAGGCTGCGGTTTGGCAGATTCTTCAGTCTTGATTCTCTCCTCAGACGCGTCTTGCATCTTTCCAGAACGTGTCCTCAACCATCCTACAAGGTTAAACCAGTCAATAATAAAACAACTATATATTTAGGTAGCACCTAGAATCTCTCTTTATTTATCATATCAAAGTTTGAAGCAGGGTGGGGTATTTTAGTGTATCAAAATACAAATGTTTTATAGTACATAATATTTTATAGTAATAATCTGTTTTATAAAAATAAATAAATATATAATTTAAATTTTAAATATGATTAAAAATAATATTTTAAATAATTTTAAAAAATACACGCGCATTAATCATGATGCAACAATATTACAAAAGAATATTTTTTTTGATATTTTGAATTTTTTGAGATAAGGTTTTGTTTTTGTATACATAAATATTGTTATGATATTGCAGCCGTGGTAATATCAATAAATATATTTTAGGTGAGAAATAGCTTTAATTGAGCTTATGGAACACAAAAGACATAATTAAGGAAGAAATACCTGATTTGAGGCGTAAAGAAGAAAATAAATGATTACATATTTACATATCTACAAAAAGATTTGAGTCGGTCCAACGGGAAAACAACAACAATAGTTTTATATAGCAAAAACCCGCGACATCTTGCGGTGGACTTTACAGAGTAATTTGATCTGCGAATTATAATTTTAAAAATAGAATATATTTAGTTTATAAATTTGTAAGGCTATTGTGCTTCGTTAAGAGAAGGAACACGACTGTTTAGCTATGCATTTACGTTTATAGAAACTCGACATATATAGAGGTGTAATTGTTAGCAAGCCTAATTAAATCTCTCCACGTCACCAATTATCAATATTCCGGTTAAACGTCTCAAATTTCCATTAATCTAAATTAAACATTATAAATTCCAACGATTGGGTTCTGATGCGGCGGTAGGTGGTTCAATAGGCTAACGCCTTTAATGAGGGTTAGCACAATATATTGTAGCGTAGAAATTAAGACTTTGTATATCTGAAGATGTGAAAGTATATTTATTGATGACGTCACGACGACTAGTCGACAATTATTAACAAATTAACCAAACTATCTACAGCTATTTATTTAAGTAACCCAGGTTCCTGAGCGTACAGAAGTCGCCAACTACCCTAAAAAAGGTTATAGCCTACAGAACCCGGTGTTCCCAGGGTGGTCACCCTCCAAGTACTGACCGGGCCCGACATTGCCTAACTTCGGTGATCGAACGAGAACCGGTGTTTTCATGTGGTATGGCCGTAGGCGATTCTACAGCTAGGGAATCTTGAACAAGCAAGCAAAGAAATATTTTAAAGATGATTTTACAAATACAGAGTAATATATATTTTTATAATCTGTTGAATACTTTCATTGAATAATATTAAATAATAGATATTTCTCCGCCACAATATTATGTTAATTTACTAAACTTTTTTTAAATGTTTTTATCAATCAACCAGGCGCGATATATTGAAATATTTGCGCCTATTACACACAAAGGAAACAAACAAAACAACAAATAAATTAAAACTTAGAATTAAATATTTACAAATTTACATGTATTAATCGACAGAGTTCATAATAATTATATAGACAAAGTGGCTGATGTAAGAGAGTTGAATCATTTAGATCAGGGAACAATCGATATCTTCTGTAAAGTTCGGACAGTCATAGATAAGGTGAAGAGCAGTTTTAATTTACTATATGAAGCCACAATGGTAAAGAAATATTTATATATTTTCTCATCTTTGGAATTTCTAATACATTGAAAAATCTTTATTTTTAATTGAACAACTTATTTTTCTGTCGTTTACTACAAAGGAATATAATTTAGGAAAGTTGGGCTCATCCCAAAAGAAAATATTTTAAGTGTTTTAACCATTTCAACAGGAGGTTTCACCAGTGACGATATAGGTCCATTCAAATATTGTTACATTGGTTTTATTAAAACAGTTTCAAATCCTAACAATTGATGAGAAAAAAATAATTTCAAATTTCTAAAAGCATGTTTTCAAACAATAACACAGGGTCAACTTACATGTACGTTCAGTAAAGTATTTTTTTTTTTGCTTATTTCTAGTACACGTGGTACAGGCCATGATAATCATGGTGGGTAGAAGAAGGCGACTGCTTTTGCTATAATTGCACCACATGTCTACACATGTGAAAATCAGTTCGACTTTGCACTTACAAATGTGCCAGAGTCCCGTAAATGTATTTGTAGTTTATTATATAAGTTGTGCCTCTGATCACTCCCATATATATAAGAATATGGTTTGGGGTTGAAGCTATCCTTATTGTCGAAGACAGTTTCATTTGGGAATATATTTATTTCACTCTCTAGTATCTCTGATCCTCTTCCTCTGTCCAGTATTGTTTTAAGGTTTGTCTAGAATTTATCCAACTGGCAGCTTCCTATGCGTTGTGATGATAAAATGCATACCTACTCTAATCTCTTTAGGTCAGCCTTAATGAAATTGTTTCAGATCTTCAGATGCGCTATTCGCCAAAGCGCACGTTATAATTATGAGCTAACACAAAAATTATAAACAAAATACAATACTTGTAGATTCAATTTCATTCGCACGCAGTTAAATATAAGAGGTATCATAATGATGGTTTGATTGAAAATTACTTTGTCTCATTCTTGTAAAACATCTTGCATATTCAAATTACACCTTCGGGTAGGCAAAGTCAGACTTTCACCAGAGTGTGCCAGTGATCATGGTGCCATGATCAACGAAAGCTGCACCCCTATACCCCATTCCATGAGATCATGGAATTCGTGTAATCTTTACACAAGGGGATAAGAAACAACAACAACACCTTCGGGTTTTTTACGGGAGAGACGTCGTTTATTTATATAGAATAAATTACACCAGTACTACCGTCCTCAATATTTGAAAGTTTCTTTTGGTAAATTTTCTAATATTCGTAGTTCATTAATATAGTCATCATTTTTTTTAAAGTTGCTCTATTGAAAATATATATTTGAAAAATAATCAATTTCAAAAATCTTTCACCTCTGATATTATGGGAACAATGGACCAGAATAAAGGCAGATCTGGTCGCGGAGATATGGTTCCTCGCACCTGCCGTCGCCGAGTATGGCGGTGGATACATCGAGAGAGAAAACCACTTCCTGAGGCGGAGCCTGGAGGATGATACTGCCCGCTATCCTTCCTTGTCGGACCTCCGGCGTTCCCTCCGAGCCAGACGTCGCTTTCCTCACCCTTTTCACCGACGACGACGGCAACGCTATCTCCGAGGCCAGCATAGACATTTCGTTCTGGAATGCTTAAGCAGTCGCTTCGCCCAAGCTCCAAGCTCGGGAAAAGCCATCGCCGACTTCCTAGCTGAAGTGACCCAATTGAAGTTCGACGGGTGGCAACAACTTTTCTCCCCGACATCTCCCGCGACCTGATAGCGGCGGCCATCAACCGCCTGCCAAACGGCCGTGCCCTGGGATGGGATGGCACGAATTACTTTTCAAATTTTGCAATACCTTCCAAGATTTCTTCGCCGTAGTTATTTTGCAAGTCTTCGAGGCTGCTCGACTCAGCGGGGGCTTGCCTCCATTTTCTGGAAGCAGCAATGTCATCCTGATTTCGAAATGGTAAAGTGATCCAGGTCTATAGGCATTCCGACCAATCAGCCTACCACATACAGGGTCCTCAGCGGCATACTCATGGACCAGACCTGGAGTCCGACTGTCAGACCTACGCCGTTCCCAAAAGAGGTCATCTTCCTG
>CP092867.1:118433520-118461279 GCA_030710605.1 Cordylochernes scorpioides
TTACATTATAATAACGATTAGATTCGATAAGGATAAGTTTCTTATTTGTAAAATTAATTCGAGCTTTCGGGCGCAAGCTGCCCTTCTACAGGAATAAAGGATACAATTTCAAATAAACATGTATGTACAAATATATATATTTTCTTTAAATGATATCTTGCTCTGGTCTTGTATAGCGTGAGTGGATCACATGCCCGCGTGATTTAGTTTAAATCAAAGAAAAGCCTTGATAAAGAGAGGCGTGTTGCCCCTAGAAATACTGGCCCATTGATAAACCTATATCCAATATATGCCCCATATTTATCCATACATATATATATATATATATATATATATAAGCTAATATTTGCATATCTAGGATTATTTATGAAGTTTTTTATATATTATAATTTAAGAAAATTATTGCTATGTAAATTAGTCAATTGGTTGATATTATTAAATGTTAAATTGTTAAGTGGTGTGATGAAGATAAAACGGATAATTCTATTTTAGTTTTTGGACCAGCCTATCATATGTCTCTGGGATATCTATGTGTCTATTTATACTATTATATTTTGATGAAATCAGTGCTTCCAGTATTAATCTTTTGTATTTACTATTTATGTTTGTGTAATGAATATTAGGGTTTGCTAGGTTGAAATCGTGATTTGTGTTTCTGATATGTTGTACTATTTCATCAAAATATAATAGTATAAATAGACACATAGATATCCCAGAGACATATGATAGGCTGGTCCAAAAACTAAAATAGAATTATCCGTTTTATCTTCATCACACCACTTAACAATTTAGCATTTAATAATATCAACCAATTGACTAATTTACATAGCAATAATTTTCTTAAATTATAATAGATAAAAAACTTCATAAATAATCCTAGATATGCAAATATTAGCTTATATATATATATATATGTATGGATAAATATGGGGCATATATTGGATATAGGTTTATTAATCGGCCAGTATTTCTAGGGGCAACACGCCTCTCTTTATCAAGGCTTTTCTTTGATTTAAACTAAATCACGCGGATATGTGATCCACTCACGCTATACAAGACCAGAGCAAGATATCATTTAAAGAAAATATATATATTTGTACATACATGTTTATTTGAAATTGTATCCTTTATTCCTGTAGAAGGGCAGCTTGCGCCCGAAAGCTCGAATTAATTTTACAAATAAAGAAACTTATCCTTATCGAATCTAATCGTTATTATAATATATTGAAAGGATTATTCGTCTTATATCTCTTACATACTTTATTATGAAAAAAAGGCATCTCTTTATCGTGTAACTGAAAGTTGCTGATGGTTTGCGCCATATATCGGAATAAATATCAACTATTCGTTGATTTTTAATTATTCCAGAATGGGTCAATTATTTTTTCTTAATTTGTGCACCTTATCCAAGTACAAATTCATATTTGTACTTTTTCTTCACATTATTTTGATTATTTGAGTGAAACTTTGATAAAAATTAGAAAATTGAATATGAATATAGATCCTTTTTTTTTTTTTAATGGACCACCACCAATATTTTACAAGTTTTCTTTTGAAATAAAATGAATTGTCACGTCATTCTGAGCTTTGTATTTTCTCATTTTCTACGTGAAATTTCCTAAAATAAAGAAAATATAAAAAATGGGAGAAAATCCCTTTTCTTAGATAGTGAAGAATTAATGCAAAAAAATGTTAATGCAAGTAAATGAAGAGAAAAATAGAAACATGTGTAAAAGAAATAATTTCAAGATTGTTCCATAAAATTCATGTTGACAAGATGAAACGGGAAAACAAAAGAGAAACACAAAGATTGTAAATTAAATTTGAGACACACACACAGAAGAACGTAAAAACTCTGCAGCATTTTAGTATAATTTTACTTTTAATTTTTCTTTGTATTATATATAAATCTGACGATTCATCTTCTGATTATATGATGGAATATTTTAGCGGTGTTAGAATAGTTAGATTTTCCTATAATATGTTGGTATATGGAAATAGTACCAAAGTGAATTTGTACCTGGATCAGGTAGATAAATTAAGAAAAAAAGGCATTTCCTGATCGTGAAACTGAAAGTTGCTGATGGCTTGCGCCATCTAACGGAATAAATATCAACAGCACTGGCAGAGGCGCCATGTTATTTGTACATAATATGATGCATATATATATCTAAATAGTGCAGACTTTGCACTTTGCACGTATTGACAAGATGTCAATATACTCCAAAGAGGGAGAGATCATTAAAATTGATGAAAATAAAAAATATAATTCTTTCATAAAAGTACCTCGCGTTGTAGTTACAAATATTGCAGGTGTTGGAAAATATTGATTTTTTATTATTGTTAATATCTAAAGTCTTGTGATTTCATTTATGGGAGGTTTTCTTTGAAATATCATCTATGTTATAACGCAACTCTCATTTATATTGGATAAGTAAAAATCTCGTATTTTCAATAAATTATCAATTCTAATTGGAATCAATATAGGTATATAAGTAACTAACAATTTAAAAAAATGCATTTTCATATGAAAAAATATATTCCATATATTACCACACAAAGATTAATTTTATAATAACAAATTACGGTCTTGTTGGCTTTGAGAAGCTATGATATCATGAGAATCGCGAAAAAGAACAGGGAAATATCCTAACATAGAGAATAAATATACAGGGGAGATTGAAACTAAATTCCGAAGAAAAGGTGGCCGGAATGAGTGGACGTGTGTTGCATCGCTACACGGTTATTGACTTCTCATTTGTTTTATTCTACTTTATTTTGGATATTCTGGATATATAATATATTGGCACATTATTCTTTGTTTCATATATTAGATAATACAAGAAAAAAAAAAAGATAAAAAAATGGCGCTCTGCCTTCTGTAAAGCACATGTGCTTCTGGTCAGGATATGCCATTTTTAATATATATATATATACTAGACGAATGGCCCGGGCAACGCCGGGTTTTACCCGAGTGCGTATATATTTTAAAAACGTTTTAATTCAAATACTATTCGTTACAATTATAAATTGGCGCCATGGATGTCACTCTTGTGAAACGTCCCGTTCCAAACTGTGTGTTTTAAAAATGTTTTAATTATATATAATATTCCTGTGTACGAAATAATGAACTGGTTTCACCCGTGGTCTCTGCTTTTTGGAATTTTTCCCGATATAATTTTGTATCTGATTATCAAACATAATACAGCAATATCGTCATCATCATTTTCTGAATAAAAATATATAGTTTTAATATTTGATTTATATATTTTTTTAAAAAGGCCTATCGTCTTCCCCGTATTTTTTTACCTATGTATGGAAATTTTGGTTTGAATTAGTGAACTACTGCGAATTTGTATACCGAACATACAAACAAACAAACAAACATTCATTTTTATATATAAATTAAAAACAAATGTAGAAATAAAAGTTGAAGTATAATAAACAATGTTAAAGATTAGTTTTAATTATTAATCAAGATTGTGTGTGAATATGTGAGAAAGATGTAATATCGTTGTTGTTTTCTTGGCCGACTGTTTTACATATGGTGTTATCTTAAAATTGCTTGTTTTGAATATATTTTAGATGGAGATTATTAGCTAGTATGTAAAAAATTAACTCTGTTGAAATTTAATTTTGTATTTATATATAAATAAAATTAACTCTGTTGATTTTTTTTTGTATTTAATCGATAACAACGAAGTTACGCATGTTAATGTTAGGAAAAATATTTTGATGTTAAGCAAAACCTGCTCCATCTCGTTTTACATAAATGTTGAAAATTTGGTCGAAATTGATGCATTGTAACGAAAGTTTTTAGTGAACAACACTTATGAAATTTCCATTTTATTAATATATATATATATATATCTTCATAAATTTTGAATATATATATATATATTCAAAATTGATGAAGAGTTTTTTAACTTTTAATAATGCATTTTAAACAATACAAAAGCTTAACTAATCATGACATATTATTTTTTATCCTCAATGGTTAATAAAAAAAAGTATGAGTTTCTTCACTTTTTTATATGAATTAGGATTCTACAATAAAATAATATTGGAAGCTATTAACTTAGCAATGAGCAATAAAGTAGAAATAATTTTTAAAAAATCAGTAAACAGAACCACATTTTCATACATAAGTACTATAATAAGAAAAAGAAAACCAATTAATTGTAAAACATCAACAAATCCAAAACATGTAATTCACGCTAATTGAAGCTCCATGCATCAACGAATTAATTTCTGATGTTACTCAAACTATCCCTAAAATCATAAAGAAAAGAGAAGACGGTAAGAAAATAAAATAAATAAAATAATAAACACCCTGAATACAGCTGACATAAAATCCCCTTCGCAATTAATATTAAATGTCCTACATTAGAAATTAGAAAAATCTGAAGAGAGTTAAAAGAAATAAGTAAAATATATATTCATAAAAAAGAGACCCAACAGTAGTGGTTAAATATGTTTCTAGAATAACTCGCACAACATTTGTAAAAACAATATTTAACATGAATCCAGTGTTAAATGGAATTGGAAATAAATATATGTCGTAGCTAAATGAAGAGGCGCAGCCGTTATGCCTAGCGAACAGCGCACCCGCGATGTCTGCCACCTTTATATTTTTTCCAGCTTTTATACATGGATGAATGTACATATTTATATTTTAACACAAGCGTAACATATTTACATACTTAGTTTGACGGAAATAAATTATATCTCTTGGCATTAACTATACAAATTATGACAGATGGAACCTGTGTGGGATAAATAAATTTGAAAGGAATTTAAAATTATTTAGTTGAGATTGGGAGGCAATTTTATAAATTGAATTCTACTACTACTACTACTACTACTACTATGTACAAAATTGGAAATTTGTGTGATATTATACTAAAATATATACAAGTAGGCATTAACACAACATTAAGTCTGATATATAATACAAAGATAATAAAGTTTTAAATGTAGCAGGATACGAACCTGTGTGATGTGGCTACGACTGTGTATCTGTTTGTGGGAGTGTTCTGTGTGTGAGAGGATCTCCTGCGCTGGAGTGTTGGTGGATTGATGATGGGCTGAGCATCCTCCTATGTACCGTACTTTCCATAGGGAACGTAAGAAAAGGGGTGATAAAAAGGTACTCAGGGATGAAAGGTATGAATGTTTGATATGACAGGGTACGTTTGAGGAATGAAGACTTGGTCGTGGCGAACAATTTGGTGGGATGATCCAAATTGGGCCACTGTAGTCCTCGGAAGGTTTCTCGTTTGGGATGGAGAGAAAAGGGGACGGTGGTCATGTCAATGATGCAAGGAGAATATCTCTTGATGTTGGTGTGTGATTCTAATTCAAAATAGGAATTATATATAGGAATTCCCTGACGCTAGGATTTTATGGGGGATCATCAATCTTAATGTCGTGGTCACCATCTTTTTCTGAGTGATCAATGAAGTCCTTTAAGGTGTTCCAAAGGACTATTGAAAGCTCTTCAAGACAATGAATCAAGATTGATTGAATTTGTCTCAATCGGGACGACGGCAATAAATAAATTAGCAAATGTATAATCGTCATGGAGACGTTTGGGTTAATAAACGCCATTGTAAGGAGGGATAGAAAAAATATTGGTAATTGTTTAATTCTATTAAAATATTTAACTATGGGTTACGGTACTAACGTATTTTTGCTTATAAATGACCTAATTTCTAATTTTGCATTGTCACAGTTAATAAGGAGAGCACTCAATTGAGGGCTAATTTGCGGAGTATGATTAAGTGTTGGTGAGGATGGGAGCATTATCTTCGTTGTAGGGGAAGGTTCTAATTGGATATCAATCTTTGGGGTGGTGTCAGGAGTAGAAATGTATCTGGCTGTTAATGTCTGTTCGTCATTATCTAAGAAAATATCGGGGTTCATGTGATTAAATGGGTTACTGAATGTAGATGCATAATTCTTATAATCATCATGAAATATTTCAGGTGGTAAATGATGGTAAATAAAATATGATTTTGGTTTGCTATTGTTGTTCGTTGAGTGAGGTGTGAAGATGTACTTAGTGTCTTTGGAATAATGTTTCAATTTGTTTACATGGATAACTTCTGTTTCTAAGTTTTGAGCTTGATTAGGTCTATTGATTCTAACTGTATAGGGGGATATCACCTCAATTATCTCATATGGTCCACTGAAGTAAGGCACTAATTTACCTGTATTGGGGTGTTGGTAAATTTTGGTTAGGACTAGATCGCCTACTTCAAAGTCGGGGGACCTGTGATTTTTATCAAATCTGATCTTATCTAGCTTATGGCGTTCTTTCGTTCTTTGTAACGCTAGGCGTCTGGATTCAGTGACTGATGGATAAGGATCTAGATGTTGTGACAGCTCTTTCGGTAGGGAACCGTCCATAAGGTATGATGAGGGAAATCCCGTGACGGAATGAGGGGTATCGTTATATGCCTTAACTACTTTGGATTGGAGCATAGTCCAACTAGCTCTAGGATGTTGAAGATGGAGGAGCCTAAGTTTTCCGGTCAGGGTTGCGTTCAAACGTTCGGATAAACCGTTTGCTTGTGGATGGTTACTGGTAGTGAGCATTGGTTGGATGTTATGGGAGATTAGAAATCTCCTAAACCTCGGTGATGTAAAGGCAGGGGCTCTATCTGTAAGGAGGCGCTTCGGACAACCACTTTGTAGCACCTTTTTTATTACTTGTATTTATGTGATCGTACTGGTGGAACGAGATGGAAATGTCCATGCGAATCGAGTCGCGTGGTCTACTACTACATGCAGGTAATATTTTGCACTTCCATATCTAGAAAACCCGGCTATAGTGTCCATAGAGACCAGATCGAATGGCAGTGGAGATTCTGGTAATTCGCCCAAATCTCCATACTTCGGTCCTTTTAGGGGTTTGCTCATTTGACAGATGTTACAATTCTTAACGAAGGCACGAATGTCTATCGACATTCCGCTCCAAAAGTATTGGGCGGAGATGACCCTAGTTAATTGAGAAATTCCTGGATGGTTGAATTTCTGGTGGGCTTCTCTAAGTATGGTGGGTCGTAAGGATGGCGGAACGACTATTTTGCTCACACCACGTCTGGTGACGGTAGTCAAGCCTGAGGTTTGGTGAACATACTTGGGATTATCCCGAAGCTCACTTTGGTACATTTTTAATTGTATGGCGTCAAGAAGGCCACAAAACGGATTTCGGGATAAAAGGTCAGCCTCTAGTTGTTTGGTGCCTTTGATGTATTTCACCTGATAGTCGTAGACTGACAATCTCAAACTCCATCGAAAGAGTCTTCCTGTCGGATATTTGATGTTTTTAAGCCACTGTAAGGCGCAATGATCCGTGAAAATAGTAAAACAATTTCCCGCCAGATAGACCTTGAAACGATCTACTGTTTCAATTATGGCCAGACACTCTAATTCGGTGATGGTATAATTGCGCTCGTATTTGCGCAAAGTGCGGCTATAATATTGTACTGGATAAGAGTTTCCATCTGGATGAAGCTGTTTCAATACCGTCCTATCCCTTGCAAAGATGCATCAGAGTACACTTGACAGGGTAAATCTGATTTATAAAGATGGAGAATGGGACCTGATGAAAGTAGTTGTTTGAGTTTGTCAAACGCCTTTTGACAGTCTGACGTCCATTCCCATTTAACGTTCTTTTTCAAAAGTTGATTTAGAGAATTTCTAATGCGCGCATAATCTGGAATGAATTTGTTGTAAACATTAATGGCGCCTAGGAATGATTGCAAGGTTTTTACATTAGTAGGGGGTTTTATGGCATTAATTACATCTATATTCCTAACGAGTGGAGTGCAGGTACCTGAACTGATCTTATATCCCAGGTAGTCAATAGATGTCTTGAAAAACTGGCATTTATCATTTATTAAGATTTAATTTTATATTTTCTAATTTACAAAAATGAAAAAATTCCTGTAAGTGTCCTAAATGTTCCTCTAAACTGTTAGAATGGATTATGAAGTCATCAAAATAATGATTAGCAAATGTTAATTTGTGTTTCTGTATCAATTGATTTAACTGCCTTTCGAATATTTGAGGACTTAATTTGAGACCAAATGGAAGTCTATTAAAATGGTATTGCCCCAGGTGGGTTACAAATGAAAGTAGGGGCCTAGATTCGGGATGGATCGGAATTTGCCAGAAGGCGGAGGTTATATCTATGGTGGAAAAATATTTGGAATTAGATAATTGATCTAGCACTGTTTCTATTAGTGGTATGGGATAATTATCTACAGACATTAATTCGTAAGTTTTCTAAAATCTACACAAAAACGTTTCGAGCCATCCCTTTTTCTAGCAAGTGTTACGGGAGCGGTATAGGGGCTATTCGATGGTTCTATTATTTCATTTTCTAACATTTTCTCTATTTGATATTTTATTTCGGCGTAATCGCTATATGGTATTCTATATGGTCTTAGGTTTATAATCTTATCACTGTTAGGTATAATCTTAACCGGGTCGATATTTAAAGCAGGTACTGAAAATTTATCGATAGGAAACAAACCAATATTTTCTCTAATAAGATTTTTACATTCATTAATTAGATGAGGATGTGTAACTATATAATTTTCTACATTTGTGGGACTATTAAGGGTGTCATAAAAAGATTGAGTAGTGTGGGGCATGGTATGGTTATTAGGGTCGTGTTGAATTGTAAAGTTTTTTAGTGATGGCGAAAAATAATCTTTAAAACAATATTGTGACTGTGCTAACATGATATTATCCTGATATATTCTCTTCGAAAAGAAATCAATAGTTAATCGGAATATCCCTAATGAGTTTAAAGAAAAAATTCCAAATGTTAGATCATTATCTATTATATAAAATAACAAGTGTTCCTTAATGGATCCTACAGTAACTAAAATAAATGCAAATCCTACAGGTTGGATATTATGAGACAATGTCCTAATAGTAACACCATAATTTAAAAGTGGCATTTTAGTTCTTAATGTTTTGAATTGCTTCAAACCAATAATACTAATATTAGAGCCCGTATCTATTAGAAATGAAAACAAATGGTTGGCAAGTAGCAACTTGAGAGTCAGGGTACTTACGCCTTTAATAGCGTGTGGGTTGTACTTCTGGTTACTTGGTAGTGTTGTCTCTTTGGTCACGAAAATACCGCGGCGGTGTCGATAGTCGAGAATGATCGGCACGCTGTTCAGGCAAGGTGGACCGTTGTGGGCACTGATTGTTCCAGTGTGGCCCTTGGCAGTGCTAGCATGGTGAAGGCGCGGTGGAGGGAGATCCTTCTAGGCGCTTCTGGGAATGAGGCACATCTTCGGATAAGCGCCTTAGCGGATTACTTGTCCGTCTACCAGATTGGCAGGGAGATGGGCGTTCTGTTGGAGAGGAAATGCCGGGACGACTCTGGTCTCCGCCGATACCATAGATTCTCCTGGCCAGAGTGAGCCATTCCGACGGGCTGCTAGGTGTTGCAATCAGTAGGAGATTTCGACTGTAGGAGGGCATTCCTTGAGTGAGGGCATTGACCATCTCCTTGCGGTCGATGTTGAGCTGCGTACCTATGCGTACCTTCTGTGAATAGTATGATTGTAAGCCTTGAGGCCCGCAGCGTAGTTGATAGAATTCTTGATGGGTTGGTGTCTCGGGTGGGGGGTACAGATCCTCAAGGACCTGTTTGATCTTCCAGTAGGGTTCATAGAGGTAGTCCATGGATTGGAGTGTTTTCCGGGGCTCTCCTTCTAGCGCTGCCACTACCATGCGGCCTTGTTCGTCACAGCTGCGGTTTTGGAATTCCGGGGACCTCTCCAGCTCCCTTAAGAACGATTCCGCCGAACTTGATCCGTCAAATCTGGCTGCGGTGGTGGGCGCGTCCTGCTCTAGTCTTCTCATCATCGCTGTTATTGCATTTATCACCGACTTATTCTCTTGAGCTAACTCGGCCTCCTTCTGGCCTTCTTGTCTTTTTGTCTTGCCCATGCTCTTGAGGTTCTTTATCTCTGTCGGCTCTTAACTGTCGTAGCTAAATGAAGAGGCGCAGCCGTTATGCCTAGCGAACAGCGCACCCGCGATGTCTGCCACCTTTTTTTTTTTTTCCAGCTTTAATACATGGATGAATTTACATATTTACATTTTAACACAAGCGTAACATATTTACATACTTAGTTTGACGGAAATAAATTATATCTCTTGGCATTAACTATACAAATTATGACATATATTGTTTTGAATATGAAATCACATACTACTAAACAAAAAATAGGATTAAGACTTTCACCAAAGGCATATCAAATAATTAAGAAACTTAACAATACTCGTACTTTCTAAACTAACTTGGAACGTTGCAATATTCAAGATAGAGTGCTAAAACGATGTCAGAAATGCTTTTAATCACACACACACACACAAAGCCTTTATTAAGACGTTAGTCTTATACAGATTCTCCGTACAAGGTGCAACAACAGGAAAAGAGCAGCACAGGAAACCAGTAGTTCCGCAACTATATACAATTATTAGTAATAAGAAAAGTAAGATTTAATATGAAAGGTCGACGCCATCGCCTCAAGTCTTCAATTCCATAAGCGCGGAGCAGTAATAGGGACTAGGTTATTTAGTTCGCCATAAATACAGCATCCAGACACAAAAAGGAGGTTTACTCCAGCACAGCCATCCCTATCACCAGCTCCGCAATCTCATCGTCGACCAACACGATGGCCCCTCGATGTTTCGTCATCATTCTGAGGTGTAAGAACAATAGCTTCCGAGTTCTCTTTTCTCCCTCTTTCCACCTACTGTGCCTTGTAAAAATTATATACTTTTAATTACAATTAAAATTACAATTATTTTATTTCCAAAGCGCTATATCTCGCAAGGGATACTTGCGCCAAACAAGGAGAAAATTTATTTACATAAGTTATTTACAATATTCAACGCATGAAACATTAGAGATCCAGATTTTGTAGAAAGTTTAGAATGTATTTACAAAATGAATTGAACTTTAAATATGATTTTTCATCGGAAATCGAATCGTTAAGTTCACAAACAACTAGTTCATTCTTCATTCTATAATCTTGAAATGCTGGGCAATCGATCAGTAGATGTCTTGAGGTTTGTTCCTCAATACCACAAAAGCAACTTGAATCCTCCACTGCCTTTATTCTATTCAAAAAAACTTTTGAAATTTCCGTGATTTGTAACAAATTGAATATTATAAAAATTTGGACAAAAGTATTTAGGGATTTCTTGGGGGAAAAAAGCTTAAGAAAGTATTATTTGCTTCGTTTTTCAGAACATTCATTATTGATTTGAGAAAGGTATCTATAATTCCTGGAATAAATAGGTCATAAATTTGTTGATCATCTGTGGATAAGTTTCTCAGATCACACACACAGATATCATGATTCTGGATTCGATAAAGTCTGAGATCAGAGGAATGTTGGCCAAACTATGAACACAGCTATATGATGTGGATGTATAGGCTTGTATACACCATGTTAGTATTTGATATTGAGTTGAATTTAATTTTAGTAAACATTTTTATTTAAATATCTGAACCGAATTTCGGCTCCATATGTAGGTATTGGGGGTAAAATGGATTTATATAAAGTTAGCCTTTTCTCGGTGCTTAGACCCCAAGATTTCCCACAAATTGAGAAGAGATAATTTTTAAAAACGTTTTGTACCGTTTACTATTTCTTCTATGTGGTATGTAAAATTTATTTTGTTCCTTCTTCTGTGATTTGCAATTATTATTCCTAAAATTTTGGTCTTTTGAGTTGGTATGATTATTTCATTTTTAAATTTGATTGGGAATTTTTCTTTGTTGTGTAAATAAAGTATATTAGTTTTTTCTAGACTTATTTCAAGTTTGTTGCTCTTACACCATACATCAATCTATTTAATGCCTTTTCTATAACTAATTTCAGGTCTTTGCATTTGTTGTGCCAGCATATAATTGATACATCATCCGCATAACATACCACTTCACTATTAGGAACATGATATTTGATAAAAAAAAGATCGTTCAGTAATATTATCCATAGTAGTGGAGATAGCGGGCCACCCTGCGGACATCCCTTTGTAATTTGTTCATTTATTGTTGATTTCTCATATGTAAATTTCGTTTTCCTCGATTTGAAATATGATTGAATAGTCCTTATTAAACTTTTCGGCAAATTATCTTCATCTATTATTTTTAAAACCGCAGGCCACCATGCGTTATCAAAGGCTCCCGCAATAACTATTGTGACCAGAGCTGTCAGTTCTTTGGTTTTGTGTTCCATTATTATATCGATTATTAAGGCTGTAATAGTAGATTTTGACTTGATGAATCCATGCTGTTTGGGACTTGATAAATTGATATTTGCATATAATATTCATAAATTTTCTTTTTAAGGACTTTTTCGTAGATCTTAGACAGATTAGATGTTAACGAAATAGGTCGATAGCTTTTTATTGATTCGATGTTAGATTTGTTTGGTTTCATTAGAATTTTTAATACTGTCGTTTTCTTTTCCCTTGGAAAATATCCCATCTGAATACATTTATTTAATAACGAATGTAGCACCATGCGGAAGTAACAGAGTCTTTGCGTATTTTATCATGTTATTACTGATATTTTCTTGACCTGGTGACTTTTTAACATTGCTATTGTCAATTAGATATTTTATTTCTTCGGTATCAATATGGGTAGCGCTTGAATTCCTTAGAAAAGGTTCGTAACTTCTAACCAATTCTTGTTGATGGTTGTCTTGATCAATTCTGTCATCTGCAATTAATACATTTATTAGGTCTGTGATGCGTTTTTCTTTTTCTGAATCTTGATTGTTGTCTATTATGGGAAGTCCTTTTTGCTTGTTTGAGGATTTGAGCTTTTTGGAAATTTTATATGCGTTACCAAAAGGATCATTTGATTCATTTTCTTCGATGAAATTGTTCAAACTATTTCTCTTTGCTTTCTTTATCATATTATTAAAATTGTTTGTGACTTGTTTAAATCTTGTTGCATCGATAGTCTTACTGTGATAAAATAAGTTTCTTACATAATGAAAATGGGTTTTCATTTGTTCAAGTTCTTTATTCCACCATTTTATACCTGCATCGTATGTGTAGTTGTTTGATTTTACTTTTAATGATATGTAAGTTGCTTCTATTATGCTATCCGTGAGTTTGTTTACAACTTTATCAATATCCATGCAATTTTCCACCATATCTGCCTCGTTCTTTAATTTGATAAATTCTTGATACTTGAGATTTTTGGAAAAAATTTGTCCAGTTGGCGTGTTTTTCATTGAATTTCCATGTAGAATTCTGTTTATCTTTTATATAATAGAATCCAAACAATAAAGAAGACAAAAATAAGAAAATAATGTAATAATAAATGTAATATTTATAGGGGTCCATGGAGTCCATTCATTTTCGAATGAATTAAGTTGTCATAATTTGTTTCATCATCCTATTTAGAAAATAAACAAACAAATCACAAAGTTAATCGGACTGATTGTTATATTTACAAAACACAAGTTGACAGAATGATAAATATAACTCAATAATTTTTTATTTAGAAGAAGAAAAGAATTAAAATATCTTTATATACTATTTCATAAGACATTTGCATAACTGTCAACTATGAAATGATTAAAAATTCAACAATAGTAAATAATGTAAATGTCTAAACAGAATATAATGGTGTCGCTGGAGACCCACTGACGATTCTCCACCAAACTCTGCAGCGCTGGCAGAGGCACCATGTTCATTATACATAGAATGATGCATATATATATATAATATTCTTTTTTTTAAATATTGCAGACTGTGCACTTTGCATGTATTGACAAGATGTCAATAAAATTATTTTATTGTCTAAACAGTATATTAGGAAATTTTCAATTGCATCTGTTGAACTCCGAAGTTCTATTAGAAGGGTCGAGATATACTAAATATTGGCTATTTTATCTTGATTTGAAAACATAGATTTATCAAGTCCAAGTTAACTATCACTGCTTCGAAAATTATAATAGAGTTATTAATGGAGCATAAACAAATATTATTGTTTTCCTTAATTACAATAGATATGTTGTTTTTTTTTCTTTATACAATGCATGGTCATCAATGATCATCAAAAGAATAGATTAAATTATTTATCAGAATTTTTTTTAAATGGTTCTACAATCATATCAGAATTAACTAATGACTCCCCCACTTTGGTAATCTTCATAAATTGACAATAAGAATTTTGGAGTAAAATATCACAAATTTACAAATTATTGAAAATTTCTTCAAATCCTTGTTCAATAGCTTCTCGTCAGAAATTCTCACTAATTTGTTTCCAAATGTTACTCAGGTTCCCAATTCAGCGCAAACATAATTAATTCAAATTTTATTCCTAATTACAAGAACACAAAAAAAAAAAAAAAACATTTTTACAGAAACTGATTTTGTTTCAATAATTTCACAGCTAAGCCTGAATTATTATCCTTGAATAGATTATATATCGAATAGGATAATAAAATGGTCACATAATCAACTGAAAATCTTAACTTTAACATTTAATATTTAACAAATGTATGTATATGGTACTTCCCTCGTCCTTGGAAAAACTCCACAGTACGTATTTCAAACAAACCCAACAAGCCAAACAAAATGAGGTTTAAAGCCTATCGCCCATATGCCTCTTTCCCAACTTAGCCAAAATCTTTGAGAAATATATTTCCAGAAAAATGATGAATCACTCAACTTCCATGCTAAACACAAGTCATCAAGGTTTCTTGAAGGGACGTCCAACGATCTCCGATCTTAAAGAAATAACCAGAAGTATCATAGAATTTAAACAAAACCAACTAGTCGCCATACTTCCAGTAGATATTACTGCGGCAACTCCTGGCATCCAAGTATAATTAAATCACTTGATCATCCAAACGCTCTATTTGATCAAACAAAAATAATATAATCATATTTTCAAGACCTTAATGCCTTTTTTGAATACACTGGGTTTCTTGTGTCAAAACAACTGAAAAAGGATGCCCTCAGGTAGGAGAATGGTCTCTGTTACTTTGGAACGTCATCCTCAATGGTTTTCTCGTCCGCCTTACTTTAAATCAAACGTTGGTCCTGTAGCTTATGCCGATAATGTGAACATTTTTCTCTGGGCCATATATGTAATAGAATTGAGAAATTTAATCCAAGAAGTTTTTTTTCTTATCTCTAGTACACGTGGTACAGGCCATGATAATCATGTCGGGTAGAAGTAGGTGACTGCTTTTACTGTAAGTGCACCACATGTTTACACATGTGAAAAACAGTTCGAATTTGCACTTACAAATGTACCAGAGCCCCGTTTGGTTAAGTGCACTCGCTGGTGGGGTTGGACTTTTGCAATAATCTGGGGCCACCGCAGCCTATTTTTTTTTTTTTTTAATCAGAAAAGTGTCCAATGCGGGAATCGAACCCGGGTCGTAGCGGTCCAAAACAAACGGTTTAGACCACCCTTACACCGAATAGAATTGAGAAATTTAATTCAAACAGTACTTGTGTGATACCATAATTGCAAAATTGGAGAGGAGTGGACTTCAGAATTTTGTTTAACCATGGAGATAAGCACCACCACCACCACTTATGTAATAGACAATTGGTGTGATAAAAATCAAAACTATGCTTATTCGAAAAACAGAATCAACTTATTTTCATAAGGAGCCTCATTTAACAATAAAACACAAAGGAGTAAGCCAGGATATAAATGAAATCAAGATACTTTCAAACGGCATTCCAATATAGTTCCATCCCAATTTTATAGCCACTCAATTTGTCACAGCACACGGCAATTCCCAGAACTACTTACATAAAAAAGGTCAAATAAAAAACTCTCCAAATTACTTCTTCAAAGAAACTGAATAAACTCCTCTTCAGCTCTTATCTGAGACTGTCCGAACTCTGCAGAAGTGAGACATCGATTGTTCCCAGATAAACGATTTATCTTTCTAAAATCTCTCTCAATCAAGTTTATTTACATATATCTTATAACTCTTTCAATTCATACATATAGATTTGTAAATATTTAATCCTTAGTTTTAATTTGCTTGCTCTTTTATTTGTTTACAAAACATTATTTATTATATGAAATAATAATTACATTCCATAAATCTTGTTTTCAAAAATATTGAAATATTAAATCAAATAAAAATCTATACAAACATTAAATTCGAGACCATATCAGATATTACTATAGAGTATACACACAATGGTATATAATATATTTATTTAAACACACATAGTATACTTATAAATGACTGCGGCGTATAATTATAAAGCTATACAACCAGTTTAACCGCATAAGTTTCTTTTTATTTATGAAAAATCATTTTTAATTTCCAAGAGAAATAATTTAATATTTCTAACTTTTGGATGACGTATGAAAAGGTTGAATATATGAAGAGTGATGGTCTATATATGAATGGATGACGTATGGAGGGTGAAAAATATGAAGAGTAATGGCGAACGGAAAAATAAAAGTGTCCAGGAGCGGGAACACATAGTATATGTTTAATTAAAAAGGCATATATTGGATCAAAATATCATTTATTTTACCAATATTTCAGTTGGCTGAACGCCAACCTTTATCAATGTATTATAACATTTATTGCATGGTATAATACCTTAATAAAAGGTTGACGTTCAGCCAACTGAAATATTGGTAAAATAAATGATATTTTGATCCAATATTTGCCTTTTTAATTAATGATTTATTTATGGATTTCTCTATTTTCAAAATAATACGTATATTAACACAAAGCAATAACGCGCCATCTATACAGATAAAATGAAAGGATTTAAAAGCACGAATGTTTCTTTTATACACAATACAAACTTCTACTGCCCTTACTGCGATGATAAAATATATTGGGAGGGCATGGCTCATCAGTGATGAACCCTCCAATAAAATAAATAAAATATATTTAAGATATATATAATATAAAAAATAATATCATTCAGAATATCAGTTCACGCGGCGATTGTACATTGAAATTGAATCGTTGAATGTTCTCTGAGGTATTGGAGGGGCTGAAGGGACTTAATTAAAAGTTTCCAAGAGAAGACGAATGTTTGTCTGGAACAAACAAGGTCCTCCTAGAAATGGATTTAATGTAGGTTGGTCATACACAGGGGAGAGAGGTTATTAATAAATTCTTGTGGTCTTTTGAATTCTTAGATTATTTTGCTGAAAATATGCCATCGCTTTATATGAAGGAACAACATGAATACATCACCTAGGTAGCTTCAATATTTTAATATGTTCTCAATTTAGTTTTTGATTTGACATAATTTTGTGTTGAAAATGTATATTTGTATCCAATTTAATTTAAATGATTTACATAAAACAACAAAAAAATAATTTTCACCTATTTTATTTCCTTCCTTAATGGAATACAAAAAATGAATGTAACAAAATTAACTAGTTTACATATCCCAGCTAGGTGGCTTTAGAAAGACGAAAAAATAACTTATACAGGCGCAGCTCTCACGTGACGGGACGGCACGATGCGCTGATTCCCAAAAGCTGTCGCCATCTTCCGTGGAAGAAGCGAACCATTTGTTACATATTTTTATATATTTCATTCTCTATATTCAAGAATTCAATAAATATCTTTCCAACTCTATATTTATATACTCAATAAATATTCATGCTCTTTATTTAAATATCAATTATTCTAATGTCTTCCTACAAATGTAATTAAACCTTTCAATATATAATATTTAGTATAAACAAGCTTATTTAGTGAACTAATACTAGCTAAATGCCATTAATGCAGTTTGGGTAATATTGACCAAATCAAAAATAAGGTCTATCAAATCCTCTCTTAGGCTCTTGGATTCAATGATTCTCTCAACCTCACTATATTAAGCTCCGATTTGAGCAAATAGCCAGAAAAGCTTGGTGGACGAGGTTCAGGACAATTTTCTCCACGGCTCTTAAACTTGCCTAGATATCGCTCAGTTATATTCTACGTATGGAATTTGTAAGAACTTTACTGGGAGTTACAGTGTTAAAATAACACTCAGGTTCTGGCTTAGATTTCTGAAAATGGACAATAACTAACTTTCCCATATATGTCAAATTCAACTACTGGAGATATCAACAATAAGAAATATCTATATCAGGTTTGCGGAAAGTTTGGCCAACATACATTTCTTGGTTAATTCATTGCAATGATATAATCATGGTCTAAAAGAAAATTCCACCATTAGTTAAGATTGCAACAGAACAATATAATCAAAATTAACAGTTCAAAATATAAAATTCTTAATTCTCTCCTCACTATAAGTATTTACACAGTATAATTTTGATTTAAAGCTATATACTTAGTGATCTTCTGTTTCCAATAAAACGCTATATTGCACAACAGAGAATACCCCCTTCTTTTTTTCCGGAAAACCATATCAAAATCTTCAGTGAGGGGGATACATTATGCCATATTTTCAAAGAAAAAATAGAAATATCTCATGACATCTTTGACTACCAGTATATTAGCGAAGACAGAGAGATGTTCTTCTCAAAAGTAAACGACAGCCAACTTACATCAGTGCGAAGTATCTTAACCAGCGCCATATCAAGTCGAATGGTTGATCTGTCTCTGTATAACTTTTACAAAGCAGTAAACAGAAAAAATAACTTAAATTCATCGTTTACTCCTCCATTGCCTGATGGTGATTGATCATCGTAGGGCTATCGTTGCAGGTCGGCAATGAGAGGAGAATCTGTATAAGACTGGGGTCTTAATAAAGTCTTTGTGTTTGTCTGTGTGGTTATTTAGTGAACATAGCTTACAGGTCTATAGTCGATTCATAGTAATACCTAACTTATGCGAACTCAAAGTTCAACCTATCATTATATCATTTTTTACGGTGTTTCTTATGTTGTAATATGCATTTATGTATTCATGTGCATTCATTTATTCATGAAATATGCTGTTTTGAGGACTTCAAAAACGCTTAACACTTTCTATTAATGTGTATCCCAAATTGTATCTAAAGAATTATATGGAAACGGCATGGAGTAAGAAATAAGAGAATGTTTCTAAGAAAGGAAAAACATTATTAACTTCTCATTAAAGAGTAAAGGTTATTTCACTCTGGTAGCTGTTAACTTTGTGAGAAAATTGTCAACATGGTGGTTATGGAAACAAATGCGAAAATCGTCATCAAGATATCATTTAAAAATATTCTCAGGTGAAATATGAGGTAAACTGTGTGCCTATGGATCGCATAATAATTTGAGCAACAGCAGTGAAGAGAGGACTGCTCATTGGGGATTCCTTAGTTGTTCAAATAAGTTAAAATAAAATATGCCTACCTGTAAACAAATTGCAATTAATTAGACCATTTTTGGGAGGGATTTAGGCTTATCATTTTATCTAAAAATAATTCTTTAGTACACTTTTATAATCAGGCTGTGTGGTAGGCTGGAATACAAATCTATAACATTAAAAAACACCTTAACTTGTTTAGGATGAGATGGATTACTACGAAATTCTTCTATAACAGGAAGATTTGATGAATACATCTTTAAAACAGATGATTTTTCAATAATGGACTCAAAAGGAAAACTACGATAAATCAGGAAATAGGAACGATCGAGAATTGAATAAAGGCGATGATTAGTCTTAGTGAAATATTTGGTTTATAGTTCTTCGGGAAATCATAGATATAAGCCTCAGAATTTGTATTTGGGGGCAATTGAATTATATTCTTCCACTTAAAATGATATTTCTTTTTAAATTGGCAGGTTCGTTACTGAACAGGTTGATTCTGTTTCTAACACGGGAACAAATATGGGGTCATCGGCAAAATTTCTGTACTCTCACGGAGTACAGGCAGTCGTAGTCGAGGCAGAGTGGAAAACTTGGGAATGTCCACACAAAAGACGAAGGGACACAGTTGTACTAGGAAAATTCCGTGAACAGATAAAAATTCGAGCTAGGAGCAAGATGGAGATTTGAGAAGAATCTTACTGGTCTACATGGTTGATGGTGCGGACCTTGGGGACATCTAGCGAGGGCTCCCGCTGATGGTGAAGTGACTATTTATTTCCGCGAATTGACAGCTTTATATATCTTTGCCGAGAGGAAGTATTGGGTTTCAACGGTGGTATAATTTGTCTAACAACACCGTTTGTCAGCCTTAACACAATAGATACATCATACATCAATACTCTGGATATCTTATATATAACCATATCAGAGACACCGGTCATTCTTTCAACCTATCTGAGCCCACTATTCATCACTTCAATATAAATTCAAACAAAAGAACGTTCAATTCTGAAAGCCCTTATAACACAATGTAACCAATCTATCAAAAGATGCATTGAATTATCTTATATTTATGACAGCCTCTTTCCTGTAAATTGAAACCTAATCTGTAGCCGATAGAAATTTTTATTTTAGTTGTCACATCTTTCGATTCATTCAAAAATTTATTTTCTCTTGATAAAATGTAAAATCATTAATAATTGTTACTTTGTATGGAATTTTTCTTTTGAATGAGTTTTGTACTTGTATTATAATAGGTTATTCACATATATGGAAATATATCTCTATTTATATTTTTCTAAATTCAATCTCAGTTATGTAAATCGTGAAATTGTTATATACACTGCGTGACATTGAAAATGGAACACCAAGAAATAGTGGCCAGAAAGTGATGAAACTCGGCAGACAGAGAGAGACAGGGACGAACAATAAGTGATCTTTATTTCAAAATGATAGTCATAATGCAGAGCGAGAACGGCGTCGACTTAGTAGCAAGTAGGACCACCGCGGACGGCGATGCACGCAGCAACACGTCTAGGTAGAGAGTCAATCAGAGTACGGATGGCGTCCTGAGGGATGGCTCTCCATTCCCTCTCAACCATTTGCCACAGTTCGTCTTCTGAACGCGGCTGTGGCAAGGCATGCAAACGGCGTCCAATGATGTCCCAGACGTGCTCGATTGGTGAGAGATCAGGAGAGTACGGTGGCCAGGGAAGCATCTGTACATCTTGCAGAGCTTGTTGGCTAATGCGAGCAGTGTGCGGTCGGGCGTTATCCTGCTGATAAAGGGCATTGGGTACCCCCTGAAGGTAGGGGAGTGTCACCGGTCGCAGCACATCATCAACGTATCGTTGGGCCGTCATAGTGCCCTGAATACGAAGTAAAGGTGACCTGAAATCATACGCGATTGCGCCCCAAACCATGATTCCACGTTGTCGCACGGTGGGGCGTTCCACGATTGCTGCCGGATTGGACCTTTCTCCACGTCGACGCCACACGCGTACACGGCGACTATCACTGGACAAGCAGAAACGCGACTCATCTGAGAACACGACCCTGTGCCATTCCGTCATCCACGTCGATCTAGCCCGGCACCATTTCAAACTTTTGCGCCTATTCGGTGGGGTCAATGGCAGTCTTCTTAGCGGACGGCATGAGTGCAAGCCATTAGCAACCAATCGACGGGAAATGGTTCTGGTCGAGATGGAATGATCTAGGGTGTCTTGCACATGTTGCAGGATGGCGGTACAAGTGGTTTGTGGGGCCGCCACTGCTTGTCGAAGGATACGCCGATCCACACGTGCTGACGTCACTCTGGTTGCACCGGCATTCCTATAAATTGCCACATTTCCTTGTTCCAACCATCTTCTCCACAGTCGGTGCACCGTGGACGCACCAAGGTGTGTATCAGCTGCGATTTGACGTATGGGCCAACCTGCCCTTTTCAGTCCGATCACCATGCCCCTCGTAAAAGCGTCTGTCTGCTTGAACTGCCTCCGTTTACGATGACCTGGCATTCTCTGTTATTACACGTGTCTTTTGATACAAGAATAAAATGTCTACAATGATTTTTTTCCTCGAAGAAATAACGACACGAATACTGTCCTTTCTGCAAGTTCCTTCCCTTATATCTTACTCCATGTGCGCACGAGAGCTGCGTATTTTACATCATTTGCATAACTCGGTTAGGCGCGTCTACCCTGAAATTTGCATAATTTTCTGGCCACTATTTCTTGGTGTTCCATTTTTAATGTCACGCAGTGTACATAGACATTTATCACTATGAGGCGGCGTTATATTTAATCTTAATTCTGTAGAAGGGCTCCAATCGATTTGATAAAAAACACATATCTTTTACAAGACACTTTTCACTGGAAGAAAATAAGTGTATCGCCTTTAGGACTTTTAGCTAAGATAAAATAATCTTTATTAACCATTTATTATTGTGATTTTAACCAATTTAATACCTCCAAAATTTAGAACCTACGCGTAAAATATTCATTTTATCCATAAAAATTCTAATTACTCTCCAATATTAAATATACAAGGTGGATCACAACACACAATAAGTAATTCACAATTATCAATGATTTTTTATTTGACAAACCATAAAAATGAAACCTTGTATATACGAATACCTAACTATCAGCTATATATCAGCATCATTCAATATATCCACCTTCCCTCTGTACACATTTGTCCAGCGTTCTTTCCAACTCACAAAATCACTTTGGTAAATTGCTACATCATGCTTTCTGAACCACCCTCTAACCTCATGGAGTAACCTTTAATCATTTTCAAATGTTCTACTAAACAGGTAGAAGGCGGAAGGAACCAGGTCAGGACTATAAGCTGGGTGAGGCATCAAAGTCCACCCGTATCTGGAAATTTGAGCCAATGTCTGTTGCGCGGTGTAAGGTTTAGCATTGTCCTGATGAAATTTGATTTGACAGTCTTTTAGGCCCGGCCATTTTGTTGAAATGGTTCTTTTTAGCTTTTATAATTATTTACAATATATTGTTGATAGGAGTATCTTTTTCAAGCATTTCCATGAATATTAGCCCATCTTGGTCCCAAAAGACCTTGATCTTGATTTTTGTCTCTTGTTTTTTTTTTTTGACTGGAGACATTTTATGGGTCCATTGCTTCGATTCAAATTTTATAGAAGGGTCATAATGATAAACCCAAGTTTCATCGAACGTTATTACTCATTTAAAGGCCTCAGAAGCTGGTCCTGGGTAAGATTCGATGAGGTTTAAATAAATATATTTCCGAGTTTGCATCATTTCTCGTATTAGAAGCTTTGGCACCCATTTTGAGCACAGATTTATTTTTTATTTATTTGAGCACAATAGCCATTATCTGAAAGCAGTTTACGAACACTTGCTCTAGATTTTGAAAGTTTTTTCATCAATTGATATGCCACTATTGTCCGGTTATTCTTGACAATTTTCTCAAAAAGAACCAAATTTTGGTCTGTTGTGACAGTTGAAGTTTTACCTGGCCTCTCTTTCTCATGACGATCAAAATCACATTTATGGAAGCGCTGAACCCATCTCTGTATAGTGCTTCTATCCAATGTTTCGTTTACGTATACTGGCTGAAGTTTTGAGCGGATTGTTGTGGCCGAAATGTCACCGGACTTAAAGAGGACTCGGTCACCCACCGTTGTCAGATTCTTGTGTTTACATTAGGCTCCATATCTAAAAATATATACAAGACAAGTAAATTCTGATCGCATCTACTTATATATTTGCCTTATTCTGTCTGTTTGTCTGTTTGTCTGAAGCTCACGGATAAAATGCGCGCTCATTGGCTGTCAGGGAACACGTGTCCTCCCTGCCCCCCTCTAGACAACCCTATTATTCAAAAACCATACATCCAATCGCCATGAAATTCTGGGATATTATTAGGTATATCCCCGGAAAGGTTTTCGAAAGATAATTTCTTGAATATCTTGAATATCCTTAGAGTTATTTGCAGAATTGTAGATATAACTCGCAAGCAGCGCCGCCAGACGGTGATAGGCTTAAGCTTGCTGCTCCACCCCTGTTGACCTTGGGTCGTCGTGTGAGTCACAGCATGATGCAACAAAAATCACTCTCTCTGGGGATTGCGGCGTCAACAACCTGTAAGTTTGTGCCTCTCTCATAAACCTGTCTATACAGACCACCCTGTCTATAGCGACCACTCTAGACAACCCTGTTATCAGCTGTGTGATACATCCACCTGTCTATACAGACCACCCTGTTAATAGCGACCACCCAAGTCAACGTTGTTAAAATATATTCGCACTCGGGTAAACCCCGGGCGTTGCCCGGGCCATTCGTCTAGTATATAAAAATCAGAGCGTTTTATTTTATCAGAAAACATATATTTTATGATAATAAATTATTTTTATATTTTGTTAGGGGTGATTGTACATTACGTATTGACCCAACCTTGTATTTTAAAATAAATCAAGTGTATTTATATGTAGATAAATATAAATTATTCTTTATATAGAACTTTGACAGTTTATCGCATGTAACTCCACGATTTTATCAAATCAAAACTGTCAAACACACACAGTAGCGCCACAACTATTCCGGCGCCCTATTTTTATATTTATACTCGGAAAAAATTAGAAATTCAAAATGCTCCAAATAGGTTGTTTTGAAAACGCTGAAACGGGAAAGACATGTAAAGCGCTTTTCTGCATTTCGACTCTGATATATCTGTATAAATTGTTGGTTTTGACAGTTTTGGTTTACAAGGAAATTCAGAATTGAAATATTTGGATTTATTTTCCCTTGAGGTTATGAATAATTCTATAAAAATCAAGCCTTAACTCCCAACAATTTCCGAGTTGAAGCCATGAGTCATCGACAACCATATTATTTATATAGATTAGATTGGTTTGAATATATAACAATCCATATTTAAATCTTTAGATTATAAAAAGGCATATATGGATTGAATAAAAAAATATTTGTCAATATTTCGGTTGGCTGAACGCCAACCTTTGTCAAAGCATTACATTTTTTTATAAACAAACTCAGCGTCGCATAGTGTTAAAATATAATGCGGCGCTGAGTTTGTTTATACGAGGTGTTTTCAAAAAGTATCGCGACTTTTGTGTTTTTTTCAAAAATTATTTATTTATTCATGAATACCTATTTTGTCCCTTCAAATTAATCCCCATGAGATATTATACACTTGGGCCAACGGTTTTTCCAATCTTCGAAGCACTTAAAAAAATCATTTTTTAAAATCTTTTTCAACTCCTCCTTCGATGCCGTCTTTATCCTTTCATGGGCCTCTTCTGTTTAGGGAACAAGAAAAAGTCACAGGGGGCCAGATCTGGGGAATACGGTGGCTGCGGCATCATTAGTGTGTTGTTTTTGGCCAAAATGTCGCGCACAAGCAACGATGTGTGAGCAGGGGCGTTATCGTGGTGCAAAAGCCAATTTTTGTTCTTTCACAAATCCGGGCGTTTCTGGCGGATTGCTTCGCGCAAATTGCGCATAACTTGCAGGTAATATTCCTTATTGACCGTTCTACCCTGTGACAAGAACTCATGATGCACCACGCCCCTGCAATCGAAGAAAACTGTCAGCAAACTTTCACATTCGACTGAACTTAGCGCGCTTTTTTCGGTCTTGGTTCGTGCGGCAGCTTCCATTGAGATGATTGAGCTTTGGTTTCCACGTCATAACCATAAACCCACGCTTCGTCACCAGTTATGACCCTCTGGAGCAAATTTAGGCCGTCGCGGACAGAGTCCAACATCTCATTAGCAATGTTCATGCGATGCTGTTTTTGGTCGCAATTGAGCAATTTTGGTACGAATTTCGCGGCGACCCGTCTCATGCCCAAATCATTGATAAAAATCGAATGGCACGAGCCAATCGATATGTTTAGGTCCTCAGCAACTTCTCTAACGGTGATTCGACGATTGGCCAATATCATTTTCTCCACTTCATTAATTTTTTCGTCTGTTGTTGAAGTGCTCGGGCGTCCGGCACGCTCTTCGTCGTTCACATCTTCTCGGCCTTCTGAGAACATTTTGTACCACCGATAAACGTTGCTTCGGTCCAAGGTAGCTTCTCCGTATGCCACAATCGAAATTCGAATATACGTAACCCGCGAAAATTCAAAAGTCGCGATACTTTTTGAACACACCTCGTAAAAGATGTAATGCCTTGACAAAGGTTGGCGTTCAGCCAACCGAAATATTGTCAAATATTTTATTCAATCTAATATAAGTCTATAGATTAAATTATTAGCCTATTGCTTAGGCGACGGATAAATTCGAGATATTTACCGTGTTTACTCATTAAAAATAATGGCCGCTTCTTTCGTTAAAATAAACTTCAAAACTCGAAGCTACCTATTGATCTTCGCCACAAACTAGGGGACTCGGGTTGATGACAAAGCCATAACATCCGATTTGACAAACTGAGAAGCCTCCACCTGGAGAACATGGTTTCGGACCAATGGCCTTTGCTAGTCCAGGGCGGGTCTTATTTCACAAGATCTAAATGGTATCAAATGGAATCTTTACTATCTGCCAAAGGTGTTTACCCGGCAAAGTGGTTAGGACAAATAAATTAGGATAAATTGGACGTCTATTATTCTATAATTTTGATAAAACCTATCACAAGAAATACACCAAAATGCAGATTGTGTATGTAGAATGTAGCTATTGAAGTAGCTTTGTGGAGTGAATTGGTCGAAAACCTCTATAGGAGAATTTATCATTTATAATTCTAGCCTTTTTATTATTTTTTAAATCTTTATTTAGGAATTTTCAAAATTTGTTTCATATTATATCGAAATAAAGATTTAAATTCATAAAGATGTGTTTCTAAATTATTCCCAGCTTTAGGAACTCCTTCAGCTAGAGCTACTTGGTTCGTCCATAAAGCCAAACATAAATCGATGCAGTTGTTCAGGAAGAAGGCGAATAAATTTCCAGGGATTTCTATCGTAAAGTTTCATTCATCACTTTATCCAGATTGGTTTATTTATTTCTTTGGTTTTAACTGTCAGCTCGGATTATATTGAGTTTGGTTAACACTTCAAAGCTATCTATTTCAATTTTTCAAACAGAGTAGAATTCCCTATCATTGGCGTTTCTTTGTATGGTTGTTCAATGGAGGTTGAATAGATTCAAGACAAGTCAATTTGCAGTTTACAAATATGACCACTTATAAGATATTAGGAAGGTGTCATATATTAAAAAACAAAGAAATAACATTAAATTTTATGGGGTTATAATTTTTCATATCAATCAATCAATTATAAAAAATACATATAGGAAAATACGTAAAAACACTCGCACACAAACACTAATCTTTTATATATATAAAAATGAAATCCAGAATCGATGTTTGTTATCGCGTTGCGCAAAATCTACAGAATCAATCAATATGAAATTTCGCATGTAGGTAGCTGAAGATTTCGTTTAACATATAGGCTATTCAAAAATCTAAAAATGTTAATGTGCTTTTTTATATGTAAAACCAAAAAGCGTTAGTTCCAGCCTTTTTCCGCTTGGCGCCGCACTGGTCGCGACGATAAATAAAATTATTGGTTAATAATTTTATACGTTATTTGTTTACACGATGAATGTTTTTGAAAGGCAAGATTACCCAATCGCCGTGAAACTTTGAGAAGTTATTTACTATACTACTGGGAAGGTTTCTGGTTTGAATTTGATTTGAAATAAATATTCGTTGCAATTTTATTTGCAGATTTTCTACTAAAACCCGGGCGAAGCCGGGACACATCCGCTAGTATATATATAACATAAAGTTGCCGGAACATGATATTCGTGTAACAAAAGAGGCTCCTCTCTCTTTAATTAAGCATCAGAACGATTGCACTGTACATCACCCTAGTGAAAAGACTTACTGGCGATGATAAAGAATGAGTCACAATACCAGACTAGGCAAATACAGACAAA
>CP092867.1:118461379-118471633 GCA_030710605.1 Cordylochernes scorpioides
CTTGCTAACGTGCGGCAATGTAGAACAATAACAAACTCGAGATAAAAATGTTTTGTTTGCTGTTTGAGTTGACCTCGTTTCTTTTTATTAGTTAAACATTTTAAATTGAATATAATTATAATAAACTAGCGGACTTACCCGGCTTCGCCCGGGTTTTACCCGAGTAAAGGTTTGTCTAACGAACATTTGTTAAAACAATTCTCTATAAACTTATATAAAAAAGATATATTTTGATAATTTGAAACTCGTAAATTTGAATCTCTCGATAAAGTGAACATTTTTTTCCCGGTCCCTTTTCTCATCTTGTCTCAAATAAATTGCCGTGTCATCCTGAATTTTGTCTTTCCTAATTTTCTACATTACAAAATCATCGTTTAATCTATAGAACATTTTTTCTCGGTCCCTTGAAAAATACTCGATAACTGACTTTGACTTGTGCGCAATTAATAGGTAGAAAATCTTACTTTTGATAAATAATCTTTAAGATAATAAACTTAGTGATAATAAAACTTATAGATAAAAAACTTGTTATCATCGTCGCAATGGGGGTGCTGCTTGCGAGTTAAATATACAAATCTGCAAATAACTATAAGGATATTCAAGATATTCAAGAAAATATTTTTCAGAAACCTTCCCAGTACTATACTAAATAACTTCCCAAAGTTTCATGGTGTTCCAATAAGTGGTTTGGTCAGGCATAAAGGACACACACACAGACACACATACATTCATTTATATATATATATATATATATTAAATATTTAAAGGCTGCGAATAAAACTCTTTATCGCAAGCTTGTAAATCTTCTACACTGTCGCTACACTGAGCTGGAACACTATCTGAATAAACCACTTTTTCTTTCGAACCGCTATACTGAGCTATATAGATTACTATCTGATTCAACCATTGAAAACTTAATTCGAACTTTTACTTATCATAAGCCTTTAATAACAGAATTTCTTCTTAAAATTCAGCGTGAAGTCAAGGTATGTAGGCTAGTTAAAAGGAAAGTGGGTATTTTTAATGGAAGAAATATCGAGATTCTAAAATTCTTATGAAAATAATTGTATAAATAATGGATGGGTTGGAGATGAGGCAAAGAAGAGATAAATGGAGTGCGTTCCAATCTAACCGAAACAGCTCTATTGTGGCTTGAAATTGAATTTAAGGATCAAGAATCCGTGTGGCTGTACCAGGATAAAGTCACGAGTCATACCTCAAGTCCATAACGATAGTACCTGGAAGAAAAGAGCGATGAAACAGGCATTTCGTACATGCCTTTTAAGTACATCCCTCCTGGTTTGCTGAAAACTGCTTTTATACGTTAGATGGTCTCTTTGAAAGTCATTGATACTTTTGGGATGGTCTTGATCAAAATATTCTAAGATGAAGTATTATATTCTGGAAAAATCGATGAAAGGCTGTTTTTAAACATCAAAGATGAAATCTTTTTTTTTTTTGCTTATCCCTAGTACACGTGATACAGGCAATGATAATCACGGTGGGTAGTTAGCGACTGCTTTTACTGTAAGTGCACCACATTTCTACACATGTGAAAATCAGTTCGACTTTGTACTTACAAATGTGCCAGAGCCCCGTTTGGTTACTTGCACTCGCTGGTGGGGTTGGACTTTTGCAAGAATCATGGCCATTGGAGTATTTTTTTTTAAAGAAAAAAGTGTCCAATGCGGGAATCGAACCCGGGTCGTAGTGGTCGAAAACCAAACGGTTTAACCAGCCTTCCACCGACCCCCTAAGATGAAAACTAAATTGTACAAACATTTGTAAATTATTTTTAAAGTAAAGAATTTTGATGCTCTTTTAAATTATTTATATAGTAATGGTCACAATAATTTTCAAGTGTATACATAGGTTAATCCTCACACGTGTGTTAAACAATTAAATATAATGTTTTGAATAACTAAATTAAATTATAAAGGTATTGAAAGATAAATATATATTCGAGCATTTTTACAAATAATATTTAGTCAACGTAGAGAGAGCTCCATAAATATCAAACTGAAAACTATATATAAAAAAACCTCTACTAAATAAAATAAAATTCGGGAAACACCTAATAAAATTCTTGGGAAATACGCGTAGATAAAAAATAGAAATGGTGTTTATCTTGTTATATGGTTTTTCTATCGGTGATTTTCCGACATTTTTCAAAATTTGGCCATAATTCGATTTCTCTCTAGGAATTCGCCTCGATCTTTCATAGTTATGATTTCTTTTACCTTCCTAGAAGCTAAATTTATACCTATAATATCATCATATTACATTATCTACGCATGGAACTTTTATCTTATTGTAAGATTTTCGTTTAAATAACATGGTTATTTTGAGATGATTTTATAAAAACGATTTACACAATTTTTAATTAAATTTACAAACATTAGGCCTCCAGAGAAAAGTTTTTATTTTACAAATAATTTATTTATAAATCTCTCTAGCTTTCGGACAAGAAAACCCTTCTACAGGAGAAAATATTTACATTGAACCGCCAATAGAATAAGAATCAAAATCAAATAAATTTCTTGCCTAGAGATACAAGGTATCGATAGGAATGTAAATAACTCTTCCTAGTAAAATTTGCAATAAACAAGGCGATAAGGAAGATGGGTGGCTTTATTATATAAAATAAGCACGAGCTATCTTCTCTCTCTTTCGGGTAAAAACCCTTCGACAGGTGGCCATCACATAGCACGATGGACACTGTGACAGTGTCCATCGTGCTATTGGACACTGTCACAGTGTCCATCGTGCTATGTGATGGCCACCTGTCGAAGGGTTTTTACCCGAAAGAGAGAGAAGAGAGCTCGTGCTTATTCTATATAATAAAGACACCCATCTTCCTTATCGCCTTGTTTATTGCAAAAGATACAAGGTATGTCCCAAAAGTTCCCGGACTGGGTCCATAAAATGAAGGTAAGATATATTTTAAAAAATTTATTAAAACTTTTCAAAGTAATCCCCCCTTGCTTCAACGCACCAGCGCCATCGTTTCTCCCAATTGTCGAAACAGGTTTTATAGGCCTCTTTTGGAATGCTCTTCAATGCTAACAGCGATTTTTCTATTATGTCATCCCTGGTGTCAAAATGGCTTCCTTTTAGAACTGCTTTAAGTTTGGGGAACAGGAAAAAGTCATTTGGTGCGATGTCTGGGGAATAGGGTGGTTGAGGTAGGATTTGTCTCCGTTTTTCTCCAAGTGCGCTCTGTGAGGGCGGACATTGTCAAGGTGTAGGATCCAGTCACCATTAGTACATATTTCTGGCCTTTTTTTCGAATCGCTCCCTTAGACGGCGAAGAATGCCCAAATACATTTCTTTAATAACTGTTTGGCCTGCAGGAAGATACTCGTGATGAACAATGCCCTTGTTATCCAAAAAAGCGACCAGCAACTCCTTGTTTCTGGATTTCAATATCCTGAATATTTTGAGTCTAGGCTCACCCTGACCTCTCCACTCGGCAGATTGACGCTTGGTTTCAGGGTCATAGCCATAGACCCATGTCTCGTCGCCTGTGATTATCTTGTCTTTCCATTCCGGATCCGTTCTTGTCATTTCCAACATGTCCTCATAGGTTGCAAGCCGACACAGTTTTTTTCTCATTAGTGAGGAATCTTGGGATGAATTTTGCAGGAGTCTTTTTGAGCTTCAAATCTTTGGTTACGATCCTTCCAATCGTTGTTTTAGAGATGCTTGTGTCTTGCTCTAGCTCCAGCAAAGTGGTTCGAGGATTTTCTTTTATCAAATCGGTGATTATTTGCACATTTTCATCAGTCCTTTGAAATTTTGGGCGTCCTTGACGAGGATGATCTTCAATGGAAATTCTGCCAGCTTTAAATCTAGAATGCCATTCAAAAACAGTTGTTCTCTTTTGGGCGTCATTGAGGAATGCTTTATTAAGCATTTCAAAAGTTTCGGTTGCTGATATTTAAAGTTTCACACAAAATTCTATTCAAATCCTCTGCTTCAATTTTTTGTTCCATCGTAAAATCGCCGCAGCGCTAGGTGTGACCTTTAAATAAATTAGAATGACCTTGGCGCACGCGCACGTACCGCCTCGATATAGGTACCACCGTGTTGCCAGATATTTTTTTCTATAATAAACAGTCAAATTTATTTACATTTTCATTTATTTATTTTTTTATGGACCCAGTCCGGGAACTTATGGGACATACCTTGTATTTATAAATAAAAAAATGATATGTAAAAAAAAAATTTCTTTGGAGACCTAATGTTTGTAATTTAATATTAATTAAAGGGATTATTACAATTGTTAATAATTTTTTCATGCATAAATTAGCCTTTCCTCCACCTCCTTTGTATTTTTTATAAATTATTTCATCTGTGTTATTATAACACAATGCGGCGCTGAGTTTTTATTTAAAAAATGTAATGCTTTGATAAAGGTTGGCGTTCAGCCAACCGAAATATTGGCATAAATCTTTTATTCAATTCAATATATGCCTTTTTATTATATATAGATAGACCGGTGCCCGGCTGCCAGCACTCTCTGTCTCGCCCTTTCTAAGGTGACATCCAACATGCCTCGTTCTTTTGTGCAATTCATTCACACCTGAAACCACTCTGAACATTGAGGCCACAACGACTGCATCTAACCAACCACACCATAGTCATCCTACAAGATAAACTACATTACAACATACATATATGTGGCAATATAGTGGTAATGATGTGGTGAGGTGAGAAATAATGAAACAACAAGTTTGGAAGGAATTCCAGGCAATCAGCGAGAGAGAGCGGATCGATGGGCGACCGACCCGCTGAACGACCGTTTTCCCCTGTGTACACAACCGGGGGGGGGGGAGGCTATCCAAAATAGTCCCCCAGGTGTTGACGGGCGGCCCCCTCAGGAATGTGGCCAAAATGGTCGAAAGTTAGTTGTCTTCTATCGACGTCTCTCTCTCTCGTTGACTGTAGGTTTACTTTATTATTCCTGGAAGAGCATATATTATGACATATGGCCCCCGTTGAAGAAGGCTGAACATGGTTTGAGTATACTTAAAGCTGGAGAAGCCAGGAATAGAGAAAATAATTTACAGTTGAAATTAGTTAAGGTAATGGTGACAAAATTTTATGTAAATAAAATATTGTATAGTACAAGTAAATATTATTTACAAGCAGTTTTACAACACCGGAGAGTTTGATATTTAAGGAAATTCTTGAAAATATCAAGGTTATAAAAGGCTATATACAACAAAATCTAATGTATTATAAGGGAAGTGATATGGAGGAGTGTGAACAACGAGAAGAAGAGTCACATACATATGATGAAATTCTGAAGATCATTAAGACTGGGGAACTCTACACTTTAAGATATTTTTCAGGCGGACATGGCAAGGGGAAACTTGTCATGGGCTTTCTATGCTATAGGTGTAGAGTACGAGAAATGAGATTGAGGTTGGCAATTTTGTGAGCTCAGGACTGAGGTAAATATAAAACTACATACAATGTTAGAACCTTGGCGAACAGACGAGAGGGAAACTTGCCCTGGGCCAATCTACCTTATCTATGTAGTTACTTGTGTAGCGAGTCCGAGGGGAAAAGTCCCGTGTGTAGGTGAGGAAGTCGAATGGACTTATATTTAATTTGCGGAAAGTATGCGCGCACAGTGCCAAAAATTGGGACGAGGACTGCGTTGTCCGTTACAAGTGACAAGCTGCTCGGACACGAGGTGTTTGAACCATCGTGGGAGCTTGTGCAAGGCGATGATTTCGCGGTGGGTTGAACGTGAAACCCATGTCTGCGCGAAATGATGACGGACCGGACTGAATCAGCGACGATGTTTAACGTACCTCCGTGAGAAATATCGAAGGTAGGCTATATCGCGCTGGTTTGGACAATGGACAAACATGGATTTGAAGACAGGGTCCGTGTGGCGAACGTGTGGCGCGAGAAGAAGAAGCGAACTGTGTCGCTCGATGCAGATTGTCCAAGTGCGAACAAAAAGTAGTTGATAAACATCTAGTAGTTAGTCAATCTGCATCCTGTGACGAAAACGCCATTGGCTAGATGGTGTGGGTCGGTGGATATGCTAGAGATGAACTACGAAATATATTATTATTAATGAAGGGCGAAGGTTAGGATTTTGAAATGACAATATAGAAGTTCGATAATTGATTAATCAATAATCTACTTATATATTTGCCTTATTCTGTCTGTTTGTCTGTTTGTCTGAAGCTCACGGATGGGATTTTTCATAACCATCGGTGGTTCAGTGGTAGAATGCTCGCCTGCCACGCGGGCGGCCCGGGTTCGATTCCCGGCCGATGCATTTTTTTTTTTTACAATTTTTAAAACTCATTTATATATTATACAAGAATGACATCCACGGCGCCAATTTATAATTGTAACGAATAGTATTTGAATAAAAGCATTTAATCGGGTAAAACCCGGGCGTTTCCCGGGTCATTCGTATATAATAATTGTATAAACGAATGAAAGACAAAATCACCGCGAATGTTTCTTTTTTCAAGGCAATTTCTTTTTAAGGCAATTATCGTTATTTATCGTTAATTTTTGTTTCGATTTTATTGAAAAAAAAAACGATATGGTGCCTTTAAAAAATGATCTTTATTACTATGCAGTTTTCTATTTAGTCAATATACCTAAGTTCATGTTGCAAATGTAATTATCTCTATCGATTTAGTAGGTGAAATGCAAAAAAAAAAAAAAATCGACATGATGAAATCTTTATGAAAATTCACATTTTTATTTTTATATTTTCAAGACACACACAGTTTGGGGCGGGACGTTTCACAAGAGAGACATCCACGGCGCCAATTTATAATTGTAACGAATAGTATTTTAATTAAAACATTTTAAAAACACACAGTTTGGAACGGGACGTTTCACAAGAGTGACATCCATGGCGCAAATTTATAATTGTAACGAATAGTATTTGAATTAAAACGTTTTTAAAATATATACGCACTCGGGTAAAACCCGGGCGTTGCCCGGGCCATTCGTCTAGTTCTCTATAAAGGTCCTGAGCTGGTATAAGGTTAACAAAGTTGTAAGAATGAGAGGGGCATTAAGGGCAGATAGATAAGAGTCACCAAGGGTTGGTTGTAAGCAAGGTTCACGTGGTGGTTGGAATTCTTCGACGCCTGAATTACAGGGTGAATTTTGAATCGATTAGGAAAGAAATTATTTTTCGTGAGCCGTGCTTACAAAATTTTAGGTGCTGGAGGCATATTTTTATAAATAAATTGATTATGAAAATAAATTGTTAATAGTAAAAATCGTAAAGCGTTAATAGGTAGAATTCCCTTTTTTTTCTTTTTTTTTTAAGTTACGTTAAAATGGAAATTATTTAATTAAAATGACGATTGTTAAATTCTAATGGTAAGATAACTAATTAAATGGGTTACAAATATCTAGCTAAATAGTATGGAGAATAAAACTATTGTTAATAGGCGTGGCGAAAATAAATGGAGTTAATTATGTAAAGATTGGCATCAGAGTTTACAAGGAGTGAGTTCTTTAAAGAACGAATGGAAGGGGTAAAACAATTTCACTTACAGGTTATGCTGGTTTAGAGAGCAGGTAAGTTCATTGAGATTCGGGAGAGTTCTGTCTGTGACACTGTGCGTACCAGTGTTGTACATCACAGTAGCGGCAGGGATATGGCGGAGTCTTGTCCATGATGATGGAAGGTGTCCTGCTCTGGCGCGGCGATCGTTCTTGGGCAGATCTATTGCTGGAAGGAGTGCGTGGCAGCTCCATCTCCGACGTAGGTGAATACTTCTTCGGGATCACGGTTCAAAGGTTGGCGAAGAAGGGGTTGAGGGCTCGAAGAGGAGTGGTTACAGTTAAGTTGGGTTTGGTCGATCATCGTGGCTTGGCTTCTTGTTTCTTCATACTCCGGTATATGAGGGATTTGCTTCCCGGCCAGGTCTTATCCTGTCGACTTTCAATGTGGCAATATAGTGGTAATGATGTGGTGAGGTGAGAAATAATGAAACAACAAGTTTGGAAGGAATTCCAGGCAATCAGCGAGAGAGAACGGATCGACGGGCGACCGACCCGCTGAACGACCGTTTTCCCTGTGTACACAACCGGGGGGGGGGGGGGGGGGGGGCTATCCAAAATAGTCCCCAGGTGTTGACGGGCGGCCCCCTCAGGAATGTGGCCAAAATGGTCGTAAGTTAGTTGTCTTCTATCGACATGTCTCTCTCTCGTTGACTGTAGGTTTACTTTATTATTCCTGGAAGAGCATATATTATGACATATATATATATGAAAAAAACAATAGAAAAAATAAAAATAAGTGGGTCAGGTGTTGATATTAAAAATAAAGAAAGCATATCCTGAACAGGAGCACATGTGCTTTACAGAAGGCAGAGCGCCATCTGGTGGAACAGAAATCAACTAAACATTGATTTAGCCTGTTCCCTGATATTTGGCCAACCCCAATTTCTTGATATATCAAGAAAAGCCATCCACGAACGCGTTTCGCGCTGTTGGCTCTCGCCAGCGTGGAGTACTTCAGAAATTAGGTTGGCCAAATATCAGGGAACAGGCTAAATCAATGTTTAGTTTATTTTTGTTCCACCAGATGGCGCTCTGCCTTCTGTAAAGCACATGTGCCCTGGTCAGGATATGTTTTCTTTATTTTTAATATATATATAATATAAATAATGAGAGAGAGAGAGAGAAGAGAGAGATTGAAACTGATTTATTATTATAACGTCCATATAATATTATATAAGGTTAAATACATAAGATAGATAAATAAGATTAATAATGATAGATATATGAATAAATAGATAAAATAATTGATAAATATACATATATATATGTCATAATATATGCTCTTCCAGGATTAATAAAACAAACCAACAACCAACGAGAGAGAGATGAGCAGCTAAAGCGAGACACTTTAGACAACTAACCTACGACCATTTTTTGGCCACATTCCTGAGGGGTGGGGGGGGGGCGTCACCACCTGGCGACTATCCTGGTTAGCCCCCCGGTTGTGTACACAGGAAAAACAGTCGTTCAGCTGATAACGTCTCGCTCGCTCTCTCTCGGCTGGCTGCCTGGAGGATTGCTCTAACAACTCGTCGTGTGATTATTTCTCTCCTCACCACATCTACCACCATATCATATCACATATATATATACAAGGTCTTCATTGGTGGCGCCCACCGCGAGAAAGACTCCGCCACCGATGGACTGCGAGAGTTCTTTCCCACAGAGTGGGCAGGTCGAGGTGATGGCTGGCATTACCCAACTCAAGACCAAGATGGTACTTGTAGATGGTAGCTTTCGCCACATTTGTGATATTTATTGCCTCGGGATGGAGGCCGACGCCGAAGAGCATGGCCTGCAGATCCAGGGGCAAGTCGCAGGAAGCGAACACCTCCCGGAGCAGGGGGCCCACGGCTCGGCAACTCCAAAATCTGTGGGTTAGCGACCCGTCGCTGGACCCACAAGCGGCATAGTTGGCACGCCTCGAGGCAGGATGGTCAGGATGGGGTAGGGCGTGGAGGGCCAGCCGTAGGGCGACATCTGCGTCATGCCCCGAGAAGCAGTTGCGACGCAGGTCGGCCCAGGGGATGGAGCGGGGCACATCCACGGTAGAGATCCACCGCTCAGCTAGCTCGGCAACAGGATACTCCTGGAGCCGTGCCGAATCAAGTGCCCGGCGTGCCCTCTGGCTGGTGAGGCGGGTAATGGGAGTCGCCGATCCCCGCAGGACGATGGTCTCAGCCTCGTACTCCGCATGATAGCTGGAGCTGGCGTTTTCCCGCAGGAGACGTTGGCAGAAGGCCCCCAGATGCTGCGCGTCCAGGAGCGCGGCCCTGTTGAGCGCGCTAGTGCAGGGGCGATATCGGAGAAGTCCCCGACAGTCGCTTGTAGGCAGCGCTCGGGAGCCAGCAGGTCTGGCGGCCGCAGGAACCTGTTGTCACCTCGAAGACGCAGGGACCCTAGGCTGGCGGGATGAAGAACCCGGTAGTCAAGCTCGAGGACGCTGGACGCGGCCTCCCACAGGCTCAGCAGTCTCCTCCTCCTAGGCGAGTGCCAGACGTCAGGAGCCGGCGGCGTCAGCCACGCCCGGCTGCGGACCAACCAAGAGTAGCCGTTGGCGGCGCCACGAAGAGAGGCCTGGACCCCCTTCAGGCAGGCGAGCCGAAGAGGGAGAGAGAGATCTTATAATTTTTTAAACTATGTATTAAATGGAAAACTGCGTAGCTGAATTAATAATTAAATAGGTTT
>CP092867.1:118471733-118497114 GCA_030710605.1 Cordylochernes scorpioides
GAAAGGAAAGAGAAAAGAGGAATGGAAATAAAAAATATAAATTAATAGACGAATAACCATGACAACATCCGAGAGGATATATATTGTAGAATTACGGCCTAAAATTATTGTAAATATTTATATATACAATTGTAGAAATATACATATATGTTGGCGCAAGTGTCCCTAGGGGAACATAGCGCTTTAAATTGAAATAAATAAATATATAGCATAAAAAACTGTTTTTTAACTAAACATATGTCATTCAGAACAATACATTTAATAAGAATCCAAATTCAAATTTTACCTTTAAAAAGCTATCGTCTGAATAGAACCATAATCCCAATTTAATTAGTTCCAGACTTTTTCTAATTTAGATTTAGGCAGGTCATGCTCCATGTATATATTACTTTACTCGGATTGTGTACTTCTTTTTCAGTTTATATAGTTAATAAATATACTTTATTGAGTAAAATTAATCATTCCTCCAAGGACAAGTATCTTGTCAAAACATTTTTATTGTTCTCTAGCTTTCAGGCACGGACGCCCTTCTACAGTAAAAACCCTGGTATAATAATACGCCAATAGAACACGAGTTAAATATAATCGGATACTATTTTACATAATTTTATAAAATTCTATAGATATAGAAATATATTTTTTATAATAACCATTATCTAAAGAGACAAGGGTCACCTCTCCCGTCAAAATAGACGTCTAAAACCAGATTTAATCTAAAATTTCCATCAATAACCATTATACAAATGGTAACAAAATATTTAAAAAATATATATATATGTAGTAATGTATTTGTTGTATCTTGTTGGATGAATGCAATGTGGAATGTTGGTTTGCAGTCGTGGTGGCCACAATGATTAGAGTGGGTTCAGGCGTGATTGGGATTACACAAAAGGACGAGGCATGTTGGATGTCACCACAGAGATGGCGAGAGAGAAAGTGTAGCCGACACCGGTCAGGGGAGAACTGTCTAGAGGGGTCTGTCAATCCTCGTGTCTCAAAGCGGACTAATCTGTTTGAGTAAGAAGGGGGCATACCCGACTTGTTTTTCGGACTATTTTCCGGCTTTCTGGCGCCGACTGTAACTCACTCGATTTTATTTGGCACTTTGGCAATTACATATACATCTATACAACACATGGAGACATAGATATATATTGGAATATATTACAACATATATATAATAAGAAGACAAACAAATAAATAAATATAGGTCACTAGAAAATAACTTATTGATGATTATTTTATAGAAGATATATTTTACTTTAAAATAATAATTATATTTTAAAGTTAATTTTATTCTCACACAAAAAATATATAAATAATTTTATTTATAAATCCCTTATCCTCTGCAATAAATACAAAATTAAAAAAGAGTGAGGATATGGCTTATAGCAGTGATGAAACCTTCAAGCGGTTTCACCATTTTAATCTCCAGAACGCGCTATACTATTGTATCATCAATTATATTAGGCTGTTACAGTTCACCTGCTTTTCATATGTGTATACATATGTTGCACTTCAGTAAAAGGAGTTGCTAACTTCTACCCACCATGATTATCATGGCCACGTGTACTAGGGATAATAAAAACAAGTTCCTGTTCACAAATACCTTTATTAGGTACATACTACTCAATAAGAACAACCTAGCTAATGATATTGAGAGTGGATAATACGTGCAGGTTCTTCACATTGTATTCACATATTTACAAGGTTAGAGCCTTGTGGTGCGATATCGTGGATTTGGAATGTTATTTCTTCTTTAATGGCTTCTTATCCACACACACAAATCTTTATTAAGACCAGCGGTCTTATACAGATTCACCACAGAAAGAAAGAATAGATGGAGCTCCTATACTCCAGGCAGCGCAGCACCCAACAACAGCCTCCTGGTCCGACGCATGTCCAATGGCTTGTTATCCTCATTTATTTTTTCTTCGCCTTATATATATATATATATGTTATAAAAACAAATGAGATTTTCTGCTTGAATTTAGATCATGTTGAGGATTATGGTAATGGAAATGCAGTCGTGGTTGAAATAATAATAAAAATGGTTTTAATCAGAGGTCGCTTTAATTGAGCTAAGGAATGTATAAAAAACATAATTTGGTAAAAGTACTGCCTGGCTTAAGGCGAGTAGAACAAGGAAAACAAAAAAATTATTCACATAATGTACAAAAGTTTTGAGCCGGCCATCGGGAAAGAACAACAATGAGTTTTTAAAGGGGAAGAGTGACCTCTGGCGGTCGATTTAGCAGAGTATTTGAATCTATGAAATTAAAATTAAAAAAAAATATATTTTAATATAACATATATATATATATAAATTTTCCGCGCCCCCCCCGCCCTTGTATAGGTTAAGTCTTAATTGTTAGAGGAGTTGCCTCGGCTTGGGTTTCCTTTTCTTCGTTTATTGTTTATAATTGCAAGTTTCTTGGAAGGCAATTTTAAAGGTTTTCTGAATTTTTTGTAGTATATGAATGATTGTCCCATTATTAAGTCGTAAGTATTTTCTATCTTGCTTCCTTTCTAATAATACTGCTCCTGATAAACCATTGGCCTCTTTTATCATCTTGATTATCTTGTTTTCAAAGCTTTAGAATTTTTTAACTTAGTTTTATTTGCGGTTATGAAACGGGGTGGCGTCATAGGTAAGTTGTTTGTGATTTGGAACAATGTGCTAATTGTATATCAAAAACGACCCTTCTATTCAAATACGTATAGCTCTAGAAGAAGGGGAATATCTGGAAGATTGATATAAAGCAATAACGCGCCATCTATATGTGAGAAATGAAAGCATTCAAGCACGAAAGTTTATTTTACATACAAAACAAACTTCTACTATCCTTACTGCAAAGACACAATATATTGGGAAGGCTTGGCTTATCAGTGCTGAACCCTCCCAGGGGTTTCACCAATTTAATCTACCAGACCACTTTCTAATGTCTATACTGTGTTTGACAATTCTTATATATACTGTATGCACTACGGGTGGAATCTCAGAAATGGTATTCAAGAAAACTATGGACATAAGCTTTAGGACAGTAGAGAGAGATTCACACATATATATATATATATATATATAAGTAAAATTCAAAGTTAGTAAGTGATGCAACATTATAAAATCGAGTAAAAATAATTATAAGTATAGAAGATTAAAATAAATGTGTGTGTGATCAGCATGATCGTTCATATAAGCTTTTTTTATTTGAAAATATTCAAAATCATGGAAAAACTTGAGATATATTTAAAATGAGTGATTAATAAAAATGCATAAAATATTCAAAAGACATGCAAGCATTTGAAGTGCTAAAAATATAAAAGTAATGATAGTAAGATATTATGAATATATATAAAAGTAGGAAATACATGTTCATGTTTATGTTCAAGCTAGACAGTCTCCAAGTGAACATAGATTGAGATTGATGTAGAGGTGTCGACGATGGTAATTGACATGTGGAGTTGTTCTGATGTGATGTTGGGTTAAGTTGAACAGTGATACCATAGCTGCGCTTTCTGCTTGTCGATGGAGATATGGCGACCATGGAGATTGTGGGGTAAGTAATGATAGTTGAGGCCGTGTGGTGGTTGGCAAATAAAAGAAGAAGAGAATGGAGATAGTGATGCGACGGTATATGTATAGCAGCTATAGACGGTGGAAAAGATGAGTGGTACAAGGTTGGGATGTTGTGTGGGATGATACAAGTTGGTGATTGAAGGTATTACATCGAATATTGAAGTAGCGATAGGTGCTTTAAAATTTGAAGTGAGTTGTTGAAGGATATGTTTGGTTAGTTTTTTTTTCGAGTGGGTGGACGTGTCTCAATGCCATTACAGTGCTGCTCACGAGGGTAAACAAAATCTGAATTAATTTCCCTTGGTAAGATATATTGTGATAAATAGGAGGGAGAGAGAACTTGGATCTGGTGGCTAAGTTTTGGTTAGTAAAAGTATATTTGGACGAGGAAAGCGAAGACTAGAACGCAGCTGATTCCACACTCGCATTTTCAGTGAAACGCTAACCTATGCATGGTGGATTCTGTGGCCACTGGACATGTGTCGGACCTGGAGGATGTTGGGTTCTGCGCTACCTGGAGTATAAAAACTCCACTATGCTTCTTTCCTGTGGTGAATCTTTATAAAACCGGTTATCTTAATAAAGCTGTATGTGTGTGTGCGTATGTAAAGGCATATCTGTCTAATTGATTTAGTTTGTACAGAAATCGATTTTGTAATTCACTAGAAGTTCTTTTCGTGAGAACATGCTATGGCGGTCCTGTGGAGGTGGGTTTGGAATTTGTTCTGTTGATGGATGTAGTTTATGTGAACGTGAGATATATTTTTTCAAGAAAAAAAAAACCAAAAGTTTTTCTTTTGAAAGTAACGTAATTTAAATCAGTAGTTTTGTTAAAATGGAATATTTTACAGAAAAACAATGGTGAAAATAGCCTGACACTGGGATGAAGTGAATGACAATCTCCCCTCCTGACAATGAAAGCGGGGTCCTCTAAGGATAGCAACATAACTATTGATAGAGTTTGTTTTCAAATTTAAAGTTAGATATTGATAGATATAGCTGAGACCTACAGAGTAATGTTTTTTTGAACTTTATGAAGGATTAGTTATTTTTAATATTTCTCTCTAGTTATATATTATCAGATGGTGGGACAGACTGGGAATAAAGCCAAAACACTAAATGTGCCACATTGCAACCTAGTGTTGGTTTTGAGAATGTCTCAATTCCTTTATAGAATCCGTTATACAGTAGAACCTTCCTGTAATGGACACCTAATTACAGAGCCAAAGTGTCCTTTAGAGACAGGTGTCCTTTCACCGGAAAATTGCAAAATAGTAAAAATGGTAATTTTGTAAAAATGAAAACTGTCCTTTGTAGATAGGTGTCCTCTAGCTTGAGTATCCTCTCATGGAGTATGTTCTACTTTACTTTTTATTGAATATCTATTTGTTTGACGGTTGACAGAAGAGATAGGTACGATAATAGGTGTTATATAGTTAAATAAAATTAAGATTACTCACCAGATGAAATTACTTTATTTCAGTTATTTATATTCAAAAGGTTACATTCATTTTATTTTTATTTTATTTATGCATTCTAAATCAAGGTTTACATGACGCTTTTATTCTTAACGCTTTCTATAATGATGATCTATATATTTTTAACGCAGAATACTACAATAGGAATCGAGATAAAGACAACTGTTTGATGGCAAACATTATTCTTTATTAGGTGAAGAGGGTTTTTTATCTCTCGTTATTGGATATTTTGCTGTAGAACATATTTCTGATATCGTTCTTTTCTTGAAGGTGAAAATATATAAGGGCACTAATCTTAAAATAATTATCTGATAATTCCTCAAACACAGCTCCAAATAATTATTATACTGATAACGAATTCATAACATATTTTGAAATTAAATAGATTGAAGATGATAATGAGGTCGTCTTATTTGATGTATGAAATTATGTACCATTATAATTGATCTTCGTATTGGATTTGGCAATACATTAGAGGCAGTAAGGATACTGAATAATCAAATTAAATAATGAAACAAAATATGTATTTATAAACACTCTTTTATATCTCACAATTTGATTAAAAACCTTTTTTAAAATTAATTTTTCATACGATTAACTCATTCTTATCACTTTATTGTAGATAATATTTAATGTAATGTTTTCACTGTAATATATTTTAGATAAATTTCATATAAACATCCTGGACTTGGTAGTAAAGGAAATCTACACTTTCGTCTTTTAAATAATTATTTGATATTATAATTATTTATTATTTATATTTTTATTATTTATTATTAATTATTTATTTTTTATTTAATTAATTATTTATTATTAATTATTTATTTATTATATTTATCATAATTTGAGGGCAGGTTTTATTCGGCGGTTTATATAACCCTAGTCTAGAGACTCCTTTTTTTGGCAAACAATAAAACCGAAAAAAAATTCTATCATCTTATAAAATGTTTGTCTATAGTTCAAATGGTCATAATGGGTCAAAATAAGTGCAGTGTAAATATTGATTTATGTGTTATAATATCCGCGCGCGTTGATATTCATATGAATGTATGCACTTTATTCACCTGCCGATTTGTTTCCTACTGTCATATGACCTTAACAATCAATTCATCCCCTTGAGTAAAATATAACGATCATGTTACTTCAGCTAAGTTGACTAAATCTTGGTGTCAAATGAATAACAGAGGGTATAAACCTCAGAATCCCCAATTAAAAAAAGAAATCACAAAAATATTTTCAACATAGATATACAGTATGAAGTATATACAGTATATAGACATTCATTCACATTTTTAAAAAACAAATTTTAATTCAAGTGTTATTTTCAAAAATAAATAAAAGGTGTAATATAATAGAAGAATTATGGAAGCATATACCTCCTACTATTCGAAGGCGACATTGTGATTTGGGAGACTCCAAAATAAATCATCAGATAAATATTAATTAACTCAAAATATTTCGAAGAAAGTTTATTAAATTTGAACCAAATGAAATCAAGGTTTATAATTTTTAGAAATGGAGGACGACTGAGTTTTGGTGTTGAAATTATTACTCTTCCCGATATATGCCTAACTCAACTACTCGAGATATCAAGAATAAGAAATATCGGGTTTGCGGAAAGTTTGGCCAACATACTCAATTAAATCGGATTTTCTTGGTTAATCCACTGCCAATCATATAAGCATGGTCCAGAGGAAAATAGCAAAAGAAAAATCTATTAAAAAATGAATTTGTCAAAATAGATAATTCTAAATTCTATCCTCACTATAAGTAATTACATAGTTCATTTTTGACTGAAAGCTAATTTCTTAGGGACCTTCTATTTACAGTAAAACCTATATTGCACAACCGAGAATTCTCAATTATTTTTTTTAAGGAAAACCACACAAAATATATTTAGTGAGGGGAGATACAATATGCCATCTTTGCAAAGAAAATATTAGCAATTGGAATAATTTATTACATCTTTTAGGTACCAGTATATTAGCGAAGAAAGAGAGACGTTCTTCTCAAAAGTAAACGACAGCCAACTTACCACAGTACAAAGTATTTAACCAGCGACATATCAAGTCGAATGGTTGCTCTGTCCCTTTTATAACTTCTACGAGGCAGTAAGTAGGAAAAATAAATCAGATTTATCGTCTTCTCCTCCACTACATGATGATGATTGATGTGGATATCGTCGCAAGCCGGCAATGAGAGAGGAGAATCTGTGTAAGACTGGTGATTAATTAATTAAGGATTTCTGTGTGTATAATAAAAGATCGAGATATAATATTCGCACATATTTTTAGTTCTATATTTTTTTGAAATTTTCACATGTATGTGTGTGACGGGCTAATGTTTTATTTTATCATAAATCAACATTAATATATACAATAACATAATAAAAATAAAGTTATTCATCTAAATAAATAAAACTTGTAGAGTATACACATATTTCTAACTTATATACTGTTTTGACATTGATTACCACCTTATATTTTATTAATTTAATATATAATATAAGTATTTTATTGGATTGGTTCAACATATTTTAATGTGAAAGGGAGAATTTGGAGATGGTTGACTTTCTTTGGTGAATCTCAACACATACCAATATGAAAAAATCTACGGTTTCAATCGTTTACGAAGATTTTGGACGATTCTCGAACCTTCTTTCATATTAAATCCGTCCTAGAATTTTGTCAAATTATGTTTTCAACGAGTCCTCGGAGATATATCGCATTCAAGGAATTATTTTCTATAAAACGGATCGCACAGGATAGACCATCGTGTTGGGATCCAGCGAGTATGGCGGACCCAGTATTTGCCCTAAAAGCTTGAAAACATTTCTTTTGCAGACGGCGATTGTCGATTAAAAAATATAGATTTTTCCATTACAGATATCTTTCTCTTAAAGATAGAGGTTGTCTGGCCGGCATACTTCGCCCAATATATCTTTTTATAGGTAAAATATTTACTGGCCAAAATATCTTTAGTTTTAAGATATCTTTCTGTATGTATGATTACAATCCTTTTTTAATAGATATATTCTATATAGAGGTTATTTAATTACAAAATAAAAAATGCAATAAGAGAGAGAGCAGCTTACCATTGGTAGGAGAGTGTCGTTCTCCACCGACATGATGGCGCCAGTCCTGAAGTCTGAAAAAACCACACCATGAATGATATTCATTGTTGTAATTATGACCCTACTTTATTTATCATACACACAATGCATTTATAGTAATTTCAACAATTTTAACTGAACAGTAATATAAAAATGTAGAGATGAATGATGTTTTTCAGCTGAAAACCCCTGATATCAATTCAGGTTATTCTGGTCAAAATGTTAAAAGTGGCAATTCTAGAATATTTCAGGTTATTCTGGTCAAAATGTTAAAAGTGGCAATTCTAGAATATTTCAGGTTATTCTGGTCAAAATGTTAAAAGTGGCAATTCTAGAATATTTCAGCGATGTAATAATCTGTTGTAATTTGTATAGCCAATATATGCCTATATATATTGTTGCATCGATTTTAATGCGCCCTACATTTATTCAAAATATTCTATGATATTTAATATTTATTTAAAACAGATTATATTATAAGGGTACCATTCATTTTTATAGTTTTATTCCTTTTGTAATACCTTTTATTGTACATATACTTGTATCTTGATTAGTTATCGGAGCGAGAGAGGACCTAGACCAAGACTGCGGATCACGACCTACGAGGAAGACAACGAATAAATAAACACAATAACTTTAAAAGGTTTTACTTTTATTTACTTTTCTTTATTTGCCTTAAGTATGGAAACCCGCTCGGTGTATAACACCAACAAGGAGGAAACCAAGATCGATGATCCTGAAAAGCTGCAACTTGGCGCAACAATATCGCAAATTTGTTAGATTGGTTTTGGTATGTTGGCTAGCAGTTATTGGATAGGACAGACCGCTGATAGGTGTGAGCTGCTGATGTACATATAATTTTATCTACCTCAATTTCTTTAATCTCTTGTCCTTCCTTATTGTTTATAAATACCTTCAAGATCTCGTAATTATCAACGTTCTTTATCTTCTACGAATCTATAATTTTTCCCAAAGATAAATCATGATCTTTTGGAATAGATTGGAGAGAGAACTTGCAATATTTATAATTTCTCTAAAGTCTTCGTTGATATATTAACTAATATTAATTTAGAACACTCTCTTTATAACTTTGTGCTTAGTTTAATTTAGAAATATTTCGACTATACCTTGCTGCAACTCTATTTTCCATGCTCACATTTAAACGCCTAAAAAATATTTGTTATTGCCACCTAATGTTGTCCACAAATGCATATAAAGATGCTCTTTCCTGAAGGGTGTACTCCTAAATATAATAAATTTAATCTTTTCATAATATTTTTCGGTAATATGAATATTGATATATATGATAAATGAAATATTTTTCGTTTCGAATTATATTTTGTAGAACAAACTTCTCTGTAAAGTCGACGGCCTCAAGTTGCGGGTTTAGATTATTTTGTTTTTGTTTCCTTTGGCCGGTACAAATCTTTCTGTAGATATGTAAATACGTAATCATTTATTTTCTTTATTCTTCACGCCTTTAGTCAGGTATTATTCTCTCCCATTATGTCTTATATATATTTTTCGATACAATTAAGTAAATTGTGATTTAAATTTATTTTATTGTATTTTTTCTACAAAAAGGTCAAGTTGTGGTACTATTGGCGTAATGCTCATGTGGAATATTTTATTCTTGTGCATAAATATAATTGTTAAAGAATATATACCATTGAAGAAACAATATCTACAATATAAAATCAAATTTCATCTACGTGTCTGTTTTCGTACTTTCTACCAAATAACAATTGGCACTTTCTTTTTAATATATTTCAATTAATTAAATACACTATTTAAAACATCATTAGGTAGTCTTAACATACAAATTCTTTCCTTTTATTTACTATTGAATGCAAAAAACTACACCAATATAAATATTCAAATATTTATTCCTCTAAATAAATAATATTTCGTTAATGGACATAAAATTGCGGATATGTGATTTTTTAATTTACCAAAGTGAAGGCACAATAGAAAACTGTGAAATACGTGGATGAAAGAACCTGAACAACAAACACGAGTTAATCTTTCCTTCACAATACAGGAAATTTTATTTCAAAACTCCGGAGGAAAACAGCATTGTTTAACAGGTTTTGTTGCGGGAAACTGTTCCTTTGTGATGTCAATCAATACCATATGACGGCCGCAGACTAATGCAATTTTCTTCTGCTTACCTTCACATACAAGATTTTCTAATATATTTTTTCATTTTTATATAATAATATTATTTATATCTCGTTTATATTGTTTTGATGAAAATGTATATGTCCGAATATGTTTTAAATCAATATATTGATAAATATTAGCGTTCATATATGTGTTGTTGAAGCAAGAAAATTATTATTCTTTGAGTGTGAAAGCTTGTAAAAAATAGGAACTTACCCTCTATTATTATTTTTTTTTGTCGTCTGTTTTGTACAAGTTGAATCAGGTTAGAACGATGTATGTAAATTAGATGATTCTTTTGTTGCCCTTAAATACGAGGTAATTAACTCGTTTCTCTCTCTATATCTAAAAATGTTTAAAGTTTAATAAATTTATTTTATAAATCTGAGATTTGTCTTAAAAACGATTCAACAGTTGTTCTGTGTGTGAGGTAAAACTCTCTTTTATACTAAACGATTCTAACAAATTATCTTCAGAAAATCAGTATTTAAATTGAATATATTTCTATAAAAAAATAAACACTAATATTTACTCGTTGAAAGTAAAATCACGTCGAACTCTTATTTTCTTGAAAGTGTCAATTTCGAATCGATTATTTCTCATTATATATATATATTATATAAAGAAATTAGATTTGATTTTTCTGCTTGTATTTATGATCATCTTGGGGATTATGCTATGGAGTTATTTGTTGGTTCTTTTCAGTACTATATGGTATTGATGATGCAGTCGTGGTTAAATTTTTGATAGAATAATTATAAAAATGGTTTTGATCAGTAATTGCTTTTATTGTGCTAAAGGAATATATAAAAACATAATTTGGTAAAAAGTAATGCCTGGCTTAAGGCGAGTGAACAAAGAAAACAAAAGATTATTTACATAATGTACAAAGTTTTGAGCCGACTAACGGGGAAGAACAACAACGAGTTTTTATAGGGGAAGAGTGACCTCTGGCGGTCGATTTAGCAGTATTTGTATCTATGTAATATATTTTTAAATAAAATAATATTTTAATATAACATTTTAAATAATAACTTTATATAACATATATATATATTAAAAAACAAAAGAAAAAAATAGAAGATAAAAAGATCAGGTGTTGAAATCAATATTAAGAATGGCATATCCTGACCAGGAGCACATGTGCTTTACAGAAGGCAGAGCGCCATCTGGTGGAACAGAAATCAACTAAACATTGATTTAGCCTGTTCCCTGACATTTGGCCAACCCAATTTCTTGATAAATCAAGAAAAGCTATCCACGAACGCGTTTCGCGCTTTTGGCGCTCGTCAGTGTGGAGTAGGCCGAACCATTGCGACCAAAAAATATTTTTTGATCCCAATGGCTTCCTGAAAAACCAAGAAATGGGTAATTAAGGCCAAACCTGCGTAAATACGCTTAGCACATTAAAAAACAAAAGAAAAAAAGATAAAAAGATCAGGTGTTGAAATCATGTGCTCCTGGTCAGGATATGCCCATTCTTAATATTGATTTCAACACCTGATCTTTTTATCTTTTATTTTTTCTTTCGTTTTTTTTTAATGTGCTAAGCGTATTTACGCAAGTTTGGCCTCAATTACCGATTTCTTGGTTTTTCAGGAAGCCATTGGATCAAAAAATCTTTTTTGGTCGCAATGGTTCAGCCTACTCCACGCTGACGAACGCCAAAAGCGCGAAACGCGTTCGTGGATGGCTTTTCTTGATTTATCAAGAAATTGGGTTGGCCAAATGTCAGGGAACAGGCTAAATCAATGTTTAGTTGATTTCTGTTCCACCAGATGGCGCTCTGCCTTCTGTAAAGCACATGTGCTCCTGGTCAGGATATGCCATTCTTAATATATACGTATATGTGAAAAATAATAAAAAATAAAAAGGTCCGTTGTTGATATAAAAATCAAATAAGAGAGAGGATAATCCTGACCACTAATATGAGCGTTTTTCAGATGGCAGATATATATATTTTAAAATTTGAAGTTACATACGAATCCGACATATATTATCAATATTCCAAATATTTTGTTATTTAAAATAGTGGGAAACATTAGTTAATGACAGAAAAACCTTAATATAAGATTGTCCTAAAACTTCGTGGTTTTCTTAAAACGTTGTTTTTCTTATTGCTTAGCGAATAATATTATTACGGCGAATACATAATAGAATCACTTTATACATAATACAAAGACATTATACATAACGCATCGAATAATATTATGGCTAATAATATTGGTATTTCGATTTTTTGAAAATGTTTACGAACTTTTGGGACAACATTGTATAAAGAACATATCTAAATTAAAATTATATAGGAATATTTATGATAATTTTTAGAATGGTATTAAAATCTAACATGATGAAGACATCTGTGATTACTACCATGACCAAATAGTAAGAAAGATATTGTCGGACAAGATACACGGGTAATTTATAGGAATGGTAATTCTGTAAGGAAGACATTTTATTAGTCACGATCGTCCAGGCTACAATATCTCTCTCCGTCTATTAGACGTGTAATTGGAATAGCACGTGCTGGCGTGCTAGGACAGCATTCAAAACTCACATTTCACTTGTACAACATTTCTTTTCTAACTCTTTATTTCAATAATAAATTTTGTAAAGTTTTCTATCCATATATGTCAATAAAAAAATGTGTATATGTAATGATTTGTTGAGTTGCTGTTAACTCTTGTAGAATACTGTCGGCTCACTGTAATATTTTGTTGAGTTTGATGTCGACTACTGAAATAAGTTGAAGTTCTGGTAAGCCTTGTGTAGAGTTTTCCAGTACCTCTCTGCACCTTGGAAGACCTTTAAAAGTTCTCACAAAATACAGGCAGTCGTGGTCGAGCAGAGTGGAAAGTTTGGGAATGCCCACACAATAAACGAAGACACAATTGCACTAAGAAAGTTCCGTAACAGATAAAAATTGAGCTAGGAGCGAAATATGGAGAGCTAGAAGATTTCTTACTCGTCTACATGATGGATGGGATGGAACTCAGGTACGACCGACGTGAGCTGACGCTAAGGGTGAACTAACTCAACTCTACTGTCAAGTGACTGTAAAGTGATGTATTTATAGGTTAAAGACGGGGGGGACCTTATGTGACAGGGGACGTTTCTGAGAAAGGGGGCCCCTTACCTGCCCAGGTGTGAGAGGGGTCTCTGCATTCCACCACATGTGACAGTGTGGGTGGCCTTGTCGTGGGAATTGTAAATCTACCTGATTTATGACTTCCATCTTTAAATCATCTATAGATGTGTTTCTATATACAACATGACAATCTTGTTATACGTAATTATACAATATAGGGTTGTTGGTTTAAATTACCATAGATGAGCCCGGGAGTGAAAGGGTTTATCCGGGTTTAGGCGGGTAAAGCCTCTCTAACACAGGTAAGTAATTAAAGTAATTAATATAAACTGTGAGGGTTAAAAAGGCTATAACAAGATGATATTTGTTGGATATATAAAAGTGAAATAAAAATGACATTTTGTTTGATTAACAAAAAAAGATGATTAAAATAAAATGATGACACATAAAATTCACATTCTAGAGAATATTGGTTGCGTTGGACAGGGTTAGTAGTTGAAGAATATGCAATTGTTAGAAGTGCACATGTAAACCAAATACTCAGGTCCAGGTGCAAAGCGAGGATATAGACTTGAGCTGTCTTCCTTGGCAATGTTTCACTTGCGATCCTATATAACGGGTTAAAGTGGTTTGTCACAATTTTAGGATTATTGGGTAAAAAGTTGTTGAAGAAAAAGTTGCTTATTAATATGATTGAGGAAAGGAGTGAAATAGAGCCATGCGATAAGTAGAATTGTAGCGACAGTAGGTGATCTAACTTGACTCGAAATCAAAGGTTGAATGTGGTCCGCTAGAGCTGGAAAAAAAAAAGTTGAAAGTTGAAAAAAGTGAACGCTTTGTGAATGCGTTGGTGATTTGCTCTGCGGATGAAATGAAATAAACTCTTGAAGCTTGTTCAGACCAGAAGTTTGGATTTGTAAGTCTGGGGAACTGCGTTCAAAGAGTTTGTTGAATTACGAAATCAAAAAAAAAAAATAAATTGTCAAGCAGTGTTGTCGTTTCCTACGTTGATGTGACGCAATGACTGAAAAGATAGTGATGAAAAATATAGGGAATTGGTTTAAAGAATATGATTGTTGAAAACGATTGTTGTAGATGCCCGATAGAGGATGATAAACTTTGTCAGATAATAAAGGTATTTAAACAAATAAAATATAGTGAATAGAAATATAGAAATATGATTGCGGGTACAAAAAGTGTAAGTGGACAAAACTAAACCTGTAATATATAAAATATATAATCTATATATATATAAAATTGAATGTCTGTGTGTGTGTCTGTGTGTCCTCTATGGATTCGAAAACCATACATCCAATCGCCGTGAAATATTGGGATATTATTAGGTGTATCTCCGGAAAGGTTTACGAAAAATAATATCTTGAATATCTTTAATATCCTTAGTTATTTGCGGATTTGTAGCTTTAACTCGCAAGCAGCGCCACCATTGAGACGGAGATAGGCTTTTTCAAGAGGGGGAGTAATGTTAGGAGAGAGGAGCGCGTCTCGAGGCGGGTGCTCACGTGTCACTGTTAAAAACCCTATTTGTTTTGGCTACATCTTTTCCCGTGGACTTAACGATAACTTTCTAAAACTTATTTCAAATTTCATGTATAATTATTTTTACATCATTTAGTTTAGTATAATTATTTACTATAATTTCCTATCGTTCAATTATTATACTTTTCGTTCTTAAAGATTATTTAAGACAATAATCTTTAATTAGAAAGTGCTTTGCCAAAAGTTTGGAGTGGGGCAGACCCCGTGCGAGAATGGATTCGCCGGCCGCCGGCCGACAGTCAAAGTACCCACCGACCAATCAGGGCAGAGTTGGTGACACAGCTATGCCAAGTAGACAAGAAAAAAAGCCTCGCGGGAGCTTGCCCCAAGATTACCTCCGGGAACTTCGTCCATCTTCCATAAACGACCATGAATTTATTCAACCTTATCGAGTATTTTTCAAGGGACCCGGGAAAAAAATGTTCACTAGATTAAAACGATGATTTTGTAATGTAGAAAATTAGGAAAGACAACATTCAGAATGACACGGCACACGGGGACCGGGAAAAAATGATCACTTTATCAGTTTCAAATTATCAAAATATATCTATTTCTTTTTATAAGTCTATAGAGAATTGTTTTAACAAAATGTTCGTTAGACAGACCTTTACTCGGGTACCGATTAATATTGAATTTATTCAACTTATCGAGTATTTTTCAAGGGACCGGGAAAAAAGGTTCACTTTATCGAGAGATTCGTTAGACAAACCTTTACTCGGGTAAAACACGGGCAAATGTTCGTTAGGACAAACCTTTACTCGGGTAAAACACGGGCAAATGTTCGTTAGACAAACCTTTACTCGGGTAAAACCTCGGGCGAAGCCGGGTACGTCCGCTAGTAAATATAAAATAAAAATAATTTTTGAAACAATTAGATGTTTTACAATACTAAAATAATATCATGAAAAATAAAAGTAAATTTGATTAAAAGTTTTTTATTTTATTATTATTATTATTTTTTTTAGGTTGGATTAAAAATTTGATTATATAATTGAAAGGTAAAAATAAAAATAATTATTCAAGATTTTATACAAAATTATAATATAATTGAAGGTTATTAATGATTGTATAAATTTTAAGTAGTGTAAAATTGAACAAAAATTGTCTCTTTTGACGAAAAGTTACAGTTGTGGTGTGTGACTAGATTATATCCCTTTGGTAACATCGGTGTTTCTATGACTCTGAAACTGGGAATATGTGAAATGATCTTTTCGTTTGTCCTCAATGCTGGTATGTAGAGAATGATTTCTCTTTCGCGTTAAAAAGTCTATATTAGACTTAACTAAGTTGTTTTAATTGGTGATATCAATTAACATGTAAAATGTTTATTGTAAGTTGTGTTTAAGGCGTTGGTGAGATGTGTGAGATTCTCGAGGAAATCTAAATGAGTAGTGTGGTACATGTGTTCAAAATGGCGTCATGAAGCTAGCGGTCAAGAAGATCTGCCTTGAGGGGGAAGAGAGGGCATGTCCAAAGATATTCTCAAAAGATAGTAGTGACCAAGGGAGTGACGTCATAAAGGGCGTTCACTTCCTTTTTTTCACGGAAATTCTTTTTTTGGGGTGGTCACACATGTGGGATGGTTTTCTAGGTTTGAGATTTACTTGAAACTGACTTTCTCCTTTTGTTGAGTTGGCAATTTTCTGCTATAATGAAAGATATGATTTTCTCGGTGTTCGTAGTTGTTAAGACTTTGTAAAAATGTTATACGATGATTTCAGGCTAGAAGTGAGTGAAAGATATGACTTTCGACGTGGACACGCTTTGAGGTAATATGTCATAGGCATGAAGACGTCTTTGGCCTGAAAAGTGAAAATGTTTTGTGGTTGTAGCGCTATGACACGAAGTGAAAAATTGTGAATGAAAAGGTGTCCCGTGAAGTCGTTGTTTCGTACAGAATCTAAACTGTTTCACCATGAATAACAAATTTACTAAAGTCATGGGGGGTGGTTGTACGAACACATATGAGAATTTTTAGATTGTTATGGATGTGGCATGTTTAATGTGAAATTATTTTATTGTGGCGACGATATAGAGCTAAGTGGCGCTTGTGTAACTCGAAATTTGGATTTGTGTGCTAAGTCGCGCACTAAAAATTGTTGCCAATTGGAGAAAGTGATGTGTGAGGGTGTTGTGTAAGGTTTTTTGAAAGAAATGTGTTTATGACCAATCATGCATGTAAAAGGAAAAGACGAGGGAGTGTATTTATTCTCGAATATTAACGATTGTAATCGTTTTGGAAGGCTGTGATTAATTTATATTTAAAATTTGAATATATTTTTTGAATCGTTAATTATGGTAGTTAAAATGATTCTTGTAAAAGGGCAATGTCGTGAGAGTTACCAATAATTTGAATTGGGCGCTTACTTAAAATGGTGAACATTACCAAATTTAAGAATTGATAAAGATATTGGTCTTTTGGTATTAAGATAACTAATAAGTAAAAAAAAATAAGTGAGAATTATGATGAATGAGATTTTTTTTTTTTTTAAATAATAATAATGATTTTTTTTCAAGTTGTAGATTTGGATAGTACCATTTTAGATAAATTTAAGAACGACATGTAAGATTAGTAAAAATGGTTAAAAAAGCGTGATGGGCGAAAATATTTTTTTAAAGTAAAATTGAGAAGTAATAACTTGAAATTTATAATCCGATCAAAAATTAAAGTAAATTTGATAAATGATAGTGTGAAAGTTTTAAAATTGAATAAAAAATGATATAAAAAAGGTAAAAATTGATTTTAAATGCTCAAAGTGAAAATATAAATACATAATTTAGGTTGAATCAAGTTGTGAAGTTGAGGATAAGGTTAAGGTAGGTTTTTAAAAACTTACAATTTGGATGAAAGTTCAGTCAGGAGACTTAGTCTTTGGTGGTCGTCCTGCTGTCGGGGAAGTCGCTCCATGTAGATCTTGTAGAAGCTTGTAACTTCTGGAATGTTGTTTGTCGCTTGTTGCCTTGAGCATTGTCTCGATGATGTCAAGTCGAAGGTGGAGAACTTCTCACAGGGTTTTGGGTACATCGCTGCTTGGTTTCCATGACAGGCGGGAATTTCGGGGCTGTCGTTGGCGCGGTCAGCTTGCTCCCGGCGTTGGCGATCGGTAGCAGGTCTGCGGAAGTCACTTGGGGCGGCGACGTTTCTTCCGTAAATACCTCTTTTTGGGGAAGAGATTGCTTTGTCGTTTCGTTGGAATGGTCGGTTTGTTCCTCCATCTTTGCTCTTTCTCGCTTCCTATCTGAACAGGCTTCTTACCTTCTTCGTTGTGTCATTCTTCGTTTTGGTCATCCTGTCGACTAATGTAATGATTTGTTGAGTTGCTGTTAACTCTTGTAGAATACTGTCGGCTCACTGTAATATTTTGTTGAGTTTGATGTCGACTACTGAAATAAGTTGAAGTTCTGGTAAGCCTTGTGTAGAGTTTTCCAGTACCTCTCTGCACCTTGGAAGACCTTTAAAAGTTCTCACAAAATACAGGCAGTCGTGGTCGAGGCAGAGTGGAAAGTTTGGGAATGCCCACACAATAAACGAAGACACAATTGCACTAAGAAAGTTCCGTAACAGATAAAAATTGAGCTAGGAGCGAAATATGGAGAGCTAGAAGATTTCTTACTCGTCTACATGATGGATGGGATGGAACTCAGGTACGACCGACGTGAGCTGACGCTAAGGGTGAACTAAACTCAACTCTACTGTCAAGTGACTGCAAAGTGATGTATTTATAGGTTAAAGACGGGGGGACCTTATGTGACAGGGGCGTTTCTGAGAAAGGGGGCCCTTACCTGCCCAGGTGTGAGAGGGGTCTCTGCATTCCACCACATGTGACAGTGTGGGTGGCCTTGTCGTGGGAATTGTAAATCTACCTGATTTATGACTTCCATCTTTAAACTTTGCTGTTTTGGCAATACTATATGCTCGATCTCTGCTTTAGCTCAACTCTTAATCAATTACAGAGTTTATTTATTTATCCACTTTGTACAAATTACATTACATATGGCGATGCAATGACACAGATTAATCATGCGCATAATTATTTATAGATGTGTTTCTATATACAACATGACAATCTTGTTATACGTAATTATACAATATAGGGTTGTTGGTTTAAATTACCATATATATATATATATTTATAAAAAAAGAAGGCATATCCTGACCACGAGCTCATGTGCTTTTTAGATGGCAGAGCGCCATCTAATGGAGAAAAAATAAACTAAACGTTTATTTAACTTATATCCGTGATATTTGGCCAACCCAATTTCTTGATAAATCAAGAAAAGACATCCACGAACGCGTTTCGTGCTGTTGGCGCTCTGCCATCTAAATATTTTTAATATCAACACCTGACCCACTTATCTTTTATTTATTTCTATTGTTTTTTAATATATTTATAAGTAAATAAATTGAGCCTGAACCTAGTATTGTCAGTTTTCAGGATTGTATCATTATCAAAATAAATACTGATTGAATAATTATGTAATAACATAGAATAGATTCATCTGTACACTAACACATTATAATATAAAAAAATATATTATGATGATATCATCATCATATGATGCTATTATTGAAAAGAAACACATTTATTTGTCACAAAATTCATCGATAGATGGCAATTGAACTTAAAAAAATAAAAAATAAATTTAGTTAAGACTCTCTTTAAATGTCTAATTTAAGAAGGTCAATGTGGCTTTCGTGTGTGATTTAGGAAGTATGGTGAACAGCCGGTAGTATCCTGTATAGATGAATTATAGGCGAAATTGACAGATTGGATAATTTCGATTCCATTTGATGTCTCTCATCGATATACATGGCCATCATATCTGCGAGTGTACGGTTCATTATCTCCGTTTAGACGTTAGTCTGAGGACGATAACTCGTCGTTTTCTTATGGAGCGTATTACTTATCTTCTCTCAACACTTGTTTATATTTAATTAAAATGGCATATATTGGTTCAAATATCATTTATTTTACCAATAATTGGTAGGATATAATTGTTATGGGTTGGGCTTGTGATGGTATTTATTTTGGCGAAAAAAAATCTCGCCCCCATATACACGGATTCCATCATTACTCCATGCTTCAAAATATTTACAAACGTAGTCTTTCGTTTTCTTCTTCAATACCTTTTCGATTGCGCAATGATGATTTTTCTAGTGTCAAAAACCCCTCCCTTTCAAAGCCATTTTGAATTTTGGGAATAAGAAAATAGGAGCAATGTAAGAAGAATAAGCAGGTTGGTGAAGTATTGGAATGCCGTTCTTGACAAAAAATCCAGCACAGATGTAGCAGTGTGTGGCTGAGCGTTGTCGTGATGGAAAAACCCAATTTTTGGAATTCCACATTTCCTTTTTTTAAAGCAAATTGATTCGCCTATACGTCTCAGAATGTTTGAATAAACTTCCTTTATTTGTTTGACCTTCCTCAAGGTATTCATAGTGTACAATCCTTTTTATGGCGAAGACTAACCTATAGTAAATCGTTAGGTTTTCACTCCATGAAATAGCGTTTAGTTTCTGGGTCATACCCGTAAACGCAAGTGTTTCGTCTCCAGTTATTATTTACCTTCTAATTATATTTTGTTCGACCATTTCACCATTTCAAGCATGTTTTTTTTTTTTTTGAGGTCATCAACACGATCATTTTTTTTGTTCGAATGTCAGAATTTTAAGAACAAATTTGGCAGATGACTTCCTTAACTGCCTATCTTCTTTGAACATCATTTCTACCAAAGATTTAGATATTCCCATTTTTTATCGCGATATCACGTAGCCTAATTGGTAGAATTTCCTTTTTTTAATTATAAATATTTGTGTGTTTTCAGGAATCCTGTGAAGGGTTACCCAGCCTACCTGCCTATTATCGTTCGTTGATTCTCTGCCATTTTAAATTATTTAATACATTTATAAAGGTGTGGTTTTTAAAATATTATTATCGCCGAAGACCTTTTGAAATGTATTTAAAGTTTAAAATACAGACTTGCATATTTTGAAACAAAATTTTATATAAATTCGATGTTCAGTTATTTAATCCATCAAAATCGAATAGACTACTTAAAGTGAGATATTTTGAAATACTTTTTATTCACGTACTACGTGTGAAAAAATCGGGTTGCTCAAGCTTCCTATATATTAAAATTTGTATTCTAAAGGTTTTATTATTCGAATGTTTCACAAATATTCAAACCTTCCGGAAAATTATTGGACAGACCTTATAAATATCAATTTTAAAATACTTTTCATTTGATCGCTAATTATCTTGCGTTCTTTTAAAGCTACTCTGAAGAGATATTTCCTAATAGGGATATCGGTCTTTGTTTTAAATTTACGTTTGGCGAAGTGTTATAACCCATTAAAATCATCCAGTGCAGTAAACATTTCCTCATATCCATTAAGGAGGGCCAAAACCTGACTTCTTTCTTCTGGAAATAAAACACGATATATATTAAAATCAGGTCCAATAGAGGCTACTCTTTGCTTCTCCTTTAGTACAGTCTGTCTACATCTGACAGTATAATATCGTTGTGTTCCGGAAATGTTTTATAGGTTTGTGTTCATACCGTTTTAAAACCAATATGGTCAAGTATTTTTAGTATTAGTCATTACTCAATAGGGATCTGGTTGTTATAAGATTACTTTTAGATTGGCAGAGATAGAGTAATCTTAATTAGTATTTTTTTGTCATTAATACTAGTTTTATTAGACCTTTTACCAATCATAAATAAAATTCAGGAATACTTTTTTCTTCAGATATATGAATATATCTTATATTTGTATCATTTTGAACAAATACATTTGGAGATTCCAAACCCTAAAATATTGTTTCGGCAATTTATTAGCCCTTTATTTTGACTTAAATAGTAATCTCCAATTATTATTTCTCAGTGATAATTTTTAAAGATGATCATTTCTCTATTTAATATCTTTCTTATTAAATCTAAATTTACTTCCAAATTGACTTAAGTTCTATAATCACATGCTGATTTCAAGTTTAGATTATTATCTGGGTACTGGATTTAGACAGTTAAAAAATATATACAACAATAAACAAGCAGTCGAGACCTTTCCTAGAATGTTTGATGTCATTACATAACTAAAATATAAAGTTGAGCAAGTAGTTAACCAGTGCGAAATATGCAAAGCGGATATGCGCTGTTTGATGCGTCTACTTTGCATATATACTAATAGTATTACCAAAACTTGCACTTCAGATCATACAATCTAATAGAACATAAATTAATAGTTGTCAAGTGGGCTCCGGGCGTATGGACTAACCAGGAAGACGTTGACGAGGAGGATCCCTCTGGTGGCGGACAATGAAGGCAAGTCCATGTACTGTACATAGTTACTTAGCTACTCTTTAAAGCTCTTATAATAAAATATACCGTACTAAGCTGTATCCACATAGAACCCACATTGTTTTCTTAGAAACCTTGTACGCAAACATCGACGGCTCAGAAGCGTCGTAACAATATATTGAAATAAATGCATCCTCCCTTATTCAAAAAGTGATGAAAATGTTTCACGTATGCTACGCAGACAAGAAATCCAAACATATATCAGTAACCATCAATCTATTGGACAACTTCTTAGAAACCCAATAACTAAATCTGATATACAGTTGGAACCCAATCTTCAAACCAATGCAGTTTATTCAGTTTAATGTCAAGAATATAATGCTACCTACGTAGGTGAGACAGGAAGATCAATACAAATTAGAATTAATGAACACGATAGAAATATACGAACTAAAGACCAACGCTCCATGATCTATCAACATATTACTCCGACATATTTCAACATATCAGAAGCCTAATGCCACTAAAAGAATATCAAAAACAAATATCAACGGTTACTTTTAGAATATCTCATATCTAATGAATATAGTAGAGCATGAACACAGAAAGATGGAATTACTATCCCAATATGATGTCTTAGAAGAAACCCATAGATCAATTTTTTTTATTCCTAGTTGCCCTAAAAATGTAAATATAGACATATTCAATAAACCTTTTAATAATAATAGAAAAAACTCAAAATTTATTGTGAAAATCGATCATATATATCAAAATAATTTCAAAAATTTTCAAAAATTCAATTTTCATTTCGTAATTTCAGTTATAAATATCCACGCTGCGCACCTATATTTGTAAATATTTATTGTAAGAAATAGTCAATTGTTTTAATTAAGCCTGTTGATCAACGATTATCACTTGAAAGCCTTGTAATTTAAAATAAAAAGAAACTCATTGTGAGAATATATTTGTAGTTTTTTAAATAGTGCATTGTTCTAATGCATAATTAAATCGAGATGTGCATATTTTGCTAACCTATATACATGTGATGATTTAAGACCATGGAATTGTTGTAAAAAATCCAAATATCTACTACCACATATTTCACCACGTGACTGTATATAACCTGTTATTTAATGCAAATAGAAAGCATCAAATAACATCAATCTATACCGCTTAAGACTCTAATAAAGTATAGCAACTGTACGGATAGAAGGAATGGAGAATAACAGGAGAAAATTAAGGCTAAAACTAATCAGGCCTAAGTGAGAATAAGAAAGTAGGCATATCGAGCCCAATCCAATTTTTACGAGGTCGTGGCCCTCCTGGATGATGTAACTTCCCCCCCCCCCCCCCCCCCCCTGTTTACGTCAGAAAAGGGCAGTGACCTGCCTGGACCCAGGGAAGCTATAAAAGCATGCCCCAAGCCTCAGTTAGCCAGTCTTTCGTTTCAGTCCCCAGTCCGCGTAGGCCGCTCCTATAGAGGTAATCCTTTCCTGCCAGAAACCTCCTCGTCCCATTCCTTCTTGACGTTCAGACGCTTCTTAGTGGAATCTCTGTTTGTTATTTCACCTTTGACCCAGCTGTGTCGCCTTCCACCACGACTGCACGGTAGAGGTGACATCGAGGTTCGTCTAGCAGCAGGTAACACTGGTCCCAGAGGTCCCAAGATATCACATATATACATATAAAATCTATAATTAATATATTTAATTAGAAATTCTATGATTAGTTATTTATTTGTAGAACAACATTTGAAAATTATCCCCGCAATGTGTTTTTTTTTTTAACGAAAAATCGAAATTTATTTTAAGGAGAAATAACGATTATTTCTAACCTTAGGGATGAAGTATGGAAGAATGAATTGTGAAGAGTAATGATGAACGGAAAAATAAAAGTTTCCAGGGATGGGAATTGAACCTACAGTGTTCCGCTTACCGGGCAGATGCCATGTCAATTAGGCTACCCTGCACATATTTTTCCGTTCATCATTACTCTTCACAATTCATCCTTTCATACTTCATCCCTAAGGTTAGAAATAATCTTTATTTCTCCTTAAAATAAATTTCGATTTTTCGTTCAAAAGAAACACATGCGGGATAATTATCAAATGTCGTTCTACAATTATAAGCCGCATTATATTATATTGTAAGTTATTTATTTACAGTATCTGAAAACACACACACACCATAATCATTAATAAGAAGATTAAAATAAAATCTAATAAAAAAATTAATCCAAAATATTCAAGGCTTAAAAACAAATTTGGTTTATATAAAAAAAGTGATACGTAGTATTCAATCTGCTAACCCTAGCATTTTTTTCAAATTTATTATTAATTATCCACACACAATATTTATCAGAAAAAATGTATTTTAAAAATTAATATTTTTTACAAAAGTTTTGGAAATTAATGACCCATAATGAATGAGCTTTTAAAAGCTCATACAATTAAACGGTTTAATTAATTAATTATTTTAAAATTTCCTTTTTGTTTGATAAATATATAAGTTTGTTTAAGAAATATATGGGGGTGGTAGTGGTTATCTCCATGGTTAAACCAATTCCTGAAGTCCTATCCTCTCCAATTTTGCGATGGTAGTTATAGGCCTGGAAAAATAAATATGTAACTTTGTTTAATAATATATGTTTTGTATAGATCTAGCTTTATATATATATATATTTTTTTTATACAGTAGAACCTCTCTGTAAATGAGGTTGCAAAGCCAAAGGGACCTTTAGGGAGAGGTTGTCCTCTTACCGGAGAGGTTGCTAATAGTAAAATGGTAATTTTGTAAATGAAAACTGCCCTTTATAGAGAGATGTCTTCTAGCGGGAGTGTCCTCTCATGAAGGTTCTACTGTATATATAGAATTTGAAAATAATAAAAAATATATAAATATTATTTGTGTGTTTATAATGTATATAGATCGGCATAATATATTTGACTAAAAAGCCAAGTTGTTTGATATACAAAGTCAATCAGATTTAATAGCTATCTTTAATCAAGGGAAGAATTTGTTTTAAAATTCTACCATATCAAATTTTCGTAGTTCTACGATTGTATTAAACCTTCATACGCAGAAATAAGCTTTTTTAATACACTTACA
>CP092867.1:118497214-118510900 GCA_030710605.1 Cordylochernes scorpioides
AATGGTAGGAAAGGGTAGACAATGGGGCCCAGCTGGAATTATAGTGCATTTATTAAAATCTATGGTTAATCTGAATTTATGGAGGCTATTGATACTAAGAATTCAAATGGCAATTGCATCACTACATGGAAATCTCCTTTTCGTGATATTTGTCCTATTGTCAGTGGGATAGATAGTTTACCCATGGTTTTTGCAAATCCGTTTAGGGTTTGGAGGTGTAGTGAATGTCCCTCAAGGGTTAAATTAGGCAGGTGGGTTTTTTAGGCATATGATAAATATTATATGGCACTATACTCAGGGCTGGCGCCTGTATCAATTAAAAAGGGGCATGATACATAGGGGCTAGAAAAAGTTAGACAGTCAGTTGGTTTAGGGAGCCTACCTCAGTCTCGAAAGGGCTGCTCGGCTGGGTGTCCTCTGTCTTGACTTGGTTGTTGTGGAATCGGAACTGGTGATTTTGGGACCGTTTGCACTGTCCGGACTTTTTCGTGGGTCGTCGGGACTGGTCGACGTCGGCATTCGCTGTGCCAGTGTCTCGCGCCGCAGAACTTGCAGTTGGACGGTGGAAGAGGTGCATTCCATGCACCTGGGCGTCGGGGTGTGCTGTGGTACGGACCCGACATTGTGGGTGGTTGATCTTCTCGGGGTCGCGTTGTCGGTACACTGGGCCCGTGGATCCGCTGTACCAGTCGGAACCATTCTCCTAGGTTCTCGGGAGGTACTACGCGGACTAGGCGCTGGTCGTTGAATGGCAGTCCTTCTGTCAGCGTCTCGAGGATCACCTCCTGTGGAAGTCCTAGTTGCAATCCCATGGCGGTTTTCTCCCGGTAATAGGTCTCTAGTTGGCTTGCCCAGTAAGCTTCATGGCGAAATATTTCGCAAAGGACGCTTCGCTTGACTCAGGATAGAGATCTAGGAGGATTTGTCTCACCTGGAAGTAGCTCCGGTCGGCCATCCGAAGTTTCCTGAAGAGCTCCAGGGTTGTCGCGCCAGATAGTTTGGCAGGCGGAGTAATTTTTCTTGTTCTCCCATGGATGCGTCTTCCATTTTTCGGTCGAATGCTTGGAAAAACTGTGTCGCGTTGTATGTGCCATCGAAAGGCGGGATTGCCGACTCCGCTCCATCAGAAATTTTTACCCGGGTCAGGAGCGCCGATAGCTGGTTGACGGCGGTCCGCTAGGGGCGCAGTTGTCTCGCCCGTCTCTCTACTTCCTGCCTCCCTTCCGTTGTTGTTTCCGTCGGGCCGTCCGACTTTATGCTTATGGGATCCTGATCAAGCTCCATAATATCTTTATCCTGTCGACTTAACCGTTCTGTGGCAATATCGTTGCGGAATTGCCTGTTGTTGGATGCGAATGGTGAGATTTGATTGAAGCGCAGTCGTTTGAGTGGAAGTTGCAGCATACAGTTAGGAATAATCAGGACACGTGATGGGGTTTGAAAATGAAAGGCAACTGGATTGGAGGAAAGAAAGCTTGAGAAGAGCTGAGCGATTTGACTTATTAATTATCTGATCACATGGCGGTGATTGACTTAGCTATGGGGTGAGCGGAAGGTCTCGAGAGTAGATGTTACCTTGTTGAGAGCGAAATCACTACTAGGTCCGAACTCGGCGAGAGCGAGTGAACTACTGCCCATTCTTCCTTTTCGATTTTACACCAAGACTCCGTTTCTTTTCTGATTGGTTGAGAGATGATCACATGATCTTTTCCTATTGGTCGACCTATTTAGGTGCTGTCCTTCTGATTGGCCGGCGGTTTCCTTTGGTGTTGTTTTTGCCGGAAGATATATCCGATTTCGTCAGGAAGTGTTGGATAGCTCGACGCTTATAACTTCGGCGGATATTAGATACGTCCTGTCTTTGCCGGAAATATTGGGTGTTAGCTTAACATTTATAACTTCTGGTCACTAGATACATCCTGCTTTGTCAGGAAGTATTGAGTGCTTCTTGACTAATATAACTTCTGCGCCACTAGATACGTCCGGTCTTTGCCCCTGCAATATTGACACAGGGGTGCCAAGAATAGTCGTGCCAGCTTTAGGCCTACTTCCTATGTCTTATTGCTACTTGCTTTCCTCCAGTTACCTGTTCTTTATTAAGTCTTTGAAAATCATACATGGTACATACATAGTGGGTCGGGTTGCATTAATTATATACAAATTATGACATATATATATATATCTTATTTTTGGGGGGAGAGGGAAAAAGTAATATTAATTATTAAGTAATGTTTAGTTTGTCGAATGAAAATATTACTTACAAAAAAAAAAAAGAAGAATGAAATATCAATTATTAGCAAATATGCTTATATTTTATTCAAACAAATTTAACAATATAATATTATATTTTTGGCAAATGATTTTATAAAAAAAAAACACATTTAACAAACTCAAAAGAAAAAAGAAATCTATATATACAACAAAACAAAATAATAATTTAAAAAAAGCTCTTTGTTTTTTGGTCAAATTTGAAAAAATATTTAGATATTATAAAAATTAAATTGAATATAACATATATATATATATGGTAATTTAAACCAACATCCCTATATTGTATAATACTTATAACAAGGTTGTCATGTTGTATATAGAAACACATCTATAAATAATTATACGCATGATTGACATGTGTCATTGCATCACCATATGTAATGTACTTTGTACAAACTGAGGATAAATAAATAAAACTATGTAATAGATTAAGAGCTGAGTTAAATCAAGATTGAGAAGTTCAAAGGCGTATAAATTCGAGAGAGAAATCCAACAACCTTAAAAAGAATCTGGCAGCCCGTTGCCATCGAGGTCAAAGGGTGCAGAATGCCGCAGACGTCCAAAGTCCAAATTCTCACATGTTCATCCCCCCCCCCCCCTCCTCGGGAATGGTATATAAAAAACCCTCGGTTTTAGCCCAATATAGTCACTTCACCGTCGGCGTGAGCCCTTGTCGCTTGTAGCCAGGACCACCTCATCGCTATGTAAAACTGTAAGAACTCTTCTAACTCCATCTTGCTCTTAGCTCGGCTTTTATCTGTTCATGGAACTTTCCTATTACAACTGTGTCTCTTCGTTTTCTTTTGTGTGTGGACATTCCCAAGCTTTCCACTCTGCCTCGACCACGACTGCCTGTACTCTGTGAGAACTTTTAAAGGTCTTCCAAGGTGCAGAGAGGTACTGGAAAACTCTCCACGCCCTGACTGTCCCTCTCGGTTACTACTGGTTTGACCCTCGGTTACCACAGCTTATAGCGAGAGTCGACAGGATGCCTCATCACAGATAAGTCGACAGGACCTTATTACAGAAGAGTCGACAGGATCTTATCACAGTAAAGTCGACAGGATGACCTAAACGATAGATAACCAAAACGAAGGATGACCACAACGAAGAAGCTAAGAACCCTGTCCAGATAGAAGCGACAAAGAGCAAAGATGGAGGAACCAACCCGCCAGTCCAACGAACGATCAAGCAATCTCCCCGGCAACAAGAGACTATATATCAGGAGCAAGCTGTCAACACCCCAACGACAGCCGAAGATCCCGCAAAAAAAAGGCCGGTGAGAAGTTCCCCACCTTCGGCCTTGCAACGCAATCACCTTCCAGTCGACATGCTGCCGTCGCCAAACAGAAGTTACAAGCTTCTACAAGCTCTACTTGGAACGTCTTCCGCGTCATCAGGACGACAACTAAAGACCAAGTCTCCTGACTGAACAATCCTCAAAACTGTGAGTTTTAAAAAACCTACCTTACTTTCTCCACATGCTCACAACTTGATTCTCCATAAATTTAATGTTTATTTTCACTGTAATCATTTTGAATCAAATTTTTACCATTTTTATATCATTTCAATTCAAATTTTAAATCTTTTACAACCTCATTTATCAATTTTTACTTTGTTTAAAGCAACTTATAAATTTTAATTAATTACTTTCAATTTAACATAAGAAAAAAATCATTATTTTTTAATTACTCGAATCATAATTCTAAAATTATTTGTGTGTTTTTCTTAATATTTTATTTTTATACCAAAACACCAATTTCCTAATCAAATGCTCGAAACTTTACAAAAACCATTGTTATGTTCACTATTTTATGTAAACACCCCATTCACCTTTTTTTTTTCACTATCACGCCATTGCCCTTTTACAAAGATAATTTTCGCACTACCATAATCAACGATTTAAAAAATATTTTCAAATTTTAATAAACATAGGTGGAACGCATTTTTTTTTTAATTGCAAAAATCGAAAGATACAATATCTTCAAAATCACAACTAGAAAAGTAACTGCCCTTCCCAAAAAACAAGTTAAAAATCCAACATAGTTCCACTCCCTCGTCCTTTCCTTTTACATGCATAATTATTAATAATTCACACATCTCTCTCAACAAACTTCAACACACTCCCCCATCACTTTCTCCAATTGGCCACAATCTATTAGCGCGCGATTTAGCAACAAACCAATCTCGAGCCACACAAGCTCCATATCGTCGCCACTAAACGTGCCACATCCACTAACAGCCAAAATATCTCGATGTGTTTTTACAACCACCACCCATGACTAGTAAATTTCTTATTCATGGTGAAACAAGTTAGATGCTGTACCAAAATCAAAGACCTCACGTGACACCTTTCTATTCAATTCACTCACTCGTGTCACACAGTGCATCACAACAATTTTTCTCACTTAACAGGCCACAAAGACGCCTTCATGCCTGTGACACAGCTCACCCCAAAGCGTGTCCACGTTGAAAGTCGCACTTTTACTCACATCTAAACCTGACATCATTGAATAACATGTCCGCAACAACGTCGAAACACAACACTTACGAACACCGAGAAAACTACATTTTTCAAATAGACCATAAAACTGTCATCAAGCTTTCACCACTCTCAAAGAGAGTTTAACCAGTAAACCAGTACCCTAACGTACATTCAAACCCTCAAAACTGTACTACAACAAGGATTTCCAAAACTTCTGTTATCTGACAGAGCGCCCGCTTTGACCTCGGAAAAATTCCGCAAATTTCTAATAACACATGGTATACAACCCCTACTCACTACAAACAAAACCCACAGCGAATGTCTCCAGATGTATATCTCAATGAATTCAATCATTTGACTCCAGATATCTTCGAGACGCAACTATTCCGAATTGTACCACCTCAAACTTCCCAGCCATTCCTACATTTAAATCCAGATTTATTTAACATCGATCGTTTTAAAACAAACCTCATGTAGCGACCAGAAAATTTCCCGTTAAATTCACAAACCTATTCTATCTACATACACTACAACAACCCATTTGGATCTGTATTACTTACTTATTTACTCTCTTTCACACACTATAATCTTTGAACCCACCAGATCCAAACTAGGAGAGAAAGAATTTAAAGCACGTGCGCTGTTGACAAGACCCCAGTAATATAGTCCCCGACGATAAACAGCGGCAATTGCCCTTTAGTCAACCCCGTTTCATGTATATACAACGTCCTCCCTCCCCGCCCACAAAGCTGTCATCTAAATATCGGAATGACCGCTATGTGTAACATGTGTTTCACAGCAGCCATTTATATTTCCTCGAGAATTTCACAAATTCCCAGACAGAGAGTCATAAAAATACCGGATTGATAGACTAAACAACTCGAGACCATGCCGCGTCACCTAAATCCATTGCTACTCACTCCCCCTTACTCGCCTCCAATAAATTAAGGCCGTGTCCTATACATTCTTTTATTCCACACATTTTACTACAGTCGATATCTTAACCTAACTTTTTAAAACATTTGGATATTTGAATTTGAACAAGACCTACCAATTTAGTAACCAATCCAAGCAATAAATTGCGCTTCTCAATTTTCGATTTATAAAAGTTACACACTCATTTGTAACTTCTTTTAGAAGAAATACTAAACCTTCACCTACTCATTGTAATAATCTTTAACTATATTCTATTTTTTTGTATAAAATATTTTATTTTTATTTTTTTTTACCTTTCTATCATATAATCACAAGTTTTTAATCCAACATTATTAAAAAAAATCAATTTTACTTTTATTTTTCATAATATTATTTAAGTATTACATACCTTTTATTTGTTTTCAAAATCACTTTAATTTTCCTTATTATTAATTTTATATAATACATGTTTGATTTTGTTCACTTAAACTTTATTCAACCACAATGATATTGCTATATTTTTATTCATTTTATATTTGTTTTTATACCTTTATATAAAATGACCATGTTTATCATTAACTTTCGGGCTCAAACAACAATCTATTTCTCTAGCCACTTCAGTGTACTTTTCACTACTATCTTCTCACACACACAGTCATTGCTCACATCAACGTAGAAAAACGACAGTACTGCTTGACAATTATTTTTATTTCGTAATTTCAACTAACTCATTGAACATAGTTCCCCAGATTTACAAATCCCAACTTCTGGCCTGAACACGTTTCAAAAGTTTACTTCAATCATCCGCAGAGCACAAATCACCAACGCAAACACAAAGCGTTCACAACTCACAATTTTTTAGCTCTAGCGAACCACAATCAACCTTTGATTTTAAGTCAAGTCAGATCACCTACTGTCGATACAACAATTCTACTTATAGCATGGTTCTCCATTTCACCCCTTTCACAATCATATTAATGAACAACCTTTTTTTCAACAACTTCTCAACCCAATAACCCTACAATTATGACAAAGCATTGTAACCTTATACAGGATCACAAGTTAAACATTGCCTAGGAAGACGATCAAGTCTATATCCTCGCTTTGCACCTGGATCTAAGCATTTGATTGCATGCGTAATACCTACAATTGCATATTCTTTAACTCCTAACCCTTTTCAACGCCCGCCAACAATCTCTTAGAACATCATATTAATTTTTATCATCATTATTCTTTTTATCAAACAAAGGTTTTATCTAAATTTCTCTTTTATAATGAATATCATAACTTTTGAATTAAACATAAGTTTTATTTTTATAATTTTCAGATATATCCAAACAAAACATCTTGTTATAGCCCTTTTTAACCTCACAGTTTAAATTAATTAGAATAAATTTAATTACTTACCTGTGTCAGAGAGGCTTTACCCGTTTAAACCTGGATAAACCCTTTCACTCCCGGGGCTCATCTATGGTAATTTAAACCAACAACCCTATATTGTATAATACTTATAACAAGGTTGTCATATTGTATATAGAAACACATCTATAAATAATTATACGCATGATTGACATGTGTCATTGCATCACCATATGTAATGTACTTTGTACAAACTGAGGATAAATAAATAAAACTATGTAATAGATTAAGAGCTGAGTTAAAGCAAGATTGAGAAGTTCAAAAACGTCTAAATTCGAGAGAGAAATCCAACAACCTTAAAAAGAATCTGGCAGCCCGTTGCCATCGAGGTCAAAGGGTGCAGAATGCCGCAGACGTCCAAAGTCCAAATTCTCACATGTTCATCCCCCCCCCCCTCCTCGGGAATGGTATATAAAAAAAACCTCGGTTTTAGCCCAATATAGACAGTCACTTCACCGTCGGCGTGAGCCCTTGTTGCTTGTAGCCAGGACTACCCCATCCCTATGTAAAACAGTAAGAACTCTTCTAACTATCTTGCTCTTAGCTCGACTTTTATCTGTTCATGGAACTTTCCTACTACAACTGTGTCTCTTCGTTTTTTTTTTTTTTTGTGTGTGGACATTCCCAAGCTTTCCACTCTGCCTCGACCACGATTGCCTGTACTCTGTGAGAACTTTTAAAGGTCTTCCAAGGTGCAGAGAGGTACTGGAAAACTCTCCACACCCTGACTGTCCCTCTCGGTTACTACTGGTTTGACCCTCGGTTACCACAGCTTATAGCGAGAGTCGACAGGATGCCTCATCACAGATAAGTCGACAGGACCTTATCACATATATATAAGTAGAATTAAAAATAATTTATATGAAAGATAGTTGTATTAGAGAATGAGTAGTGAGAGTTAAAAACAAATTATAAAAATATTACTTTTAGGGTATCAAAAAGGTTTTTATTTTAAGTAACAACAAAGGGTTATAACAAGTTCACGCTGTAGCTTCGGCAGTTACGCGTCATGTAAGCAGAACATAGAGGAAAAAGGGAAGAATTGAAGGTATAAGGATAAGAAAAAGAGCAAAGACAGAACCATGTTATCTTTTTATCAAACAATTAAAGTTAAAAGAAAAGAAAAAATATATATTTTTAAAAGTATTTTTTTCTATTTTTTTGTGTTGATAATACTTTTAATAATTTTTTTTTTGTGTAAAATGAAGTCAAATTTGTTTGTCTTGTGTTAATGGAAACCAGGATAAAGGTTCAACCAGGATGTAAAGAGATTGGTACCGGGCCGGGACTTATAAAAGGTAAACCCGGTGGGAGTTTCGTCCCTGACTGCCTGACTCCCCTACCTCCCTATATATATATATATGTGAAAAAGTAAAAATTAAAAGCAGGTAAATAGTTTCTAACAATATCCTTGACAAATAATCTGAATATTAATAATTATTAGAATGTAAATATATTTAATCCCAGTATAATATCTATCACTTCAGCTGGAAACAGTCTGATGCACGCCCGCGAGAGCACATGCTAATAAACTGTTAAAATTTTGGGAGTTATTTTTAAAAATCATAGACAAAGGAATAAGATTAATTTTGGAACACATGTTGACAATATAATTATGAAAGCTACGAAACTTAAGAATATATTATTCTCATTATGTGCACGTACTTGGGGCATTGATACTCGACGTAGATTGATCTTATATAAAGCTATGATACGCTCTACAATAAGCTATGCATCAAATATTTGGTTTCCTTTTATCACTGCAGCAAAAAGATCCAAGTTGAATTCTATACAATATCAAATTCTTATTAGATGCATTCATGCTTATAGGACTTCATCTTCTTACATCACACATATACTAGCGAAAACCCCTTTACTGTCCGATTATCTTGAATTATTACAAACAAAGTATAATATGACAAATTCTCTCACAGATCGAACACTCAAAAAACCCTTTCAAAAAGAATTAAACAAACTATATCTGGATCTAAAATTTAAGTTTTATCTTTCTCAATCTAATGAACTGTTCAAGAAATTCTTTCCAATTGCTGTCCCAAATTTCATTTCCTCTGATAAATTCACTACATTATTCTTAACTGGCAAAGGACCCTTCTTAAGTTTCCTATTCAAACTGAATGCTATCAATGATCCAACATGTGAATGCCGCTTAGATGTTGAATCACCAGAGCATCTTCTTTTATCTTGCCCTCTGACTAATCAAATTGTATGTAGATACTTTGAAACATTACCAAATTCTCTTTGTGTATATACTCTATCTTATGAGAACTTTGTTAAGTTTAGAACTATTTGTACAATAATTTACAAAACAATACTAATCCATCGTGTAAATAATTAATCATATATATATAAATAATACTAGCACAGCACAATAGTCCTTTGGACTTCGTGCTTTTGTAACAATAAATAAAAAAAAAAAAAAAAAAAAAAAAACATGCTAATAACAAAAGTTTTCAATTTTACAGTGTATATATTTTATTTAGAGTTTGTACAAAGAATATCCGCCCGTTGAAGAGCAGTATAATTGCTCGAAAGCTTGCAATATAAATAAAAAGAAACTATTTACCTGTTTTTAATTTTTACTTTTTCAAATAATTCTGGGTAACTATTGCTCACATATATATATATATATTAATTTAAATCATGATTTTATAATTTTTCACTATGTATTAAATGGAAAACTGCGTAGCTGAATTAATAATTAATAGATTTAAAAGGAAAGGGAAAAAAAAGGAATGAAAATAAAAATATAAATTACTAGACGAATGACCATGACAACACCCGAGAGGATTTTTAACCGAATATATATAGAAGAAATACGGCCTAAAATTATTGTAAATATTTATATATACAATTGTAGAAATATACATTTATGTCGGCGCAAGTGTCCCTAGGGGAACATAGCGCTTTAAATTAAAATACATAAATAGAATAAAAGTCTGTTTTTTTAACTAAATCATATGTCATTCAGAAGAATAAATTTAATAAGAATTCAAATTCAAATTTTTGCTTTAAGAATATATCGTCTGAATAGAACCATAATCCCAATTTAATTAGTTCCAGAATTTTTCTAATTTAGATTTAGACATGTCATGCTCCATGTATATATTACTTTACTCGGATTGTGTACTTCTTTTTCAGTTTATATAGTTAATAAATATACTTTATTGAGTAAAATTAATCATTCCTCCAAGGACAAGTATCTTGTCAAAACATTTTTATTATTCTCTAGCTTTCGGGCACGGACGTCCTTCAACAGAAGAAAATCTGGTATAATAATACGCCAATAGAACACGAGTTAAATATAATCGGATACTATTTTACATATTTTTATAAAATTCTATAGATATAGAAATATTTGTTCTTATAATAACCATTATCTAAAGAGACAAGGGTCGCCTCTCCCGTCAAAATAGACGTCTAAAACCAGATGCCATCTAAAATTTCCATCAATAACCATTATACAAATGGTAACAAAATATTTAAAATATATATATATATGTAGTAATGTATTTGTTGTATCTTGTTGGATGAATGCAATGTGGAATGTTGGTTTGCAGTCGTGGTGGCCACAATGATTAGAGTGGGTTCAGGCGTGATTGGGATTACACAAAAGGACAAGGCATGTTGGATGTCACCATAGAGATGGCGAGAGAGAAAGTGTAGCCGACACCGGTCAGGAGAGAACTGTCTAGAGGGGTCTGTCAATCCTCGTGTCTCAAAGCGGACTGATCTGTTTGAGTAAGAAGAGCTCATACCCGACTTGTTTTTCGGACTATTTTCCGGCTTTCCGGCGCCGACTGTAACTCACTCGATTTTATTTGGCACTTTGGCAATTACACTACATCTATACAACACACGGAGACATAGATATATATTGGAATATATTACAACATATATCTAATAGGAAGACAAACAAATAAATAATATTATAATAACGAATAGATTCAAAAAGGATAAGTTTCTTTATTTGAAAAATCAATTCGAGCTTTTGAATCTATTCGTTATTATAATAGAAACTTATCCTTTTTGAATCTATTCGTTAATATAATATATTGAAAGGATTATTCGTCTTAAATAAATAATATAGGTCGCTAGAAAATAACTAATTGATGATTATTTTATAGAAGATATATTTAACTTTAAAATAATAATTATATTTTAAAGTTAATTTTATTCTCACACACACAAAAAATATAAATAATTTTATTTATAAATCCTTATCCTCTACAATGAATAAGAAATTGGAAAAGAGGGAGGGTATCAGTGATGAAGCCTTCAAGCGGTTTCACCATTTTAATCTCCAGAACGCGCTATACTATTGTATCATCAATTATATTAGGCTGTTACAGTTCCGGTTCACCTGCTTTTCACGTGTGTATACATATGGTGCACTTCAGTAAAATGAGTTGCTAACTTCTACCCACCATGATTATCATGGCCACGTGTACTAGGGATAATAAAAACAAGTTCCTGTTCACAAATACCTTTATTAGGTACATACTACTCAATAAGAACAACCTAGCTAATGATATTGAGAGTGGATAATACGTGCAGGTTCTTCACATTGTATTCACATATTTACAAGGTTAGAGCCTTGTGGTGCGATATCGTGGATTTGGAATGTTATTTCTTCTTTAATGGCTTCTTATCCACACACACAAATCTTTATTAAGACCAGCGGTCTTATACAGATTCACCACAGAAAGAAAGAATAGATGGAGCTCCTATACTCTAGGCAGCGCAGCACCCAACAACAGCCTCCTGGTCCGACGCATGTCCAATGGCTGTTATCCTCATTTATTTTTCCCCGCCTTATATATATATATATATATATATATATATATATTATAAAAACAAATGAGATTTTCTGCTTGAATTTAGATCATGTTGAGGATTATGGTAATGGAAATGCAGTCGTGGTTGAAATAATAATATAAATGGTTTTGATCAGAGGTTTCTTTAATTGAGCTAAGGAATGTATAAAATACATATTTTGGTAAAAGTACTGCCTGGCTTAAGGCGAGTATAACAAGGAAAACAAAAGATTATTCACATAATGTACAAAAGTTTTGAGCCGGCCATCGGGAAAGAACAACAATGAGTTTTTAAAGGGGAAGAGTGACCTCTGGCGGTCGATTTAGCAGAGTATTTGAATCTATGAAATTAAAATTTTAAATAAATAATATTTCAATATAACATATATATATAAATTTTCCGCTCCCCCCCCCCCCCCCTTGTATAGGTTAAGTCTTAATTGTTAGAGGAGTTGCCTCGGCTTGGGTTTCCTTTTCTTCGTTTCTTGTTTATAATTGCAAGTTTCTTGGAAGGGAATTTTACGAGTTATCTGATTTTCTGTAGCATATGAATGATTATCTCATTATTAAGTCGCAAGTATTTTCTATCTTGCTTCCTTTCTAATAATACTGCTTCTGAAAACCATCGGTACCCCTATTATTATCTTGATAATCTTGTTTTCAAAAAATTCGAATTTTCCAACGTAGTTTTATTTGCGGTTATGAAACGGGGTGGCGTCATAGGTAAGTTGTTTGTGATTTGGAACAATATGTTAATTGTATATCAAAAACAAGCCTTCTATTCAAATACGTATACTCTCGAAGAAGGAGAATTTTGGAGGATTGATATAAAGCAATAACGCGCCATCTATATGTGAGAAATGAAAGCATTCAAGCACGAAAGTTTATTTTACATACAAAACAAAATTCTACTATCCTTACTGCAAAGACACAATATATTGGGAAGGCTTGGCTTATCAGTGCTGAACCCTCCCAGGGGTTTCACCAATTTAATCTACCAGACCACTTTTTAATGTCTATTACTGTGTTGGACGATTCTAATATAAACTGTACTGTGGGTGGAATCTCAGAAATGGTATTCAAGAAAACTATGGACATCATATTTTAGAACAGTAGAGAGAGATTCACATATATATATAAGTAAAATTCAAAGTTAGTAAGTGATGCAATATTATAAAATCGAGTAAAAATAATTATAAGTATAGAAGATTAAAATAAATGTGTGTGTGATCAGCATGATCGTTCATATATGCCTTTTTTATTTGAAAATATTCAAAATCATGGAAAAACTTGAGATATATTTAAAATGAGTGATTAATAAACATGAAAAAAATATTCAAAAGACATGCAAGCATTTGAAGTTCTAAAAATATAAAAGTAATGATAGTAAGATATTATGAATATATATATATATAAGTAGGAAATACATAGAACAGTTTATGTTGAAGTCAGACAGTCTCCAAGTGAACATAGATTGAGATTGATTTGGAGGTGTCGACGTTGGTAATTGACATGTTGAGTTGTTCTGATGTAATGTTGGGTTAAGTTGAACAGTGATACCATAGCTGCGCTTTTTGCTTGTCGATGGGGATATGGCGACCATGGAGATTGTGGGGTAAGTAATGATAGTTGATGCCGTGTGGTGGTTGGCAAATAAAAGAAGAAGAGAAGGGAGATAGTGATGCGACGGTATATGTATAGCAGCTATAGACGGTGGAAAAGATGAGTTGTACAAGGTTGGGATGTTGTGTGGGATGATAC
>CP092867.1:118511000-118589045 GCA_030710605.1 Cordylochernes scorpioides
TGTCTGGGGGGTGTGGACAAAAATCGGCGGCTCGCTGGCGGGGCGGGTCGCGCTCCCGTCTCTCTCGCTGGCTGCCATGGGTGATTCCACTACCAACTCGTCGTGTGATTATTTCCCCTCACCACATTATTCACTATATTCCCACATTGAGAGTCGAGGATCATATCACAGATGAGTCGACAGGACTTATCAACAGAAGAGTCGACAGGATTCTACAGAGGCTTACCAGACCTCATCTTATTACATAAAGAGTCGACAGGATAAGACTGGCCGGGAAGCAAATCCCTATATACCGGAGTATGAAGAAACAAGAAGCCAAGCTACGATGATCGGCCAAAACCAAACTCAACTGTAACCACTCCTCTTCGAGCCCTCAACCCCTTCTTCGCCAACCTTTGAACCGTGAACCGAAGAAGTATTCACCTCGACGGAGATGGAGCTGCCACGCACTTCTTCCAGCACTAGATCTGCCAAGAACGTCCACCATGCCAGGGCAGGGACACCTTCCACCCATCATGGACAAGACTCCGCCATATCCCTGCCGCTACTGTGATGTACGACACTGGTACGCACAGTGTCACAGACAGAACTCTCCCGAAGCTCATGAACTTACCTTCGCCCTAAACCAACATAACTCGCGAGTGTAATTGTTTTAACTCCTACCATTCATTCTTTAAATAAGTCATTCATTATAAATTGTCCCATATTTACATAATTAGCTCCATTTATTCTCACCACGCCTATTAACAATTATTTTATTCTCCATATTATTTATCTAGATATTTGTAACTCATTTAATTAGTTACCTTATCAGTAGAATTTAACAATCGTCATTTTAATTAAATAATTTCCATTTTAAACGTAACTTAAAAAAAAAAAAAAGAATTATAACTATTAATGCTTACGATTTTTACTATTAACAATAGAATTTTCATAATCAATTTATTTATAAAAATATGCCTCCAGCACCTTAAACTTTTGTATAACTATTTGTATATGACTTCTCCTACTTGTAAGCACGGCTCACGAAAAATAATTTCTTTCCCTAAACGACTCAAAATTCACCCTGTGAGCCAGGCGTCGAAGAATTTCAAACATCAAGTGAGCCTTGCTTACAACCAACCCTTGGTGACTCTTATCTATCTTCCCTGAATGCTCTCATTCTTACAATTTTGTTAACCTTATACCAGCTCAGGACCTTTTATAGAGAATTATTGATTAATTCAATTATCGAACTTCTATATTGTCATTTCAAAATCCTAACCTTCGCCCTTCATTTATGATAATATATTTCGCAGTTCATCTCTAGCATATCCACGACCCACACCATCTAGCCAATGGTTGTGTTCGTCACAGGATGCAGATTGACTAATGTTAGATATTTATCAACTCCTTTTTGTTCGCACTTGAACAATCTGCATCGAGCGACACAGTTCCTCTTTCTCTCGCGCCACACGTCCGCCACACGGACCCTGTCTTCAAATCTATGTTTGTCCATTGTCCAAACCAGCACGATATAGCCTACCTTCGATATTTCCCACAGAGGTACGTTAAACATCGTCGCTGATTTTGTCCGTTCCGTCATCATTTCGCGCAGACATGGGTCTTACGTTCAACCACCGCGAAATCATCGCCTTGCACAAGCTCCCACGACGGTTCAAACACCTCGTGTCCGAGCAGCTTGTCACTTGTAACGGACAACGCAGTCATCGTCCCAATTTTTGGCACTGTGCGCGCATACTTTCCCCAAATTAAATATAAGTCCATTCGACTTCCTCACCTACACACGGGACTTTTCCCTCGGACTCGCTACACAAGTAACTGCATAGTAAGGTAGAATGGCCCAGGGCAAGTTTCCCCTCGCTCTGTTCGCCGAAGTTCTAACATTGTATGTAGTTCTGTATTTACCTCGTCCTGAGCTCATACAATTTCCAACCTCAACCTCATTTCTCGTACTCTACACCTATAGCATAGAAAGCCCATGCCAAGTTTCCCTTGCCATGTCCGCTGAAAAATAGCTTAAAGTGTAGAGTTCCCCAGTCTTAATGACCTCCAGAATTTCATCATGTGTTTGTGACTCCCCTTCTCCTTGTTCAAACTCCTCAATGTCATTTCCCTTATAATTCATTAGATTTTGTTGTATATAGCCTTTTATAACCTTGATACTTTCAAGAATTTCCTTAAATATCAAACTCTCCGGTGTTGTAAAACTGCTTGTAAATAATATTTACTTGTGTACTATACAATATTTTATTCACATAAAAACTTGTCACCATAACCTTAATTAATTTCAACTGTAAATTACTTCTCTATCCCTGGCTTCACCAGCTTTAAGTATACTCAAACCATGTTCAGCCTTCTTCAACGGGGCCATATGTCATAATATATGCTCTTCCAGGAATAATAAAGTAAACTACAGTCAACGAGAGAGAGAGAGACGTCGATAGAAGACAACTAAGTTACGGCCATTTTGGCCACATTCCTGAGGGGGCTTTTCTGGGAACCCTGCAGGACTATTTTTAGATAGTCGGGGGGTGGTGGACAAAAACGGCCGGCCGCCTGGCGGGGCGGGTCGCGCTCCCGTCTCTCTCGCTGGGTACCTGGGTGATTCCTCTACCAACTCGTCGTGTGATTATTTCTCCCCTCACCACATTATTATCACTATATTGCCACATTGAGAGTCGACAGGATCATATCACAGAAGAGTCGACAGGATTCTACAGAGGCTTACCAGACCTCATTATTACATATATATATAATATGATTTAAAAAGCAAATATAAAAAGGTTAGATGTTGATATTAAATAAAAAAGGCATATTCTGACCAGAAGCAACATGTGCTTTACAGAAGGCAGAGCGTCATCTGGAGGAACAGAAATCAACTAAACATTGATTTAGCCTGTTCCCTGATATTTGGCCAACCCAATTTCTTGATAAATCAAGAAAAGCCATCCACGAAGGCGTTTCGCGCTTTTGGCGCTTGTCAGCATGGAGTAGGCTGTACTACTGCGACCAAAAAGATTTCCACCACCAAGAAATTGGATTGGCCAAATATCGGGGAACAGGCTAAATCAATGTTTAGCTGATTTCTGTTCCACGCTCTGCTATCTAAAAGCTCCTGTGAGCGTTGTCAGTATATGTATTTGTTGAATTTATTACCAACAATTGGCCTTTTTATTATTTTTAATATTTTTCACATATTATTGTGAATTCATCAAATTGTGTGTGTGACATAGCTTATCCAAGCACACATATACATAGGTTCTCTTTTCTGAATATTTCATATAAAATATGCACATTTACAAAATAAATATTTACAGAATAAAAATTATATTTGCTAAAAAATAAAATACAAACGAAATATTGATGCGGCCTCTAGAAAATGTAAATTTATTCATACAGATTAGAATCAAAGAGAATGTCATTAAAGAAACTTTTATAAAATTGATAAAGACCATTAGAAAAAAACATGGGGTTTAACAAATATTTCGTCGTTCTAAGGAAGCCTCACCTTATAGATATCTATCACAGGAATCAAGAAATTTCCTGATATTTGTGAAAATGTGTATCACAGTCGAAACTTTGTCAGGTGAATATTTATCAAAATTACAAATACCATGTTCGGTCAATGAATAATACATCAGTATTAACCTTTTTATTGACAAGTTAGAAAACTGATACTCTGTATATAATAATAACTAAAATGTCATCTATATTTTAGAGTCATTCAATGTTTCCACCTTCCTTCTGTACATATTTAATTGAGGTGTAGCCATCACTCGCCACTACCTCATGGGTCAGGGAGACAACACTGCAGTAGGCCGTAGCGGCCGTGACAATGTCCTCATCTTTTATAGCGATTGGGAGGTTTCCAGCCACTATCTTGTCTGCGCGTTTCCTGTAGGGGAACACTTTGAGGAAGGTGTTTCCCGATGGTGAGGCCCTCCTCGGATAGACGCTCAGCCTTTTCGATGCTTTCCAGCCCGACCAGAACTTGGCCAGACATCTTCATCAGCTGTAAGACCGCGTCTTTTCCCAGAATTTCCTCCAGTGCCTTGATGTACTGCACTGGGCTGAATCAGCACAGTATTAAATGTAGCAGCATTGGTCTAATGACGCTGCCGCTGACCAGGCCTTGCTTTGACCTGCTGCTGTCGGTTGTTTTTCAGCTGTATCACAGCGTCTCTTGTCACCCTTTTTGGTGGTTGACTTGGCCATGCTGGGATGTTTTCAGCCTTTGGGACCTTAGCTGGATTACCTTCGAGGTCCCGATCCTTTCTTTTAGAGACTTTAGGCTTTTGGTAACATTCGGAAATTGATATATTTTTCGAAGTCTCAACGCATTAACCCAATTTGCATTGGCTTAAATTTTTCCAGCGGCCAGTTGTGCTTATCTGTTTGCCTGATATTAGAAAATGTATTTTTCTTCACAATTTTGGCAATATCTTCCGCCGATTTATCGGCAGTTGTAGAGTATTTCTAATGGAATGCCACCATCAAGATTTCCATATTCCTGGCTTTACGTCAGGACCCCGAATATGTTCTAGATATCCATAGCGTCTCCATCTCAATCTCTAAAAAAATAACATGGAACTCGCACGCCGCATGGCCACTTGGCCGAGAGAGAGAGAGAGAGCATTTTCAACATTCACAAAAAATATTTTTGTGTCAGGAAGTAAATATAAAACTTAATTATAGTGAATATAATCTGAGAATAAGATAACATTTTTTAGGTTATGCAATTACTAATAACATATTCCCCAACATAGGGGGGAGGAGCGTAGATGCAATTAATAAATATGGTAATAAGTTCCACACTAATCTAAAAACACTTAAATATTTTAGGCACATGAATATGCACAATAAATGTATACCTGAATACCCATAATTTAGATTCCACTCAGCAAATTACATATAATGAAAAATACGTATGAAGAAAGACACAACGTGGAACTGGTACAAAAAATGTCACTTTTTTGACGCTCTCAAAGAGAGTCTAAACTCAAAACCTTGTATAAATCTAAATCTTATATATTTTTGAAGAAGGATTGTCGATCTCAACATTATTGTGACGCTTCACTTCAACCCATATTCGGCGAACAAATACAACAATTTCCAGTGCAAATTTAACAGCCTTATGCTTAGACCAGACGAGAAAATTATTAAATTTTCGGACTTGAATGTCTCGCCATAATTTCATGTTTAGAAAAATTCCGTGTTTACCTAACCAGCAAAATTTTCACTATTTTCACCGACCACCATGCCCAACAGTGTGTCTAGACCATAAAAAATCTAACTCCACATCATCGCCAAACTGGCGGGCTGAATTTATAGATCAAGGAAAATTTAATGTGTAGTGTGTCACATTGACCTATTAATATATATTATAATAAATTATGTAGTTGAATATATATATATATTAAAATAATAATATTGCATGTCCTAACCAGAAGCACATGTGATTTTCAGAAGGCAGAGCGCCATCTGGTGGAACAGAAATCAACTATTCATTGATTTGCCCGTTCCCTGATATTTGGCCAACCCAATTTCTTGATAATCAAGAAAAGCCATCCACGAACGCGTTTCGCGCTTTTGGCGCTGGTCAGTTTTCTTATTGGTCTACGGCGGCATGCTCGATGGTGTGGATCTTGGAGAGAACTGTGGAGGGCTTCCGCGGACAGAGAAGTGGTTATGCATTTCCGGCTTTGCGGGAGTTAATATATCATTCCGATGAGGAAGTACTGGGCCTTCAGTGGATGCAATAAGGCGCGGATCACCGAATAGAGGTCATTGTACACTCTTAACGGCTTTCTGTAAACCTCTGACATTCTTAAGCCTCGTTCTTACATGTGTTGGACTTCTATATCTCAATCTCTGCTGATTAGCTCAATTCTTATTCTATTACACAGTTTTATTTTATTATCCTCAGTTTGTACAGAGAGTACATCACATTTTGTAATGCAATAACACATGTCAATCATGCCTATATTTATTTACAGAGCAAGTTTTTTATATTTACCAATACGGGTTGTTGATTCAAATCACCGTGATTGTAATAACAATAAAATTGTGAAAAAAATATAATGATATAATACATACATAAAAAAATCAGTAATAATTATTATTCAAATAAATATATATACACTGGAGTCCAAAAAATAATAAACTTTTGTTTTTTAATGATATGTTTTAAAATATACAACGCTAAAAGCTAAATAGTAATTTAATTAGGTATTTTTAATTCGTAGAATTTATTTATCGCAACCATTCAATTCGGTAAAATTGAAAATATGCAAATTTTTGCTTGTCTTTATAAGTGTGCTATTTGGCGTGTCGTTTACTCCATCTAATAATTGTCCAATTATAATTTTATTTAATCCTTAGTTAATTATGAGTTTACGAAAATATTTAGCAGATGATTTAAAATGGAGAGCTGTTGGAAGAATGGAGGCAGAGCAATCACACGATGAAGTAGCAAAATGGCTAAATGTGAATATATCTGTGGTCAGCAAAATATGGGAACAGTTCATTGAGACAGGAACCATCAAAAGAAAAGAAGGTTCTGATAGAAAAAGAAAAACAGCTACCTCTGAAGACCGTTATCTGGTCGTAACTGCCAAGCGCCATAGGGAGATGACAGCTATTCAACTCTCTAATGAACTCTCAAGTGCTACTGGAACGAGAATTTCAAGACAAACTGTTTACCGAAGGCTTCACGAAGGTGCTCTTTATGCAAGACGACCAATGGTCTGTATCCCTTTAACCTCTGCTCACAGGAGAGCCCGCTTGAATTGGTGCTTGGAACATCACACCTGGACTCATGATCAGTGGGCCAATGTTCTATTCAGTGACGAGTCAAGATTTAGTTTAAACACAGATTCTCGACGAGTTTTCATCTGGAGGGAGCCTGGAACCCGCTATCATCCCAGTAAAATCAGGAAATAGACAGTTTTAGGGGGCAGTCTCTTAGTATGGGCTGGCATCAGTTCTAGAAGACGCACACCCCTCCACATTTTTCTGGGGCTCTTTAACTGCCCAAAGGTACAGGGACGGGATCCTTGATCCCTATCTAAGACCTTATAGAGATCAAATTGGTCACAATTTAATTTTTATGGACGATAATGTTCGCCCTCATAGGGCTAGGCTAGTCAATGAATATCTCCAGAGTGAGAATATTCGAAGGATGGATTGGCTAGCCAGATCTTCGGACCTGAATCCAATAGAGCATGTGTAGGATGCTCTAGGGAGGCGTATTGGAGCTCGTCACCCCTCTCTCTTAGAACCCTCGTTGAGCTAAGAACTGCTCTATTGGAGGAGTGGGGTTTACTACCCCTGGCCCTCCTCCAAAGCCTGGTAAACAGTATGAGGGCTCGCTGTGAGGCCTTGATAGCTGTTAGAGGTGATCATACTCCCTATTGATATCTTATTTCTTTAAGATCTGGAACCTTAGCTTTGGGTATGTTGGTAATAAATTGCATATTTCATAATTTCAAATATTTTTTTATTATTTTCATATAGCTAGTCAAATTCTCCATAGTTTAAACTATTTGTATACTAAATTTTATATTTGTTAATAAATTAGCTTTTTAGAAATTTCAATATTGGTTAAGTTTTTATTTTTTGGACACCAGTGTATATTATAATATAATATTAATAAGAGTATAAATAAAAATAAAGAGAGAAATAATTTAATATAAGATATAAATTCTTTATAAATTTTTGTTGAGTCAAAAATTATATTTATATTTTTTGTATCGTCTATGAAAGCCCATATTTCTAAAAATAATCTGCAGTGTTTATATTTTATATATCCTGGAATATAAATAGATGCTCTTTCAAATTCGGGTATGTGACTATTGTTTAATGCATGGTCTACTAGGATTGATATCGGTTTGTGAATTCCTAGAAGGAGAGTGAATGCTGTTTGTGTTGGTTAATGATAAATAGAGGCATTAAATATTGGTTAAATGAATAAATTTTTATTTATATCCGATATACTATGTTATATATTAACATGTCGTATTCTCTATATTCTAAAATTATAAAATGCTGTACATTGGATTGTTTTACCTGAGAAATACCTAGCCTAAAGTTATTTCACAATAATCATTTCTGGTCTCTACAATGTATATTTCTACAATAGGAAATCTAGATGCGATCATAGGCATTGATCCACCTACAAGCATGCCGAAGACATTCCATTTAGGTTATTAAAAAATATATTAGAAAGGGGAAGTGCCTGAGTGTGAGATTTAAAAAAAGGGTATTGATTCCCGAACCGAGCCGTCAACAAAAAAGAAAATATTCTAACTTAGATGCTTAAGTTCGACTGTGGGGATGGTTACAGCGATAAACGTTTGTAGTTGAGATTGAATTAATCCAAGAAATCATAACTTCTGAAGATGAAGAAGATCTTTCTGAGTAGGTACGGCAATGCGGTGGAATGTGGGAGGTTAGAGATATCGGTGAGCATTTAAATTTTCATTTTTAAATAGATCAAATTTGAATAAAAATAGGCGATGAGCCATTATACATACATAATTAAATGAAAATAAATGTTTGAAACATCATAAGTGACTTAAATATTATCAGCATTATTGTTCATATAAATCTATAATCACTCTAGGTTTCTAGGTTTCCGTACAGAAAAAGCACCCGCAATAAAACAAAATACACGAATAATATATATATATAGATGGAGAATTTGCCGGGAAGAAATTAATCCATGGAAGCAATGGTCGCCTCTCCCGTCAAAATAAACGTCCGAATCTGACGCCATCTATTGACCGTCGCCGCAACTAGCGGCATCGGGTCGGTGACAAAGCCACAACACCAACTTTGGCAAACTGATAAGCGTCCACCTAGAGACCACCCGAAACCATGGTCTCTAGGTGGACGCTTATCAGTTTGCCAAAGTTGGTGTTGTGGCTTTGTCACCGACCCGATGCCGCTAGTTGCGGCGACGGTCAATAGATGGCGTCAGATTCGGACGTTTATTTTGACGGAGAGGCGACCATTGCTTCCATATATATATATATATGTTATATATATATTTTACCATAGATTCAGAACATACCATTTTAATTATTATGTTTGTAAATATGTATATTTAACCCTACCTATTTTTTTAAATCACGATTATAGAGAATTCATTCTATAAATTCTATATTGCTGTGATAAATAATTTTATGTGTAATTTTATTTCAAGTAATTCAAAATAAAATCTACTTGAAAGGTAAATAATCAACTTTACTTTTTCACCACTGCACCTCTCTCTTTTCAACAACAAAACAAAAAATAATCATAACAATATATTTTTAAAAAATAAAATATTTGCATTTTAGAATATATAATATATATATTACTAAAAAGAGGTGAAAATATTGTGAACCGATTAAAATATGAAGGTAATAAGATATTAGAATTATAAAATATATATATATTTTTAACTATGCAACAATGGCGAAATTATTAAAAGAGAACAATGGATGCTCAAATCATAGACTGTTAAAGTTTCACACAGATTGAAATAGAGAAATAGACACATATCCTTATATAATGCTGTGTAATGTAGCCTGTTTTCTGCAGGTCGATAGGGAAGCCAATGTGATGATAGGGCAAGTGAAGAGTGCGGAAGTAAGGTATAAAGGAAAAAAGGTGTGATTTAGTAACGCCACGGCGTCGTTGTAGCAGCTATTGACTGTAAAGAAGATGAAGGTTGGAAAGATAGGTGTTGAGATGACATATATGGGTGATTGAAGGTGCTACTTCGAAATTTGAAGTGAGTGTCTGAAATTGACGTGAGTTGATGAAGGGTTGGTTTAGTTTAGAGTGGTTGGAAGTGTCGTCATGGCATTATAGTGGCTCTCACAAGGGCAAAAATGAATGGGCTTGGTACAATATCTTATACTAAATAGGAGGGAGAGAGAATTCGAAGCTGGTAGCTACGTTTTAGTTAGTAAGGATTGTTAGTATATAAGCCTTATTTTGTTAGTAAAGAAATCGAGATAAAGTAATTAAATTTCAAAAGTAGATTATATAGAGATTAATTATATTTTACTAGGGTATAATTAATTGCTACAACAGTGCGAAATACTTCAGTGGATTCACCACAAATATATTCCTTTTGATTTACAATTTATCATGAGATTTATTTGGGGATAATTAAGTGTTTAAGGGAGGCAGTGTGCTTTAAAAGACCTGAAAGATGGCAAAACAATGACTGGATACTTCACGTTGATAATGCGCGACCGCACACTGCCCATATTTTTTTGCAGTTCTTGGTCAGGCATTCAGCCACACAGCTCTCTAATCCATCCTATTCCCCCGACTTAGTCCCCAATGATTTTATCCTCTATTCTAAATTCAAAATGAAGAATAAAAGGAATAAATTTAACATCGTTGATAAGATACAAACTGATTCAAAGTCAACCTGGAGAAGTCTCTCAAAAGATGATTTTATCTTCTGCTTCGACATCTGAAAAAAAAAAAAAAAAGATGGCACAGGTGTTTTGACGCAGGAGAGGCATACACCTGAAAGTTGTTCGCGGGGTGATTGAATATCAAGTAGATGCACCTGTAGTCTCTCGCATTCGACTAGGTTGGTTTCTACATGGTCCAACGTCAACCTCCCTATGTGCTACGTCTCCGGAAGCCAACAACATACTTATCAAGGAAACTTCCCGCTTTGAAGATAATGATATCCAGAAAATCGTGGACAAGCGACGATCAAAAGAAGATATACTCGCACTGAAAAGATGGAAGAAGTAGTACGAAGAATAGGAGATAGGCTTGCATTGGAGGAATAAACCAGTTTCACTTCCAGAGAGTAAGTAGCAGATTCAAAAACTGCAAGGAGCAGAAGGTAAAATGAAAATAAAAAAATGTAGAGCTGAACGATGATTATTGTGTTAGGTGCAACACTACCTCAATAAAGTTTACGCGCGAAAATTATCATTAAGGGATCAATACACAACACAGGTGCAATCACTTACGGGCCAGCCATCCAGGACAATATTTTTTTAGAAAAAAAAAAACTGGATTTCTTGGCCTCGTGATTCTTTAAAATGGAATAACTGCGGAGTGTCAAAGAAAATAAGAGCAAACCCTCATCGACCCATTATGGCTTCACTTCTAAATTTCAGACATGAGCCGCAATGTAGGCCGTACGCAATCGTTGTGAATCAAAATGATGACCGATAAGGTCAATTTCGATCCATATGAATGGCATTTCACCCCACCATCGACATCCCATATGGGGGGAATCCGGCAACGCCTTATACAATCAGTCGCGGATATGCAAATAATAACAAGAATATATCGCCGTCCTACCATGAAGACAGCCAGAATGGACCTAAAAACAGAAGATTGGACTTTGTAACTTTAAAGCAGTGTCGGGCAACCGGTGTGCCGTGGCACACTGGTGTGCCGCGAAGAATTCTAGGTGTGCCGCGAACATTTTTGTAGGTATTTAGAACTTTTGGTTAAATTTAAAAATAATGTTTCAAAAAATATTTTTTATAATTTTTATTCAATTTTAATAATTTTTTCAAAATTTTTCATATAAAAAAATGAAATTAAAAAAAAAAAGCAAATTTCATTTTATATAAAACTTATTTTGGTATTATAATTACAACAGTTTGCATGATTTTATATTTCATATAACGTATGTACATAATCTTGACGTACATAACTGGCACGTGCCATTATTAAAAAATAAAAATGCAAATAGGTACGTACCTATTTAAAATCATAAGTTAAAAAAAAAAAACAATCCGCGAAAACAACTTTATTTAATAAAGTTGAATACATACTGCGGGGGGGAAAATACCTAATTTTTAAAATAATATGACCAAACTTAACCGTCATTTACAATCTTTGTCACAGCTGTTTATTAATAGAGACTCAAAGCTACAAAGCTTAAAAAAAAAGAAAACAAAAAAAAATTATAAATTTATTTTAAAAATGTATTCGGAGTTTTCGTCAAAGTATTGCTGTAGTAATTCTTCATTTTTTTTGCATGTTGTAAAACACACACACATTCACACAATAAGTTTTGTACACCGTAAAATCTGTTGGTTAAAAAAGGAAAAAAATATTTTTGTTACGAAATTCTCACTCACTTTTAACTCAAGGTAACTTTATTTAAACATTTTATTATTATATTTGTGTGTTTTTTTTTCTAAATTCTCTCAAAACTAGATGGAGAGATTTCTAATTAGAGAAGGTGCCAGTGATAAACAAAATCAAAACGAAAATAAAGAAGATAAGAAAATAGTAAAATCAACTGGAAATAAGAGGAAATACGTTGAAGATTATCTCAAATATGGATTTATACCATCTGTTAATGATCCATCACTGCCGTTTTGCTTAATTTGCCAAAAACCCTCAGCAACGAATCAATGGTGCCAAGTAAACTACTTCGACATATTGAGACAAATCATCGGAGCAGATGAACAATCCAATAAGCTACTTTGAAAATATCCGATCAAGTTTTCAAAAGCAATAAAAAAAATTCAAGAAATTTATGACCACCTCAGATGAAGCTCAAACAGCTAGTTACATGATAGCTCAACTCATCGCTCGAAAGAAGAAAGCTCACGCGGAAGCAGAGGAAATTATCTTGCCTGCTTTAAAAATTGTGGCTGGATGTATGTTAACGAATGATGCTATGGAGAAGGTTACGAAAATTCCACTATCATCAAAAACTATTGCGAGAAGAATTGAAGATATGTCAGAATATATTGAGTTGCAAATAAAACAATCTTTTAATGATTCATCAACAAAATGGGCTATACAGCTTGATGAAACCACAGATATTAGTAATAAAGCTCAATTGCTGGCATTTTTGAGGTTCGTCGATACAGGAAAAATTGTGAATAACTACTTTTTTTGTAAAGAATTAAAACAAAGAACGACTGGTGCGGACATTTTTGAATTAGTTGATGAAAATGTTATGAAGTATAACTTGAGATGGGAAAATTGTGTTAGCGTCTGTACGGATGGAGCTCCAGCTATGAAAGGTTCAAGAAAGGGATTGATAGCACATGTCATAAAAAAAATCCAAATATCAAATTTGTTCACTGTATGATTCATAGAGAAATGTTAGTGTCAAAGTCGGTTCCTCCCATCCTTGTCACAACTATAGATGAAGTTGTCAAAGTAGTCAATTACATCAAATCAAATGCTCTTCGATCGAGAATTTTTTCAACATTTTGTGAAGCAATGGATTCCGATTATAAAAATTTATTGTTTCATACTGAAGTCAGATAGTTGTCGAAAGGCAAAGTTTTAAATCGATTTATTTCAATGAAAAATGAATTAATGGCATTCATTGATAACGAAGAGATTAATTTTCCTTTCATGATGAGTGATGTTTGGTGGTTACGAGTTTCATTTTTGGGTGATATTTTCGACAAATTAAACAGCCTCAATTTAAATTTGCAAGGTGCTCAGGAGAACATTATCACTATCTCCACCAAGTTGAAAGCGTTTAAGGAAAAACTCAGTATATGGAATTTAAATATTGCTAAAGAAAACTTTGCATCCTTTCCGATGATTCAAGAGAATCCATCAAAATCTATTATCAAAAAAGAAGTCGAAGAAACTTTGGCATTACTATCCGCTTCTTTTGATAAATATTTTCCTTACTTGGACGTTGAAAAGATGGAATGGGTAGTTAACCCATTTATGCACTGTGAAATTCAACATCTGGAAGAAGAAATGCAAGAAAACTTAATTGATTTAAAAAACGATTTAGTTTTCAAAAGACTATTCACTGAAAAGGAGCTATCTGAGTTTTGGTTGTGCTTAAACTCCAAATTTCCTAAACTTAGTAATGCGGCCATCGAATCATTGTTGCCATTTGGAAGTTCCTACCTGTGTGAGCAAGGTTTTTCAACACTCACAGAAATGAAGTCTAAGAAGCGCGAAAGACTTCAAATGATAGATGAGGAGATGCGCGTTTGTCTTTCACAAGTAGATCCCCGTATTGATTTGATATGCTCTCAAAAACAATCGCAATGCTCGCATTGATTATGTTAATTTAATATTGAAAATTAATAAAATATGATATATATGTTTAAATTTTTACTAGTATTTATTGTTGTATTTTAATTACCTACGAGGAAATTTATAGTGAGAACCACAGGTGCGCCGCGAAAAAAATAAATTAAGCTTAGTGCGCCGCAACTCGAAAAAGGTTGCCCGACACTGCTTTAAAGTGTGGGAAAGAATGTCACCGAGAAACAGCCGGTAATTTCCAGACCTAAAGTATTAAAAACTAAACAGGAATTCATCTTTTTCTTCTTATCAGTTTAAATTCCACCTGTTATCTATTAACAACACTTGGCGTCAGCAGTCTGGAATTTTCTTCTTTTATCACCAACAGACAGAAACAAACGATCACAGTCTCTTGTGATCTCTCCCAGTGTCAACAGTTTGTCAGTTTGTCTCTTTCTCTCTCTCTCTGCCTTTCATATTTTATATATATATATATATATTTTTTAAAATGGTTCTTACAGTTTATTGTTTAAATCATTTTAAATTTATTTCCAAATTTTTAATAGATACATATTTTTACATTTATCTCTTTTTGAGTTATTAATGAATTTTTTTATGTACTTTTATTACAATTTTTTAAAATATAAGATATAACTCTTTTTTTTTCCTTTTATATTTTAAGATATTTTACATTTTTGATTGCATTTTTTATAATAATTTTTTCATGCACAAATTTCTCCCACCTAATCTGTATTTTAATTGATTTCAACTGTGATATTATAACACTATGCGGCGCTGAGTTTGTGTATACAAAAATGTAATGCCTCAATAAAGGTTGGCGTTCAGCCAGCCGAAATATTGGCAAAATAAATATTTTATTAAATCCAATATATGCCTTTTATTATCTAATATATATAAATATTTATCTAAATATTGTTTTTGTATTTATATTTATTTATTCGTTATTAATTATTATATAATATATATATATATATATATCTTATTTATTCATGTATTTAACCATATATAATATTATATGGACATTGTAATAAATCAGTTTCAATCTCAATCTTTCTGCCTTTATCTTGTACTCGAAACATCTGCCCAAGCATTTTTATTTGAAAGAGATTTTTCTCGTAAATCCTTTAGATAACACCACACACAGAAGCAGTTTTATTCGTTGACTTTTCTATTGACGGAAGTCATTAAAGTTGTTTTAAAATCTAAATCTATCTCTTTCCCTCATACGCTTGTTCGGCAGTACATATACCAAAATAGGAACGATACAGAGAAGATTAGCATAGCCCCTGCGCAAGGATGACACGCAAAATCGAGTAGCGTTCTCTCTCTCTCTATAAAGAAAAGGCGATCTTTAAAAATAAATATATGCTTATTAATTAGATTGATCTTTAAAATACAAGAGTGTAGCTCGCCATTTTGAATGTTGTTAGTCTTTTAAAATTAAAATATTTTATAATGGGATAGAAAATATTAAGTAATAGTACCAGGCACTTCAACGGGCGGTGTATAGTGCCAGAGGTCCTCTTGAATATTTATCTTGTATTAAAGTTCTGTAGCAAAATTTGTTTTTAAGTTTATAACATTTCCTAGTTAGAAATATGGGAGAGTCACAATATTTTGTGTTTTAATATTTAATTAAATTACAAAAAGGTTAACCATAATATATTAACAAAAGAATAACGCATGCAAAAATAGAGAAAGAAAGAAAAGCATTGTTGCCGACTGCCTAATTATGAAGAAAAAATCAAAGAATATTCAAATAATTTACATAAATGAATTCTAAGCATGTTACAAAGTTTATTTTAAAAGGCGTGAAATTAGCTTTCCATTTTTATAATAAATTTTAAATAATATAATAAAATAAATAAAGCTTCCGGGGCTGAGTTTCATGTGCAAACCTTTTATTTTCCAACTTTCGGACTTGTCAGTCCTTCAACAGGAATATCACATTAACCAATTTATTATAAATACTATTTTTTACAAAATATTATTTACATATTTTAAAAATACTTATGATATTAAGAGAAATATATATTACAATGTTTGTGAAAAACATTTTTTTCTTTCAAATATACGTGCATGGTGGATGATAAGTGCTGGTTGAACGATATCTCGAGACTTCAAACTAAATTTAATAAATTCGCAAACTATTGTGGTATATATAAAGAGTTTAAAACTACAAAATATTTTCTCAAAATGAGTTTCTTTTTATTTTAAAATGCTAGCTTTCAAGCGGTAATCACTCTTCAACGGGCTTAATAAAAACACATCGACTATATCTTACAAGAAATATTTACAAATACATACGCGCGCAGTGAGTAATTTCAGTTGTAAATATCCACACTGCGCGCGTATGTATTTGTAAATATTTCTTGTAAGATATAGTCGATGTGTTTTTATTAAGCCCGTTGAAGAGCGATTATCGCTTGAAAGCTAGCATTTTAGAAAGAAACTCATTGTGAGAAAATATTTTGTAATTTTAAACGTTTTTTCACAATTTTATCATGAATATAGAAGAGTGCCTACATTTATGGAATAGTAATTGTCCATATTATTTCCTATGTTTCTAATTATTCAATGCATCTATACTTTTTTGCTGTTTAATTAATGCAATATATGCGGTTATTAATATTTGTATACAAACTTTCCCTTTAAAATAGCATATTCAATATATATATATATGATAATAATATTTTGTTTTTGTTATTGTTAGATAAAGGGTTGATAAGACAAAGGATCGATAAGATAAAGGGTTGAGGTGCAGTCGTGATAAGAAAAAGATAATTATTTACCGTCAAGTAGCTTTTATTTTCAATTACTTGAGGAAAGATTACACATTAAATATTTTCACATTATATAGAATTTATAAAGTTAATCCTATATTAGTGATTTAAAAGGATAGATATGTTAACTACGCATATTTACAACAAAACTATACATCAAAACTGAAAGTCTTTCTAAAAACGATGATAACAAAAGTAATATTATCAATGAATAAAATAAAATATATATTTTTAAAATATAGAAATATTTCAGTTTTAAGATTATAATATATATATGTTATATAAAAATATTATTTTATTTAGAGAATTATATTTCTTAGATACAAATACTCTGTTAAATCGACCGCAAGAGGTCATGCTTCCCCTATAAAAACTTATTGTTATTGTTTCCCGTTGTTGATGGCCGGCGCAAATCTTTTGTACATTATGTAAATAAGTTTTTCATTTCTTTAGATTCTTACGCCTTAATCTAGGCAGTACTTTATCAAATTGGGGTATTTATGTATATTCCTTAGATCAATTAAAGAAATCTCTGATAAAAACTATTTTTATTATTATAATTTCAAGATTTTTGTCACGACTATATTAACATAGTATAATCCTCAAGATAATAAAAAATAGAGCAGAAAATACTTTTATTTATATAACATATATCTATAAATATAAAAATCAATGTTTGTATGTTTGTTTGTTTGTATGTCCGGTATACAAATTCGCAGTAGTTCACTAATTCAAATCAAAATTTTCATATACATAGGTATATAATAGGCTATTTTAAAAAAATATATAAATCAATTATTAAAACTATATATTCAAATCATTCTACTTAGCTCACGAACAGCGCCCTCTATCAAAGATTAGATTAAATTATGCTGATGCAAACAAATAGATAATGCGTAGTTAACATATCTATCTTTTTGAATCACTAATATAGTATTGAATTTATAAATTCTATATAATGTGAAACTAACTAATGTGTAATCTTTCCTCAAGTAATTGAAAATAAAAGCTACTTGACAGTAAATAATTATCTTTTTCTTATCACAACTGCACCTTCAACCCTTTATCTTATCGATCCTTTGTCTTATCAACAAACCTTATATATACTTCACAAAGTTATGATATATTTAGAATATATAATATATGTCGTATTGTAATTTTTCCAAAGTTCAATGTGTGGAAATGACAATTAAGCAGTCGTTTGTGGCTGTCTCCACCTCAATAATCATCGTCTTTATTTTTTTTTCAAATCTTTTTTAAACAAAACAAAAATTTACATACACCATTTAATTAAATCTTTAGTAAAAAAAAAATAAATAAAATAAAATAAAATTTACATTCTATCATTCAAAATGTATCACTACCCCCCACAAAAAAAAAAGAAAAATTTGTATTAAATTTTTTCCTCAACGGAGGTTGGGAGGGGATGGAAGGTAAAGGATGAGATACATTTCGAAGGGGAAAAAGAGAGAAGAAAAAGAAAAAAGAAAAAAAAATGCAAAAATTATATTACACAAGTAATTATATTGTTAGAGGCAAAAGGCGACCAAGGCCTGTTAGGTGGGGAATTCACAGGAAAAGGTGGCCTTACAAAACCTAACTAACATAATGCAGACAACTGGGGAAAAATTTCTAAATATCAAGCACTACATGTTTACATACCCTCATACACATAGGTATAATCCCATTCAATAGCAACTTTTATTGCTGAATGGAAGTATGCAAAATTTAGGGTTTGTAGTGGAAAAACTTGCCTGTTAAGCTAAGTGCCCAAGCATTGTTCCAGTCCTCTTCTTGAAATGGAAAAATTGTGTGTAGGTTTTCCTCGGTATATTCAAATACTGGTTCCCAGAGTCTTATTTTAGAAATATTAACTATTGTTGTACGTTTATTTTCGGGTTGACATGGCTTATCTATTTCTATTGTTTGGGGGGAAGGTATGGCAATTATCGTATAAGGTTCTGGGTAAAAAGCTGGCATAAGTTTACCTTGGCCTGATTGGTAAGGGATCTTATACAGTACCTTATCTCCTATTTTTAAATTGGGTGTTTTATGGGATTCATTATATCTTTTGACTAATTTAAGATGTAGTTTTTTTGTATTATCATTGGCGGTTTTTCTAGCTTCTTCTATGGGGGATAGGCTATTGTTAGGTCACTGGTATAAAATGGATTAATGCCGAAAAGTAAATAAACGGGAGGAATTGTAGTTATTGAATGGGGAGTATTCCTATATTCTTCTAATGCTTTTTGTAATAGCTTGTGCCATGGAATTCTGGGATTTTGTTGATGGTGGAGTCTTAACTTCGAAATGATAGTGGCATTAGCCCTTTCTACCAGCCCGTTACATTGTGGATGAGAAGGGGATGTCATAACGTGTTTTACGCCTTTTTCCTGTATGAACTTATTGAATCTTTTGGAGACAAATGAGGGATGTCTGTCGGTAACAATAATCTTTGGCTTACCTATACTTAATAACTGATTTATAATATTTATATACGTTGCTATCGAGGTACTCTTAGAAGGAAAAGCCAAATGTATCTAGAGTGATGATCAACTACATGAAGGCAATTTTTTGTACTATTATATTCTCCTAGGCCTAAAATACTATCAAGAGCAACTACATCAAATGGTTTCTCAGCTAGCGGTAAAGTACCCATGGTCCTAATGAGGGTGTAGTCGGCTCTTTACAGATTGACAGGTCCTGCATTTCAAATATAATTTTTTATTTCAGTACTATCATACCTTTAAATAATATTGTGTTGATCTATACCCTAGCCATTGCACTAATACCTGGTGTCCTACTAAACTTTCATGAGCCTTAATTATCAATTCTTGTTGTAAGGTGGTGGTACTACTATTCTATCTTTATTTTTTAATCGAATATAAGTGATATTGTCTTTATTGAAATATAATTTAGATGAAGGCTTAGCTAAGGATTCTTGTCCTTCTTTTAAATCTTGTATGGATAGGAAGCAAGAATATTAAGCGGGACAACATGTCAGCTTCATAATTTTCACATCCTTTATTATATTTGAATTCCAAATCATATTCTGATAATCTTAATGACCATCGAAATAGTCTTACCATTTGTATGTTTGAAATATTTAACCAAATTAGTGCTTGATGATCAGTGTGAACTATTACCCGCTGACCTGAAAGGTAGGGATGGTATCTCTTGCACGTTTTATTATTGCTAATAATTCCAGCTCTGTAATGGTATATTTGGATTCTGCCCCCCTTAGGCCCTACTATAAAACGCTATGGGTCTCATTGTGCCATCAGGATACTCCTGTTGAGCACGCCTCCTAAACCTGCAGTACTAGCATCACAAAAGATATGCGTAGTTAATAACGGATTATAAATTTGGAGGATTGGTTTCGAAACTAATGCTTCTTTAGAGCCTCAAAACTTTTTTGGCATTCGTCAGTCCATGTAAATTTTATATCTTTTTTCAAAAGATTATTTAAGGGAGCTCTTTAATTTATTAAAATGATTTATAAACTTAGCATAATGTGTAACGCTTCCTAAAAATGATCTTAAGCACCTAACATTACGAGGAGGTGGCAATGATTTAATTATATTGTTACGACGCTTCTCAGCCGTCGATGTTTGCGTTCAAGGTTTACTGAGAAGACAATGTGAGTTCGTTTTGGATACAGCTTAGTACTATGGATTTATTACCAGATCTTTGAAAGGGATATAAGTAACTATACAGTAGAAGATTAACTTGCCTTCAATGTCCGCCACTAGAGGGATCCTTCTCCGCTACCGTCTTCCCGGTCAGTCCATATCCCGTTGTCACCAGACAGACTTCTTCCCCCAGACTGCTATCTCTGCCAGACAGTCTTCTCGGCACACACCAATCCCCGGCAGCCGGCCGGCTTCCTTCACGGCGACACCAGCTGGGCTCGGCTGATCCCCCTGCCTGGATCCCCGACTGTCTGCCACCCCCTCCCCTGGAATTTCGTCAATCCACACTTCCTGGACGGGGCCTCTGCATACTTTCTTCCCTTCTACTTCTCTTGGCGTCTTCTCTTCTATTTCTCTGCTGCATCGCTTCACTGCCCCCTTCTCAATCCTTTTCGTCCCGAAAAGGCTGATTTCACCAGAGGCGCTGATCGGCGGCCCTTTGATCTCCCTGACGTCTCTGGCCACATGAGGGTCGTCCGCCTCCCGGAAGCGTAGCGGCAGGGTTAACACCAACCCTTGTTTGCAGAACCACATCTCAACTCGGGCTTTCTTTCCACTCTCAACCAGTGCCGACGCCATTGATTGGTCTCGCTGTCTAGCACAGGGCGGTGGTTCTCCACAAGATGGCGGCCATATTTCACTGCCTACGATGCTCCCATCTGATATTTTGAATTCTCCTTGAGAACACTCTGTAGCCACAATGTACAAAGGGTTGTGATCGTTTGTGTTGCGCTTTCGCCGCTTCCTTCCACGACGGGGCTGTAGATCGCCGATCTTTACAGTGGATTCGTCCACCCGATCCACGCTGTCCATTCGTGGCCTCCCTTTTCTTCTTTAGGTTTCCATTCTCTTGCTCTAGAGGCTCTCTTTTTCCTAACCCTTCAAACCTGGGCTCCTTAGTGCCGACCACGCACAGGGCTGTGAATTTCTTAAACCTTCTGGAGGTGTCGGATCCCGTGGCAGTCTCAAGGTCGGTAGAACTTTTCCTAGGCGGTGGCTGCTTGATCTGCACCTTGTCGGGCGAAGGAACGAAGATGAATGGTACACATTCTTGGCACATCTCTTCAGCTTGCATTGCAGACGACGGCGCTGACACATTGCGCGCGACTTCCGCGTCACAGACATTGTCGTCGGACTTCCACAGAGCGTCCAATGCTCTATCCCGTTCAGTCGGGTTGCCGGCTCCAACTTCAGGGTGCTTCGACCATCTAGCCTTGTCGCACTTCCACGGAGCATCCAGCTCCGTCCCGTCCAGTTGGATCGCCGCTGTAGTCCCTGACAGTCTGACACTGTCGCTGAAGTCAGCCACGCTGTCGCACTGCAGCTCGCCAAGATCGTTGCTGTTCTCATGGAGTATTTCAGAAAGAATCCCAGGGGTTGAATTTTCGCTCTGTATATCACCTTGAGGGCATTCTCCTTCCGTCCGCTTGATTTTATACAAAACACTCGTGCCACAGCCGTTGTCGGAGGCGATCAGCTCACCCTCCTCCGCTACACAACCAGTCTGGATCATTTCCTGCTGTCGACACTCTTCGGACTTCTGGATCACGGGAGAATCTTCTAGCGTAGATTCTGGCAGTTCACTTACAACGTCTCCTGACGTGATGATCTTTGTTGTGATGGTCTTGTCGGGATCTTCATCACCTGGGATCGTCTTTTGTCCCCTCAGACATTGAATACGTGGGCTATTGGTTGCTGTGATTGGTTTTGAAAAGCCATCAGGATTTTCTGGCGGTAGTACATTGAACTTAACTTCGCAAGACATGGGTGTGGCAGAACGTTTGACATTCCGAATATGCTCAGTCGGCTCAATCGAGTATCCAAGTTTTCTCCGAGCTCATCTACTTTCTGGCTTAATAGTCTGAGCAATTTTGTGAATTTTTCAATTTCGGGTCGGTTAGTTTTTCCATTTTCCTTTTTAAATTAGCGCAAAATAAAATCTTCAATTAAAATTAACTAAGCTGTATCCCACTTCTGACACCAAATGTTACGACGCTTCTCAGCCGTCGATGTTTGCGTTCAAGGTTTACTGAGAAGACAATGTGAGTTCGTTTTGGATACAGCTTAGTACTATGGATTTATTACCAGATCTTTGAAAGGGATATAAGTAACTATACAGTAGAAGATTAACTTGCCTTCAATGTCCGCCACTAGAGGGATCCTTCTCCGCTACCGTCTTCCCGGTCAGTCCATATCCCGTTGTCACCAGACAGACTTCTTCCCCCAGACTGCTATCTCTGCCAGACAGTCTTCTCGGCACACACCAATCCCCGGCAGCCGGCCGGCTTCCTTCACGGCGACACCAGCTGGGATCGGCTGATCCCTTCCCACGGCTACGCCAGCTGGACTTCCCCGACTGTCTGCCACCCCCTCCCCTGGAATTTCGTCAATCCACACTTCCTGGACGGGGCCTCTGCATACTTTCTTCCCTTCTACTTCTCTTGGCGTCTTCTCTTCTATTTCTCTGTTGCATCGCTTCAATATCAACATTAATGCCCGAGGGAGACATTTGGTCTCCAAAAATTTCATAACCTAAATAATTTATCTTTTTCATAAAAAATAAACACTTTTCCTTCCTAAGTTGGATACCCTCTTTTTGTAGAATTTCAAATATTTCCTTAAGATGTTCCAAATGGGATTGCGTATCGTTTGAAAAAACCAATATATCATCAAAATAAGAAATTATATTTTTAAGGTCATATTTTTGTAATATTGAACTAAGTATCCTATTAAAGATGGCGGGAGCTGTACGTAGACCAAATGGTAGTCTACACCATTGATAGGAACCTTCTGTGGTGGTAAAACATGTCATGTATTGATCCTTTTCATGCAAGGAAACAGTCCAGTATGCACTTAAAATGTCAAGACATGAGAATACTCTCGACCCTTGAACCTTCTGGATGATATCTTCAATTAACGGAATTGGAAAACTGTCACCATTAATTTTGAATTTAATTTTCTAAAGTCAATACATAGTCTAGTCTTATCACTTTCTCCTTTTTTACGGGCTAGGGTTACTGGTGAACTGTATGGTGATGAAGCAGGCTTAATTATGCCATATTTCAACAACTGACTAATTTGTTCTTTAATTGTTCCGTTATCCTTTAGATTATGTCTATAAGGTCTGAGACAAACGGAGTCTTATCTCTGAGTGTTAGTCTCGGGGGATCTACCTTTAAAGGTCTAACATTATACTTATTTTCACCAAAAATATCATCATAGTCATTCATCAAAACATGGAAATTATTTCCCAGTCTGACGTCATTATGTATATAACTATCTTCTGAGTTTGGTAAAGGCAAAGGTCGGAAGTTTGGTTGATAAATAGGTCTCGATTTAAAACAAGAAGGAAAATATATGTTAGATTGATTTTAGTTTTACCTATGGCATGTACATTTTTTATACGATTACATTTCCCTGATAGTTTTAAAGAATAATTATGTTTGTTGCAATATTTAGACCTAACAAGACTTAAATAATTTTTAGAATTATCATATTGTAAGGCATCAAGTTCTTCTTTAGAAAAAGTATAATCAAAATTAGATAAAACACCATCATTTTGCATAATAACATTTTTATCAAAATCAATCTTCAGTTTAAAATATTTTAGGTACTTTGTGGACATTATCAAAAAGTTCAAATTTAGATTATCAATAATATAAAACAAAATATTTTTAGTTATAATTCCAATTTTTATATTCAAACAAATCTGGCCTTTTATGTTAACATTATTAGATACAGTACTTATTTTATCGTAACTAGAAATATTTATGTTATTTGAAAAATTCTTGGCCAAAAAATGAGTAGGTAAGATATTAATCTCACTACCTGAATCAAACAGAATCATAAACATACCCAGGAACCATGAGTCTGCTGTCCCCACATCCGCTCTGATCCCCGGGCACCGTCAATATCCCACTTGGTCTTGATTACCGGGGTTCGACGCACTTTGTAGGCCGATGGATGAAGTCCCAGGATGGCCAGGTTCGTGGAGTTGGCCGGCGTTGACATCTCCATGCTGCGGCGTGATAGATCGCCACCGCGAGGCCATGTTGGGGCGATTTCCTCCAGCAAAGTTGTTCCTCCGTCCATTATTCCATCTTCCGTCTCTTTGTTGAGTTGTGTGCTCCAATGATTCGGCAATACGAAGCCAGTCCTCTAAGGAATGTGGCGAGGAAGCAATCAGAAACTTCTCGAGTGGGCCGGCACCAGATGTAAGAGATTCCAAGACTAAATCCTTTGGCATGTGTAGCTGTGTGCCAATTTTTATCTTTTCAAGATAATAACTACGAACTGATTGCATCTCTTGCTTAGTTAGTTGCCAAAACTTTTTATGTAGGCCGCGTTCAAACTCTGGGAAGAATGTCATCATCCTAGAATGTAAATCTTCCAATGTGTCAATTTCGTCACAAATTGTGGCATAAATCTCAAGAGCATTGCCCTTAAAGAGAGTAGGTATCATGAAAAGAGCATCTTCTTGTTTGATATTCCGGAGCTTGATCTGTTGGTTGAAAACCTTCAGCCATTGCGAGTATTTAAGCCCTTCTTCAGGGTTAAAGCTTGGTATCATTGGGATAATATTCCATATTCGAATTTTCTTTAAGATCAGTCTTATTAATAGATGAAGTAATTTTCGGGCTTGCCTTCCTCTTTCCCATGCCCTGAGATTAAATAAAATTTCCGCGAACAAGTTCGAATCCTGTCGACTACTTTGTCGTATTGTAATTTTTCCAAAGTTCAATGTGTAGAAATGACAATTAAGCAGTCGTTTGTGGCTGTCTCCACCTCAATAATCATCGTCTTTATTTTTTTTTTCAAATCTTTTTTAAACAAAACAAAAATTTACATACACCATTTAATTAAATCTTTAGTAAAAAAAAAAAAATAAAATAAAATTTACATTCTATCATTCAAAATGTATCATATATATTATATAATCTAAAATATAATTATTTTATTTTTTTAAAAACATATATTTTATTTTCATTCATTGACTGTTTTACATATTTGACCATAGATGCAGAACATACCACTTTAATTATTATTGTTGTATATATGTATAGTTAACCCTACCTTTTCTAATAAAAATCACGAATATAGAATTCATTTTATAAATTTTATATTACTGTGATAAAAATAATTTTAAGTGTAATTTACTTCAAGTAATTCAAAAATAAAATCTACTTGAAAGGTAAATAATTATCTTTACTTTTTACGACTGCACCTCCTTTCAACACCAAACACACAAAAATATTCTAACGCAATATATATATATATACGTATATATTCTAAATATATATCATAACTTTGTGAAGTATATATAAGGTTTAAAGGATTAAATGTGAGAAGACAATAATGTCACTGCACACCTCTATAATTTCCCCGGAGAGTGAAGCTAGCCTCTAGACATCAATATCCTGCTATCATGTTTGTCGCTCCATTACCCGCCTTCCTTAACTTTCATTTCCCTTCATTTTTCAAATTTAATCCACATTAAAATTCATTCAATGATGCATAAATTCGGTCATATATAGACATGTTATTATAGACGTGTTTAAACACTTTAACTTCCATAGAATGCATATAAATATTTATATGTGAAAAATAATTTTAAAAAATAATTAAGATGGTGTTTGTTATTAAAATCAAAAAAGCATATCCTGACCACGTTCTGATAAACTTTTAGATGGTAGAGTGCCATCTTGTGGAACAGAAATCAAGTAAAAGTTGATTTAGCCTGTTCCTTGATAATTAGCCAACCCATTTTCTTGATAAATCAAGAAAGATCAACCACAAACGAATATCTGTTCCACTAGATGGCGCTCTGCTATCTAAAGGTTCAAATGAACGTGGTCAGGATATGCCTTCTTTGATTACAATACAGTGGTACCTCGACATACGAGTTTAATTCGTTCCGCAACCTTGCTCGTATCTTGAATTACTCGTATCTCGAAGCAAATTTCCCCATACAAAATTCCCATTTAAAATCACAGATTAATATTTTCAACACTACCGAACCGAACTCGTATCTCGAATTTCGCTCGTAACTCAAAGCAAAAAATCACTTGCTCGTCGGCTCGTATCTCGAAAAACTCGTATGTTGGGGCGCTCGTATGTCGAGGTACCACTGTATATTTATATAGAAATAATAAAGTATTTTTTGTATGATGCCTTAATTTTATATCATCGTCAACCTAGTTCGTATGGAATGTTTCTCATTTAAATTTATGCAGTCATCTCTATCTGAATATATTTCAGGAAATGGTGTATGTATATAAGTAGAACTGGGATTCAAAGTAAACATTCCCCTGAAGAGAGTGACAGGAAGTTACTGAAATGTTGGGAGTTGAAATAAACTATAGGTTGATGTGGCTGTGTCTTTTTTCGAATGTACTTCCAACCAACAAATGAACTTCAAAACTCTATCTGTGTGTTATCAATTTGTATGCGCTATAAATAAATTCCATTACTGGACTTGGTCATTAACCGACCCTACTTCTAGGCCTGGTAGGAAAGGGAGATAGTTTGGGCTAGAAAAACTATTTTCATATATTTGTAATTATATTTAAATGACAATGAAGGACAATTTCAGATCGAACATTTTGAATAATGGATGAAATGGATTGAACAATGTATATAGTAAATTAACAAAAGAAAATATAATTGGCATATTACCAATATTTGAGTGAATTCATTGATATTTTTCTGTTGCCTATTTATATATTTTCAATGAAATTATTAATTTATTAATTATTTAAATCTATATTTCATATATTTGATATATCTATGAAAGGCAATTATGAAATCGTTTACAGATTTTTGTGAAAAAATAAGGAAGAATAATAAAACAATTATATCCCAAACTATTAATACATTTACCATACTTGAGCTATCAGAGGCGTCTGTAAATATTTACTATCCATTTATCTAATGATAAAGAAAGTCACTTAAGTTTTATCTTACAGAACATATTTCTTTAGCAAAACATTATTCGTAAAACGACGTTTGACAAATTTTACCGCAAATGTTTCTTTTGAACGAAATATCGTTATTTAATTTAAGGAGAAATAACGACTATTTATATCCTTAGGGATGAAGTATGAAAGGACGAATTGTGAAGAGTAATGAATAACGGAAAATAAAAGTGTCCAGTGGACACCATCCCTGGACACTTTTATTTTTCCGTTATTCATTACTCTTCACAATTCGTCTTTTCATACTTCATCCCTAAGGATATAAATAGTCGTTATTTCTCCTTAAAATAAATTACGATTTTTCGTTCAAAAGAAAAAAATGCGGTAAAAATTATCAAACGTCGTTTTACAATCATAAGCCGCATTATATTGTATTATAAAACATTATTTATATGATATTTATTCTTAAATACGGAAATATATAAATGTAAGAATTAGATATCAATTTGAATATAACATTTAAATAATCGAATGATTTGATATTAGAAAAACGAATTTCTCGTAATATATACATTTGGATTATCAACATTATTTTTAAAAATTGTAGCAGATTTTTTATTATTTTATGAATAGATTTTTAATTTAGATATTTGTATTTTGATACACTGTAAATTTTAACCATTTCCTCTCTGCTATTTTATTAGTTTCAATTTGGTTTGACATTTAATAAATTCCCGTGTAATTCTGAGGTTTGTCTTTCCTAATTTTCTACGTTACATTTTGGTGGAGATGCTGGGTAATTAGGGAACATAAACTAAAGATCGCCGAGAAGACCTTGAGGCCTTGGTTGAGATGATCTACATTTTCAGAGACTGGCTCCAGGATTCCACCGCCGTGTCAAAGCCAAGAATTCCCTCCAAGATGACGATGTTCCTATAGACCCTACAACCACAAAGCAGCTCTTCACGCCGCAAGAAAAAGAACGCAATGCTACTAGGGACAGACGTCCAAGACTCCAGGGAATACTTGACAGAAACACGTCAGATCCGTGTCAGTAGCAACAAGATTTTCAAGCTGTGGGTCACAGCTCCCACAGGGAAAGAGCTATGTAGCAGAGAGTATTATACAATGAAAATAATTTTAATTTCTATATTTGTATTTTGATATACTGTAAAACTTTCTCATTGTCTCACTCCTTTTTATTAGTTTGGATTTGTTTTGACATTAAATAAATTGCCGTGTAATTCTGAGGTTTGTCTTTCCTAATTTTCTACGTTACAATCAATATATGGATGAATTTGTTATTGAAAATTGAGGAATTCATACTTTAATTCATTAAAAAGTGCCTATTTAGGATCAAATATATTCATTTCTTAATATTTCGTGTAGATACATGCCAAACTTACTTGCCAAAACTAGAATAAAGAAAATATTCCAGTTAATTTATGAAACGAATTATTTTCGCCAGCATACAAAAATAATCAAAATTTTAGAAATAAAAATCGCAAATTTTAGAATAAAAACAAATTGAAATTTTGTTTTGGTATAGAATAAATTAGTTAACAGAACTATTTTAAAGAATAAAATATTTTCTATTCTCACTTTACAGTTTTTCTTGGGGATTGAGTTCCCAGAAAAGGATTACATTTTATAAATCTTTGTTCGGACCAATTTAAACAAACGGATCAAAATACGGTTTAAATTTTAAAATAAAAATTTATAAAAAAATGAATTCAACACAATTCCAGATATTACTCTAGAATATAAAAGTTTACAAGACGACGTCGTACAATTGTGTACATAGTTTGGTCAAAACATCTTCAAATACAGCTTATATTGAATTTTGAGAAATGAAAAATACGACCCGTCTAATTTATCGTTCAAGTATAAGTAAAAATATAAATTTGATATTCCTCTCTATCTTTTATAATAGAATCTTATATAGACTTATGAATATCGTTCCTAATGAGTAATATAAATGAAACATAACACTCTTGTGAAAAAATAGTACAAATGTTATATTGTACTGCGATAAGGTGCGTAAATTAAAAAAAGCATCTCCTTATCGTGCAACTGAAAGTTGCTGATGGCTTGCGCCATCTATCGGAATAAATATCAACTATTACCTTGATTTTTAATTAATCCAGAATTGGCCAAATATCCATGCTTGATTAATCGAGAAAAGCTAACCACGGACGCGTTTCGGGCTGATGGCCCTCATCAGTGTGATGCAAGCTATACATCAACGACCAAAACACTGGTCATTCAGGCATCCTGAAAATCATTAAACGGGTATTTACATGGGCCAACAGCCCGAAACGCGTCCGTGGTTAGCTTTTCGTGATTAATCAAGAATGGGTATTTGGCCAATTCTGGAATAATTGAAAATCAATGAGAATAGTTGATATCTATTCCGATAGATGGCGCAAGCCATCAGGAACTTTCAGTTGCACGATAAGGAGATGCCTTTTTCTTAATAACACTTTTGGTTTTAAGAGTTTTCTGAAAAAAATGAATTAGCACAGTTTACGATCAAATGTGAATTTGATGCATTTTTATGAATGCATGTGGTCCTTAGTAATCCCTAGTACACGTGGTATAGGCCATGATAATCATGGTGGGTAGAAGTAGACAACTACCTTTACTGTAAGTGCACCACATGTCTACGCGTGTGAGAAGCAGTTTGACATTTGCACTTACCAATTTGTCAGAGCTCAGTTTGGTTACTTGCACTCGCTGGTGGGGTTGGGCTTTTGCAAGAATCGGGGGACATTGGAACATTTTTTGTTAAATCAGAAAAAAGTGCTCAATGCGGGAATCGAACCCGGATCGTAGCGGTCGAAAACCAACGGTTTTAAACCATCCTTCCACCGACCCGCGGGTGTAACACGTTCAGGATTCTACTTATATTTTATCCAAATCCCCACATTTCAAGGCTATTGAGATAGTAAAGGTATTATTAGTATTCATCCAAAGCTACTAATATCTAGTGCAACGTTTCTTACATGAAATTCAAGGTTTTGTAAATACTTATCTAATCTCTAAATAATCTTAATTGTTAAGTAAATTTATATGCTATATTTTTATTTTTTACTACAAGGTTCTCTCAAAAAGTTCGTAAACACTCGTAAAAAAATTGAAATCTTAATATTATTCGCCATTATATTATTATCCGTTATGTATGATGTCTTTGTATTCTGTATAAAGTTATTGTATTATGTTATATTATGTATTCGTCGTAATAATACCATTCGCCAAGTAATAAGAAAAACAACATTTTAATAAAAACACGAACTTTTGGGACAATATTTTTATTTTAATTTTAAGTTAAAATTAGTATGCCAACATAAACATATTAAAATTATAATATGTTTTTTTTCTGTATAAATTCGGATATATCTAATTATTAATATTTCCCCTTTCTATTTTCTCTCTTTCACATTTGGCGCCAATATCCTTAAAAGGAGAGCGACCTTTGTGGTTTTATTGTTGAATACAAAATTTGGATAAAATATACTCTAAAATACAAGCTGAAATATTAAAAAATGAGTTTATTTTTTCAAAATCAATTATGCAAATTCAGAAATCTTACTTAGTTGGGTGTATATACCTCTCCGCATATTTTCTTGGATTACCCGAGAAAAGCGTTTTGCTTGAAAGCTTGTATTTTTAATAAAAGAAACTCACCACGTTATATTTTCGTTTTCTCTTTTAAAATCAATTATAGTTAATTTCATATATATACATAATAATCGCGAGTTTTAATTTACGAATTTTATCTAATATATTGAACAAAATACGTTTTTCTATATTTAAGGTACTTGATACCATCTGGCCAAACTTCAATCCATAAGAAAACTTTTCTTCTTTCTCCCATTTTCTCAAACTATAAGCCATTCTGAATTTATCAAACAGAATAAATATATCAATCTATCAAAATCAAAAAAGGCTTATACTGACCACGTTTAGATGGCAGAGCGCCAACTAGTGGAACCGAAATCAAGTAAACGTTGATTTACCCTGTTTCCTGATAATTGGGCAACCCATTATCTTGATAAATCAATAAAATCTCTATCCACGTATTTATTTATCAAGCAAATGGGTTGACCAAATATCAGGGAACAGGCTAAATCAACGTTTAGTTGATTTCTGTTCCCCGAGATGACTCTGCTATCTAAAAAGCTCATGTGCTCCTGGTCAGGATATACCTTTTTTATTTTAATATCAATACCTGTCCTTTTTTAAAATTATTTTATTATATTTTTCACATATCCATTTATTTATTATTATTATTATATATATTTTTTAAATAGAGCAATCCATAAATAAATCTTTAATTAAAATGTCATATATTGGATCAAAAAATCATTGATTTCACCAATATTTCAGTTGGCTGAACGCCAACCTTTATCAAGGTATTAAAACAATTGATGTGTGTCAACAACAAATTCAGCGCCACATAACATCAACAGAATTAATTTATTTTATTTTAATGAATGCCAACTGAAATATTGGTAAAAATGATTTTTGATCCAATATATCCATTAATATATATCAATTTATATGTTAGAGATTATTCTTTTTTTATTTCAAAGCCATGAAATAAATTTATATAGAATATTGTGAATGCACTAGGGAAGATACTAGCTAGGTGTGGTAGAAACTTTTAGATATAGTTCAAAGCTGGGTAAAATTATTATTGGTTTAGTGCTAACGATGTTGATGGGCAGTGATCAATAATTAATTATAGATGTTATAATTAAGGAGATATAACAATTATACATAAGTTACTTAGAATTGGATTATTAGAAAGAGATGTTTTTTTTTTCGAATTGTGAAATTATATGAAAATACAGTTGAGCTGTTAAATTCGTTTCTATTGCCTTGTCATAAATTGATTAAGACTAACTCTAAATGTATAATATCGTTATTTGAAGGTTTATTTCCAAGATATTTACATAGTAAGTAGCATAATAATTGAACACAAATATTAAATGAAAGTAGAGAATCTATTACAGTCTAATGTACAGGTATAATTTCCTTAACTAAGGAAATAACAAACAAGCCAGGACTTTGGAATGCTAACAAGAATTTACGGCTTAAGGTATAACGAGAGTTTATGCGTTAAGTTGCTCATAAAATTTTCCCTAGAGATCTGGGAGATAATTACCCATCTCTCGATTAGTAATTGAATTTATAAAATTCAATTTTCGTGAAAAGATATAGATGAGTTATATTTAATAAACACTCATATCATCTCTTGTAGATTTAATTATGAATTTCTTTATCTCTATCGAGCAGCGCGATCGCACGTTCGAGCGCCCCCGCTCGCCCCGCAATCCTGTCATGTTCTCTCTCTTATATATTTTTACCCTGAATAGAATGGATTTGAATTTATTTATGATTAAATACATATGATGTAGTTGTCCAACCCCTTTGGTATATTTGCGGAATGCCTGATGGATGTGAAGCTATGGTGATATGGCTTTCATCCAGAAAAAATGCAAGCATGCTGAGAAATCATTGGAAGAATATTCTGTCATGGAAATTGCTAAATCAGAAAGAAATAACAAACATGCGAATTCACCTTCGTCAAAAGAAGGATATGCAGATTTATGCCTAACAAGCCGTGAATGGTCTGAGATAATAGAAGATAGCTCTGAAAAAATCCTAGCACATGGAGCACAAGAAAAGGAGCTCTCGACTTCTACTAAACAGGCTCGTAGGTCCCAGATTGGCACATCTCGCCAAACCAACACCACCCAGGCCACCTCAACCACTGAGGAAGTATGTTGTGACGCAGCTGAAATACAACAAACAGCAGCAGGCCCTGATCAAGTCCAGGTCAACTGCAGCAATCTTTGACCAGTGCTGCTGATGTAGCTCTGATCTATCTCCAGTGGACTACATCAAGATCCTGGAAGGGCTTGGCTCAAAAGTGGTGAACCCTCCCATTAATTTTTCCATTACAGTAAGGGCAGTAGAAAATGTTTATTTTTAAAAAGAATCATACGCGTCTATAATAGTTTCGAATTTTCATTAACAATCTTAACATCTCATCACAAAGCTTAGTCAAATCAAAAATGATTGGAATCAAATATTCCTATAAATTATCCCTGATTTATTAAAGTCTGCGAACATATATAGACATATAGCTGTGAACTAAAGTATATTAGATTTTGTATCAATTGAAATAGGCATTGCTGAGAGTGCGATGAAATACAAATACTGTTCGATCAGTAATCAATTTTATAGTTTCGAATTTTACATACAAGTAATACTTATAGTACTTGTAAGTACTTGTAAGTACTTGTAATATCACTTTTACGCCGAATGTTTCCATAATTTTGACTTATATGGGTGGAATTTTGGAATATTATGGATTAAGCGTAGACATGGATTTACTATCATAGTTTTAACTGCACATTATTAATATATGTTATATCATTTTGAGATAGAAATAATTTACTTATTTTGTATACGCGCGAGAATATTTTTCAAAATATTTTCAGTCGTGTGTGTGTGAACCTTTTGAAAAAAAAATTAGAATCAAAGAATTTAGATCACTATTTGCTTTAATTGAGATAATAGTAATTTGTATTAAACAAATCAATTAATAATAAGGATTGGAAGAACCTTGACAATAAATCACTTTATTTTCTAAGACAATAATAATAATTTGATTAAATAAATCTCATTTGAGACGTGAAGAAGAAATAAAATATTTTATTACGTGTATTTACATATTTACAAAAGGTTTTGTGCCTGACGAAGGAAAATGTTATGGAAAACTACATTTTTTATCATATATATTTTTAGACTTTATTTGTTTTATAATAATATTTATATATAATATAAATATTTCATATGTTTTTTAATGTGAATTAATTTTCGAAAATAGAGATAGGTATTCAGTTAGAATATATGGAATATTATAGAATATATACGGGAGAAAGTGATGCTGGGATGAAATGGTAGCTAAGCTGTAGAGATGGAGACTGTAATTGGTGTTGATTTGGATGTATGAGCCGTTACATGAAACATTCAGCATCTGTTTCACTCCATCCATCTCTCTCTCTCTCTGAATTACCTAATCTACTTTCACACACCGCTGTAAATCATCTGTTCAATTAATTCTGGTTCTCAATTGAATATTAGGTTTCATATCATCAATATCTATATCTTTATAAATAATTAGTTTCCGTCTTCAGCATAATCAATTCAAGTATTGATGTATAAATTTAAAACAATTATATTGTCAAGTAGAAAATTAGAAAAAAACTTCAGAATGACACAACACTATTTTAAAGCAAAACCAACATTTATGAGATATAAGATAAGCAATGAAGGAAGTTTCCAGAGAGGAGCAAAAAATATAAATAATTTAAATATAAAAAAAATTAATTAAACTGAATTTATAAAGTATAATAAATACTTTGCTACAATATTTAATATAGTTTTAAGCATTTTGTTATATACAGTAGAAGTTTCCTTTAGCAGACACTCCGCTAGCGGAAACCTCACCACAAAGGACAGTTTTCATTTGCAAAATTAGCATTTTTACAATTTAGCAACTCTCCTGGTAAGAGGACACTCTCCCTAAAGGACACTTTGGCTCTGCAATTAGGCGTCTTTTACAGGGAGGTTCTACTGTATATATAAATATATATAATACAATATAATGCGGCTTATGATTGTAGAACGACATTTTAAAATTATCCCGCTAAGGTTAGAAATAATCGTTATTTCTCCTTAAAATAAATTTCGATTTTTCGTTCAATAGAAACACATGCGGGATAATTTTCAAATGTCGTTCCTATATATATAATATCTATGAATTTTATTGTAGAGAAAGAGAGGTCGATTTCCAATTGTCTAAGAATTCATGATCATCACCTCATTCATCCTGCATCGTTGACAATCTTGACAGTTTTTCTTGTCCTCTCCAATGGCTAATCCAGCAAAATATTTTCCAGCCATCATTTTCCTCTATCCTTTTATTTACCACAATATTTACACACACACACCAAAGCCTTTATTAAGACGTTAGTCTTATACAGATTCTCCGTACAAGTTGCAATAACAGGAAAAGAGTAGCACAGGAAACCAGTAGTTCCGCAACTATATACAATTATTAGTAATAAGGAAAAGTAAGATTTGATATGAAAGGTCGACGCCATCGCCTCAAGTCTTCAATTCCATAAGCGCGGAGCAGAAATAGGGACTAAGTTATTTAGTTCGCCGTAAATATAGCATCCAGACACAAAAAGGAGGTTTACTCCAGCACAGCCATCCATATCACCAGCCCGCAATCTCATCGTCGACCAACACGATGGGCCCTCGATGTTTCGTCATCATTCTGAGGTGTAAGAACAATATCTTCCAAGTTCTCTTTGCTCCCTCTTTACAGCTACTGCCTTGTAAAAATATTTACCACAAGATTTATAGTATACTAATTCCTTACATCTTGATTTAAAAAAAGAACTTCCAAATTTGATGTTTTAACAGTTTGTGATGTTTTTGACATTCCTATAACGCCAAGAAAGTCAAAATATAATTAAAATTTGAAACGAAATAGATCAGAAATTAGTTTGCCTTAATTTTTACCAATAGCTATTTTTACCAATTAGTCTAAATTCGCTACGGTAAAATATACTTAAGGGAGATTTAAAAAAAAAATACTTACTTGTTTTTGTTTGAAGGGTATTTTATTGTACACGCACACACACACGTTGTACCCAGATGCTGTTCGTGTTCTTTGTCGAATCAGGATGCCACAAATATATACACGTGAGTTCGTAAGAATGCAATAAAAGTTTCGCCTTATTATACGTGGCACTAAACAGAAGGAGTACAATCAGTGGGACTTGCCTTCAACCTCCCGTTCAGAAGAATTCTTGGCGCCGTGGATGTCACTCATGTGAAACCTCCCGCTCCACACTATACACGTCCAGCCTGGACTACACCGTCTTGTAGACCGCTCCGATGTCAGGCTCTCCTGGCACTGCCTTGCAGGATCATCGACACACCCGGAGGCAAGTCGCCACGTCTTCTACTTGCCGCAGATGTCACCAGACTCTGTCCTCCCACCCACACAGGAATGCTGTTTTTGTCGCCTGCCAGCCCAGGACAACACCTGGCCACCCCCCACTCATCTTCCCCCAACTTTACTCTGGAATCTTGGCCTTGTAATCCATTTGACAGTTATAATAAATCAGGACATATTTTTGATTTGAGAAACGTTGCCACATAGGTAGATGGTCATAAATTATATGGATAGTAAAGAGCCACTATTTGTGTTTTAATCTATTATTTTTAGCATTATTTGGAATTTTTGTTTATCTCATATATTCAATTACACACAAATTTGATATTACATAAATACAAGGTGAGTTCATTAATTTCCAGGACTGGTTAAAAAATAAAATAAATAAAAAAGCTCAAAAAAATATTTTTATACAGAGTTAAATATTGGACATTCGACCACACCTGACTGAAAGCACGAGTCTCGTGGCGCACGCGCCGATCTAAAAATAGAACAAAACAACTTCCTTGTAAGGTTCGCATTTCTAATTTTAAAATGGCCATTTTCGAAGATTTGGACATGATCCGGACGTCTTCAAAATTTGTTGCCCGGATTCTAACAGAGGAACAAAAGGAGGTTAGAATGGATGTCTGCAAAAACATGGTTGAAATGACTCGGACCGATCCAGAATGGATGCAAAAAATCATTACCGGGGATAAGACATGGGTGTATCAGTATGACCCGGAAACCAAACGTCAATCCAGCCAATGGATTGAAAGAGGGGAACCGAGAAACCCAAAAGGGCAAGATTTTAAAATCCAAAGTCAAGACATTGCTTGTTACATTTTTTTATATTAATGGTTTGGTTCACCATGAATTTATTCCTTTCGGACGTACAATTAATTAAGAGGTTTATTTGGGGATAATGAGGCGCTTAAGAGAGGCAGTGCGCCTTAAAAGACCTGAAAGATGGCAAAATAATGACTGGATACTTCACGTCGATAATGCGCGGCCGCACACAGCCCATGTTGTTTTGCAGTTCTTGGCCAAGCATTCAACCATACAGATCCCTCATCCACTCTATTCCCCCGACTTATCCCCAATGACCTTTTCCTCTATCCTAAATTGAAAATGAAGTTAAAAGGAAGGAAATTTGACAACGTTGATATGATACAAGCTGAATCGAAGGCAACCTTGAGGAACCTCTCAAAAAGTGATTTTATCCCCTGCTTCGACAATTGGAAAAAAATAGGAACAGGTGTATTGAGGCAGGAGGGGCATATTTTGAAAAATATTAAATTAGTTTTTTTTATTTGTTTTATTTTTCAAAGATACAGAGCAGTCCTAGAAATTAATGAACGACCTTGTATCTTTCGATATATCTTACCAAATATATAAATTCAATTATGTAATAAAGAATTGTAAACGAGATGGCTAAATATCACAATATATAGTGGTAAATACTCTGCCGCCCTCATGGAAAGGTTATTATAGATTTTGTCCAAACCAGCGCGCAAGCCAATCAAATTTTAGCAAAAGTAAAATTGATGTTGAAATTTTCGTTAAAATGAATAATATTCGCATTTTTTATCTAATCGAAGACATGACATGAATAAAAACTAAATTAACATACATTCGAACAGTAATAGGTGTAAAAGTAAAAATTAATTGAGCATATCTCTAAAATCATTTTTCAAGGTTATTTGTATTCTTCAGCAAATCCGTAGCAAATAAAATATTTGTAATACCAGTTTTTATAAATAATCATGAACAAAAATAGTAATAATAATAAATAGGATTTTGTTTCTTAAAATCGAAAATCTCTGATTCAAAAACATATTGAGGAAAAATGTTATTACTTTTAAAATAGTTGAGAATCAAAGTCTGGAGTAAACGGAGAATTTTGCAATACCAAACGGTAGCTACTTTAGAGTAAGAGGGAAATAAAAAATGACGGTAGGTCTAATTGACGACAGGGAAGAAAGAAAAAGTTTGAAGAGAAATCTAAAATTGCTTTTTTGAGAAAGAAGGACGACTTTCACACACTTTCTTATAAAACTACTCGGTGCTGAAGAGGTAAATGGGAAGAATATACGCCGCTCTCCTTTGTCTTTTCTCTCTCTATCTCTATTTTTAGACTCTAATTAATAATTCATATTATCATATAACTGATATCTAAAGCTATATATGAAATTTATTATTTATAAATATATATTTATGAATATATATTTTCTGAAGAGAGCTCTGTCTCTCTCTCGCTCTCTCTTTTGAGAACTCTCATATCAAATTAGACGTATATTTGAAATTTGCGAATCTGGAAGTATAATTAATGCATTTTTATAAAGTCGATCAGAAGCTTTGCCTCAAGACCTACCTTTGAATTTGCGGGACAAAGGCTTTTAAAATGAAATAAACTCGTATTTGATTCTCTCTCTGCTTAATTCCTTGGATTTATATGTATGCACTTCTAAAGACCTATAAGCTTATGTCAACGGGTTCCTTAAACACCCCTAAGCTGTCTTTCTTAGAGAATACAGGGGGAAAAAGAAAATCCAATACACTAGTAGAGCGGTCTGGAGATCAATTTGGCGAAACCGCTGAGAGAATTCACCACTGATGAGCAAAGTCCTTTTATTCAATAACTTTCATCATTACAGTAAAGTCTGTAAATATAAAATTTTGATGATAAAAGTAAAAGAGAACACATTGCTGAGAAGTATATTCTTAGAAATTATAAATATGTATTGAAAGATTAATATTAATAAAATTGAAATAAATCAGAATTTGAATATTTTGTATACATAGTTGAATATAGATCGATATTTTGCCGAGAAGATAAAGTTCCTTTACCGTCACAATTAACATCAAAACTAGACGCCATCTATTGACCAACACTGCAAATTAGCGACCTCGGGTCGGTGACAAAGCCACAACACCAGCTTTGGCAATCTAAGAATCGTCTACCCGGAGACGGTGATTTCGGGTTATGGCCCTTTGTCAATCCAGGGCGGGCTTTATTCCATGAAATCTACAAGGGATTAAATGGAATCTTCATAATTTGTCAAAGATATGTTTAGCTGGCGAAGAGGCTAGGCCATATCCATGGCCAAAATATAGATGGAACTTTTTCCGGGAGGCTATTGAGAATATCTTTGGCAGATTGTGAATATTAAATTTGATCTTTTATAGGTTTTGTAATGTTAAGACAAACATTTTACACTTTAAAACAAATTTTACACTTTAATATATTAATACAAACCAATAACGAGCCATATATATAATATATATATAAAGAAAAACTTTTCATCGCAGTAAGGACAGTAGAAGTTTGATTTATTTGTGGAAAGAAACTTTCTCGTCTTAATGTCGCTATTATTTAATATAAATCAACCTTATAATTTATATGTTTTTCAATATAACAATTTACACACACTTTAATGACAGCATATTTATTTTAATAACAACATTAGACTTTTAATAAAAAACACATCTCATTTTTTTAAAACAGTAAATTTCAATTCAAAACTATCATTTATATATATGAAAAAACAATAGAGAAAAAATAAAAAATAAGTGGGTCAGGTGTTGATATTAAAAATAAAAAAGGCATATCCTGACCAGGAGCATATATCCTAGTCAGGATATGCCTTTTTTATTTTTTAATATATATATATTATATAATCCAAAAACTCAAATATTCCTATATTTAAAAATATATATTTTATTTTTATTAATTGTAATTTTACTTTTGTTATCATCGTTTTAGAAAATACTTTCCAGTTTTGTTGTATAGTTTTGTTGTAAATATGCGTAGTTAACATATCTATTCTTTTAAATCACTAATATAGGATTAACTTTATAAATTCTTTATAATGTGAATAACTAATGTGTAATATTTCCTCAAGTAATTGAAAATAAAAGCTAACTTGACGGTAAATAATTATCTTTTCCTATCATGACCTGCACCAACCCTTTATCTTATCGATCCTTTGTCTTATCAACCCCTTTATCAAACAACAAACAAAATTAATTCATAACATATATATATAACAATTTTATCATGCATTTAGCGCGCCATTTTTTATCAAATTTCGAAACCATTATAGACGGCGTGTGATTCTTTTAAAAATTAAATAATTTCTACTGCCCTTATTGCAATGGAAAAAATTATGAACCAGTCCTTCCCATTAATTTTTCCATTGCAGTTTGGACAGTAAAAATTGCTTTCATTTTTAAAAGAATCATACGCGTCTATAATAGTTGCAAATTTATATAACAATTTTAATATAGATATTTTAGATTTTTTTAAATTTTAATTATGACCCACATTAAATGTTATATTACCTTGATAAAGGTTGGCGTTCAGCCAACTGAAATATTGGTAAAATAAATGATATTTTGATTCAATTATGCCTTTTTAAGATTAATATTTATTTATGGATTATTTATTTTCAAAACGATATTTTAGGTGTTATCGAAATACTTTGTATTTCAATTTGAAACGCTCTATTTTAGACATTTTTATATCCGTTTTTATCAAAAATGGAAAATTATGCATTCGAGATATTCTCAAAGAAGTTAACCACTGTTTAATATGGCGTTCAATAATTTCTATATTTCCTCTACAAGCTGCTCCCTAATACAAATCTATACTAAATAAGGAATAATTTTACCTGTTATGGCAGTCACTCCACACATTTGACATTGTATTTCTATATTCTATTAATTAAGAATTTCGATATTTATTGAATTGATGATATCGGTAATCGCGATTGATATATACAGATTATTATTTGAAAAATAGACACTTCGGCCAGTTAGAATTTTTATTTTCTCAACGTTTCACAAAATATTTTGTCTTCGTCAGGAGAAGTAAATAAAAATAAAGCATTTGCCAAGGCGTTAAAAATTGGTCTGAATATTATTTAGAGAAATCCATATAGCATATTTGAAAATTGAAACAATTTTCGAAGATTTATAGGGTCGAAAGGTAGAATCCTCTGAAATATAAATTGTAACGAAGCACTGCTACAGAGGATTATTAAACGATCCTTCAAGATTTCGGGTAATTACATGCCTTTCTAAGGAGTATACCACGATATACTCGTTGAATACTCCTGTAGAAGGATTTGCGATACCGAAAGCTTGAGAGCTTGTTTAAATAACACAAGAAACCTTATCTTCGGTGTCAGTATTCTGTTACAATTTAATAGGCTATAGAAATATATTTCGATGTTTATGGCTATTGTGTATGTTTGTAATGATTTCAACTTAATTCAAATATAACAACAAAACGCGCTGTCCGTATGTAGAAGAGAGAGTGGATAAAATATCGATATATTATAACTATATATCCATAATTATTTACAGAACATTTCACATTATGTTTAAAAAGGTTTATAATAAGCATTCTAATTTAAACTTAGATCTAAAATAGTGAAAGCCAAGATTGCATATATTATCCAATCAATTATACTTAATATAAAGCAATAAAGCACCATCTATATGTAGGAAATAAAGCATTAAGCATGAATATACCAGACTTCAAAACAAAATCAAAACTTATTACCGACTTCGGTCATTGCACAGGTCCTTGGCGTAATTCTCTCAGTAGCCGCACTGGGGCGCTGGTTTAGAGTAAATTGGCTAATCTGTAAATAACTCCAAGGATATTAAGATAGATAACTGAGATTTTAACTATAAGATTTTCCAGATAAACTCTATACATATTCACATCAATTGATTTAAATTCAAGGGCATTAATTAAACAATTAAAAAGGTTTTCGGAGATGAGTTTCTTTTATTTTAAAACCGTTTCGAGCTTTCGGGAATCTCTGACCTTCTACTGGAGAACATATGAATATCACAATGAATCTCCGAGAACATTTTTAATTGTTTAACTCTATATACTGTTAAAGGCTAGATTCGTTACGTATTAGGACGTGCATATCCGACAAACCTATACATAGAAATGTTGACTTATATATATAGAGAGATAAAATTATTCAAAAGTCAGATAAGTCTAAGGTTGTCTCAAAAGTTCGTGTTTTTCTTATTGCTTGGCGAATAATATATTACGGAGAATACATAATAAAATTATTTATACCTAATACAAATACTTTATACATAACGGCGAATAATATTGGTATATCAATTTTTTGAAAATGTTTACGAACTTTTAGGACAACCTTGTATATACAGGATCTATTGTATTTCAGATATATATTATTCCTCTTTGATCAGTACTAATATTTCCGTTCCTATGACTATAGGTTTGCAATTCAGGGTATTTGAGTAAAATATAAATAGATTCCTGCACGTTACATCCGAAAAATACTTTAAACTTCCACATAGACAAGGTTTGTCTAACGAACATTTGTTAAAACAATTCTCTATAAACTTATAAAAAATAATAGATATATTTTGATAATTTGAAACTCGTTAATTCGAATCTCTCGATAAAGTGAACATTTTTTCCCGGTCCCTTGAAAAATACTCGATAAGTTGAATAAAATCAATATTAATGGTTCCCTCGGTAATTGGAGTTAAAGGAATAGTATCTTGCCTTGGAATTGTATCATTATTCTTGTCTCAAATAAATTGCCGTGTCATCCTGAATTTTGTCTTTCCTAATTTTCTACATTACAAAATCATCGTTTTATCTATAGTGAACTTTTTTTTTCGGTACCTTGAAAAATACTCGATAACTAACTTTGACTTGTGCGCAATTAATAGGTAGAAAAATCTTACTTTTGATAAATAATCTTTAAGATAATAAACTTAGTGATAATAAAACTTGTAGATAAAAAGACTTGTTATCATCGTCGCAATGGGGGCGCTGCTTGCGAGTTAAATCTACAAATCTGCAAATAACTCTAAGGATATTTAGATATTCAAGAAATTATTTTTCATAAACTTTCCCAGTACAATACTAAATAACTTCCCAAAGTTTCATGGCGTTCCAATGAGTGGTTTGGTCAGGCATAGAGGACAGACAGACACACACACATACATTCATTTATATATATATATACTCGTATAGATTAGAAACTATATTCTTGTATATATATAAGATTTTATTATAAAATGAATATATTTAAATTATATTAATTTCAGGATAGAATTGGGAAGAGTGTCACTCAGCGTTACAGCTTAAACTAACTTTTTGGTTGAGAATGCTGGGAATGGGTGAAACTAGACTGCTGCCGCTCTGCTTGTCACCGGATTTCAATGGCTGTATTTCTGCACAGACTATAGAACATTACAAAGAGAAATTCCCTACATAATCAGGACTGCAATAGACCAGTCTCTGCAAAAGGATCACACAAGAATAATAAATTCAAGACTTTACCCCCACTATAAAACATCTGCTCAACTCCGTTACCGGAACACTATCTGTCCAGCGATTTCCCGCTCCGGGTCAAACGGTGTATTGCCGGGACTGAGAATCCTCTCGGTGCTCTTTGCTGATGATCGCCCCAGAATATTTAAAAACAGATGGATGGACATGCGAGAATTGCGGGACAATAAGGAGCCGGGGCTACATCACCATATACTCTCATGTATGGAGCTGAAAGACGAACGAGAAGTGCTCCTCTGTGAAATAGGCCTTGAGGGACTCTCTTTGGAGCTCTGTTGAATGAGGTGGTGAGAACAGAGCTGGAGCTTTTACGTTGTTCAAATTCTGGAAGACGGCTGAAGAGAAGAGGAGGCTATATACATAATCTAATTAATGTAAATAATTATATGCAAATAATCTATGTCAGGATTAGAATGACGAATCCTGTATGGGACTTTGATTCCAGTAAAAGGCTTGTTGTTGCTGTTGTATATAGTCACAGTGTAGAAAATACTATACTATACCTACTACATATAGGTTTCTCTCTGTATTCTTAGTTCTCTTCTCTTCATTTACTCTGTAAAACTGGCGAATCCTATATAGGACGAGAGGTCCTCAAAAAAGGCTTTTTGTTGTTGTTTGTGTAAATTATATTATATCAAAATTTTGTTAAGGGTCGAACGATGAATTAATCAGGTCGTATTTTTCCTTTTCTATTCAATATAATATGTAATTAAGGAATTTTAGGTCAAACTATGTACATAATTGTACAATGTGGTCTTGTAACATTGTTTACTATAGTAATATCTGATATTTTGTTTAATATTTGCATAATTTTTCAATCAAATTTTAATTTAATTTTTCATTTATGTGTATTCTAAAATTGGTCTAAACAAAGTTTTCTAAAATTAAATTCTTTTTGTGAGCTGAAAACCAAGATTTACTACAAAAGTGAGAATAGAAACTTTTACTCCGAGTTCTGCCATTGATTTGCAATTGTTATTCCTAAAATTGTTTTTTTTTTATTGGAAAATTATTCTTGTTTTCAATTTGACTGGGATTTTTTTTATGCAAATATAAAATGTATTTTTTTTTTCAGAACTGATTTCAAACTTATTTTTACACCATTATTGGATATTATCCAATGCTGTTTCAATCACTATTTTTTATTGTTGTTGAATATCTTTATTCTAGAATATTGGTGATATATATGTTATATACAAAAAAAAGATTTCTGTTGATTTTTGATCATCTTGAGGATTATGCTATGTCAATGCAGTCGTGGTTAAAATCTTGAAAATAAAAATAGTTAAAATACTGAAAATTTCAAATAGCTTTAATTGAGCTTATGGGATATATAATAAAATAATTTGATAAAAGTACTGCCTGGCTAAGGCGAGTAGAACAAGGAAAACAAAAAATTATTTACATAATGTACAAAGCGTTTGAGTCGGCCATCAGGGAAACAACAACAATGAGTTTTTATAGAGGAAACGTGACCTCTGGAGGTCAATTTAACAGAGTATTTAATCTTTTAAATATAATTTTAAATAAAATAATATTTTAATATAACATATATAATCCACATAACAAGTCAGCCTACAATTTGACCCATCCCTGGACACTTTTATTTTCCATTCATCATTACTCTTCACAATTCATTCTTTCATACTCCATCCTAAGGATAGAAATAGTCGTTATTTCTTCTTAAAATAATTACGAATTTTCGTTCGAAAGAAACGTTTGCGGTAAAACTTGTCAAATATCGTTTTACATTAAATTCCATCATCAAATTATTCAAAAACATTTTGCCTATTAAAGTTGAGATAGTGGTCTAATCTAAGGACAACCATTAGTAATTCGCTTCAAAATTTTATATTGTCGTGATTGAAAAATATTTAAATATGATTATACAGGTTTGATGAAATTTTATGGCAAATTGACTGAATCTGCTCTTTTGATAAGAACATGGGGGGAAGGAAGACATCCATTTTCAGTAAGTATAGGAACAAGATTCATCAAAATATCCACTCTAGAAGAACACGGGCAAAACCAGGAGAGAAATCTCTCTTATAAAAGAAAGTTAAAAGGCAACTTCCACTCTCTCTTTTCTACTATAAACTACTAATAAAAAATATAAATTTGACAAAAGATAGATAGTATATGTATAGATGAAAATCCAGTTTGAAATATATGATATACAAAGTCTTCAAATTAAACTACTATCAAATTTATATTTTTTGTGAAAAAAAATGATGGATTGATATGAAAATGATTGGAGAATATTTAAATTAATATTAAATTGATAGTCTAATGACTATTTTGTGTACTTGAAATATTGATACTAATAATATTAGAATTGAGTTAAATAAATTTAAAATATTTGCAGAGTTTCTTTATTAAGGTATCGGGAGGCAAGCTTTCACGCGGTATTGTATCTCTAATTGTATCTATTGCACGCCTTTGCGGAGCCAGTGACCTGAAAGCGAAAGCTTGCCTCCCAATTTCTGAATAAAGAAACTCTGCAAATATTTTAAATTTATTTACCTCTCACATATAATGACTAACTTGCTAATTTTGAGTTATGAAAATGTGATTCTAATATTTCTCCATCATGTTTAGCTACAATCCCATCTTATAATAACATTAGAACATTAGTCCATTCTACAAACAGGTCTTTAACGGTAGCCAGTTCTAAATCTAATTGAAGTTCCATCTCTCAATAAAGTCTAAAAAAAAAAAATAGAGTATGATAACATAATCTGATATTAAAAAAGCTTTCAGGTCTAAGTTTCTTGTGGTTTTCTTTGCCCTGGAAGTGGTGTATTGCTTATTATATTATATTATAATTCAGAGAAAAACGTTTATTTTTTAAAAATAAATTAAGATTGAGAATATATTATACTGATATATATTTACTATTCTTAAGGGAAATTATATTGTGAAAACATATATATTATAGGATATGATGTTCTTGCATATTTTGTATAAATTCTAACAATATATATAATTACATCTGTGCATAAACCGTTTTTATTTATTTTGCTATTTCAGATTTTTCCCTAACTTACTCATTCGCTTTGATATTTCCGTAATTTGGAATATTTTAAAAATGAATCATGTTTTTTAAATAATTTAACCATGGCTCCCATATGATTAAAATATGTATTACTAGCCGAATGGACATGGCAACGTCCGGGGTTCTCCTTGAATGTGAATGTTTTCCCAAGTGAAAAATGCTTTCGTAAAATATAATTTTTATATTCTATATTTAAATTTTTACACAAATAAATTTACTGGCAATGCGTTTCTTTTAAATATCATCAAATATTATCTCTACGGACCTTACTGCAATGATATGAGTTATTAAATGAGAGGGCTTGGCTCATCAGTAGTGAACCCTCTCAGCGGTTTCGCCAAATTAATCTCTAGACCGCTCTACTATTGTATTGGACTGGTTTTGTTATAGTTATGATGGTGATATCAGTCCAAAGGACATCAAAGACTTCACTTGAGAACTACAACTAAGTAAGGTCTGTAGAGATAATATTTGATGATATTTAAAAGAAACGCATTGCCAATAAATTTATTTGTGTAAAATTTTAACGATAGATGGCAATAAAATTTAATTTACTAATATTCCATATTGTTCCATCATTATAAAGTATTTATATATTATTTCTTTCTCTCTATTTTGAAAATGAAACCAAAAATATTATCAAAATTCGAAACTATTATAAACGCGTATGATTCTTTTTAAAAATAAACAATTTCTACTGTCCCTTACTGCAATGGAAAAATTAATGGGACGGCCTGGCTCATCGGTGGTGAACCCTTCCAGCGGTTTCGCCAGATTAATCTACCATTCCACTTTTATATTGAATTTTTCTATCTTCCTTTTATAGTGATACTAATGCAATATATAAAAGGAAGATCAAAAATGCAATATAACAGCGGTATGGTAGATTAAACTGGTGAAACCGCTGGGAGAGTTCACCACTGATGAGCCAAGCCCTCCCATTAATTTTTCCATTACAGTAAGGGGCAGGAGAAATTGTTTATTTTAAAAAGAATCATACGCATTTATAATAGTTTTGCATTTTGATAACAGATGGCGCACTAATGCATCATAACAAAATATTATGCTGATAGTAATAATGCTATTGTGGAATAATGGCGTCCAGACGGCTTGGGTGACAGTAAACATGCCGGCGGCGCCAGCCGCCGACAAAGGACTTCCAGAACACGGCTTGGTCTGCTACCCACCAGTCGTAGTTTTCCACTGTCCTCTTAATATGTATTGAATAAAGTTAGTTAGAAGGAGATTTTTACCCCCTCCTTTCTGCTATTTAGTGATCTTATTTAAATCCTTGCATAAGCCCACAAAGAATCATCACAGCGAATTCTTCTACGAATCTCGCTTCAGTGTTTTGTGAAACTATTACCCTACAGCTATATTATTTGGAATCCTCATTACTACAAATTATAGTTATAATGATATAATCATGACACAAATAATATTTGTTAAAACAATATTTGACTGACAAACGTTCATTCGGAGGGTAGCCAGGGAAAACTGGGTCATTCAGTTAGTATATAATATAATTATGATCATTTTTATATAACTCCTAAATATGAAAAATATTTTTCTATTAGGATAATATTGTATTTGAATGAGTGGCTTTCATGTTAATTTATATTCATGCGAAATTGTCTAATGATTTTTAATAGTTTTGGTGGAGAATTGTTGCAAACATTAATCTATCTTTAGCATAAATATAATCCGTAGTTTTAGAGGTTTTTATGTGAAAAAGACAAAATTCAAATACCTCATAAATAATAAAGATATTGATGATAGAAATTATATATATATATTCTTTATTTGTAATACAATTATACAATTATATTTAATGCGGCTTATGATTGTAAAACAAAAATTGCAATTATACCGCGAATGTTTCTTTTGAACGAAAAATCGAAACTTATTTTAAGGAGAAATAGCGATTATTTCTAACCTTAGGGATGAAGTATGAAAGGATTAATTGTGAAAAGTAATGATAAACGGAAAATTAAAAGTGTCCAGGGATGGGAACAACGGTAAGCGGAACACTCTGGGTTCCTTTCCCACCCCTGCACACTTTTATTTTTCCGTTTATCATTACTCTTCACAATTCATCGTATCATACTTCATCCCTAAGGTTTAGAAATAATCGCTATTTCTCCTTAAAATAAATTTTGATTTTTCGTTAAAAAAAAAAACATTCGCGGTATAATTGCAATTTTTGTTTTACAATATTCTTTATTGTTAAACATTATCTTAGCTTTAAATACATGTTATTATATGATCGGGTTTTATTGGAGCAGATGTTTGGCCTGAAATAAGGTTTTAAAATTAAATTTATTTGATTATTTTATGATATATTATTCATACCTACTCAGATTGACGCGCACTATACCCGGGATTTACTTGAATACATTTTAATCCGAGTGTATAAAATAAAATGCTGTTTTTTATATCACATGAAGTTTTAAAATCATGTATTATACCCCGGAATCGTGGTTTGAGAAAATGTTTTCCAAAGAAGGAATGTTTTAACAAATATTATTTAAACCAACTTAAAATCCTTCGACAATTATTAGAAAAAAAAACATCAAGGATTAATCTATATATATAAAAATGAATGTTTGTTGGTCCGTTCGTAAGTGATAATCTTCTACATCGCTCAACCGATCGTGATGAAACTTTGGGAAGTTGTTTAGTATACTACCGGGATGGTTTCTGGCTAATTACTCTTTAGAAATAACCTTTCGTTGCATTTTTATTTACAATAAAACGTAAATTCACTCGCAATCAGCGCCCCCTCGCGGTAGGCGTATGACCTGAAATAGCCTCGCATGAGCGTATTTGTAACGTCAAGCTTAGCCTATAGGTTAGGTACACAGCTTCGTACCCCCACAACCTAGGTTCAAGGCTCAGCGTGGGTGTTTTTTTTTTTCATTTCTTTTATATTATTGTAGCAAATCATTGAAAATATTATTTTATTTAAAATGTAGGCTTTTTAAAATAAAAATTAACATAAACAATTTTTAAATAATATTTATAACAAACCTAGGTTCGAGGCCAGCGTGGGTGTCTTTTTTTATTTTCATTTCTTTTATATTATTGTAGCAAAGTCTTTTTTACAGCATTATTATATTTTAATTGGTTTATTTAAATATGTTTGTTATGAAGGCTCTATGTAATACTATTTAGAGCACATTTTACATTTTAAACACCTAAGCACCCCTCTTTTTAATATTGTAGCAAAGTATTAAAAGTATTATTTTATTTTAGATGTTTGCCATGAAACTTTGGGAAGTTGTTTAGTATACTACCGGGACGATTTCTGGCGAATTATTTTAAAATAATATTTATAACAATATTTATAGCGAAATTAAGACATAGTGATTATATTCTGTGTTTGTGCATATATAAATATTTTACAAAAATTGTGAGAACGTTCTATTAGAATATCTCAAAAACAAAAAACAATACATATAAACAAGTTCACTGACATTTATTAATGCAGTGATTATAATCAATAATCAATATTTACAATAAAGGGCTAGATTATATAAATATATAAAAATCACTTTCAAATTTTAACGTAACGTTCCATTCTCAATCCCGTAGGGCTTTAGATCGGCTAAAACATTTTTATCTTTATAAGTGAATATTAACTTTACTGCACTGAATAGTTTAGTATAATGTTAATTTAACATATTACAACTTAGCCACAGCAACGCGTGGCCGGGTTCGCTAGTTTCTTATATAATAAACTCATCAAGTATTATTTATGCAAGTATATTTATACAAGTATACTTATAAAATGAAAGGATTTAAAAGCACGAATGTTTCTCTTATACATAATACAATCTTCTACTGCCCTTATTGTGATGAAAAAATATATTGGGAGGGCTTGGCTCATCAGTGGTGAACCCTCCCAGCGGTTTCGCCAATTTAATCCACCAGACCGCTTCTCAGAGCTCTAATACTGTATTGGACGATTCTGCTTATATACGCAGCACTGAAGGATGGAATCTCAGAAATGGTTTTCAAGAAAACTATGGACATAAGCTTATAGGACAGTAGAATTACATTCAACTATTTGCATCGAGCAATGCTCTTAGTTAGGCATATATAAAAAAAGGGCAATAACGCGCCATCTATACATACACTGCGTGACATTGAAATGGAACACCAATAAATAGTGGCCAGAAAGTGATGAAACTCGGCAGACAGAGAGAGACAGGGACGAACAATAAGTGATCTTTATTTCAAAATGATAGTCATAATACAGAGCGAGAACGGCGTCGGCTTAGTAGCAAGTAGGACCACCGCGGACGGCGATGCACGGAGCAACACGTCTAGGAAGAGAGTCAATCAGAGTACGGATGGCGTCCTGAGTGATGGCTCTCCATTCCCTCTCAACCATTTGCCACAGTTCGTCTTCTGAACGCGGCTGTGGCAAGGCATGCAAACGGCGTCCAATGATGTCCCAGACGAGCTCGATTGGTGAGAGATCAGGAGAGTACGGTGGCCAGGGAAGTATCTGTACATCTTGCAGAGCTTGTTGGCTAATGCGAGCAGTGTGCGGTCGGGCGTTATCCTGCTGATAAAGGGCATTGGGTACCCCTGAAGGTAGGGGAGTGTCACCGGGTCGCAGCACATCATCAACGTATCGTTGGGCAGTCATAGTGCCCTGAATACGAAGTAAAGGTGACCTGGAATCATACGCGATTGCGCCCCAAACCATGATTCCACATTGTCGCACGGTGGGGCGTTCCACAATTGCTGCCGGATTGGACCTTTTTCCACGTCGACGCCACACGCGTACACGGCGACTATCACTGGACAAGCAGAAGCGCGACTCATCTGAGAACACGACCCTGTGTCATTCCGTCATCCACGTCGATCTAGCCCGGCACCATTCCAAACGTTGGCGCCTATTCGGTGGGGTCAATGGCAGTCTTCTTAGCGGACGGCATGAGTGCAATCCATTAGCAACCAATCGACGGGAAATGGTTCTGGTCGAGATGGAATGATCTAGGGTGTCTTGCACATGTTGCAGGATGGCGGTATAAGTGGCTTGTGGGGCCGCCACTGCTTGTCGAAGGATAAGCCGATCCACACGTGCTGACGTCACTCTGGTTGCACCGACATTCCTACAAATTGCCACATTTCCTTGTTCCAACCATCTTCTCCACAGTCGGTGCACCGTGGATGCACCAAGTGTGTATCAGCTGCGATTTGACGTATGGACCAACCTGCCCTTTTCAGTCCGATCACCATGCCCCTCGTAAAAGCGTCTGTCTGCTTGAACTGCCTCCGTTTACGATGACCTGGCATTCTCTGTTATTACACGTGTCTTTTGACACAAGAAATCCCTGAATAAATAACGACACGAATACTGTCCTTTCTGCAAGTTCCTACCCTTATATCTTACTCCATGTGCGCACGAGAGCTGCGCATTTTCATCATTTGCATAACTCGATTAGGCACGTCTACCCTGAAATTTGCATAATTTTCTGGCCACTATATCTTGGTGTTCCATTTTCAATGTCACGCAGTGTATAAAATGAAAGGATACTTCTATATTGTTTATTAGTTTATTATTTGTTTATTATGGTACATTGATTCAAATTCTCATTACTAATAAAGAATTAGAGTAATCATGATATAATAAATTTTTAAATAACATTTGTTGAACAAATATTCGCCTGGCAAACACAATAATTAGAAGAAATGCTGAGCTGGATCATTCCAATATCCAATCATTCATTTATAATGATTTTATATTTCTAAATATGAAAAATGTTTTTATTTATCTAATATCAGTCTTTAATTAGTAAACCTATTAATCTACATATTAAGCTTCCTGTATGCAAAATTTTAAAATGTTTTATTCAGTAATTTTGGCGGGGAAGAATAACAAACATCAATTTATCTTCACGAATATGGATTCAGTAGGGAATGGATCTTTGCTAGAAAATATTCTTTTAACGAATTTTGGTTAGGAAAACTTCCACTCAGGTAAACACCGGCGTTACATTCGCTAGTATGAAATAAAACTGCCAGTTTCAATGAATATTATAAAATAAATGAAGCTTCCAGGGTTAAGTTTCTTGTGCAACCTTTTATTTTCAAGCTTTCGGACTTGTCATTCCTTCAACAGGATTATCTCACTTTAACAACTTAATTATAAATACCTTTTTATATACACGGTATTATATACATATTTTAAATACCTACTATATACTGCGAGAAAAATAGTATACATTATTTCTGTTTGAAAATCAAAATATTTTGAAAATATACGTGCGTGGTGGATGGATGATATCTCGAGACTTCAATTCTAGTTTCAATGAATGTTTATTTGAAATTGTCAGTCTATTATTATTTTCTTTCGACAGGTAGGAATTTTGTTATTGTGAATACAAATATTATATATTCACATTTATAGTAAATTTCATTTTATATCCCTTAGTTTTTATCGAACCAAATAAGATGAAGTGAGTGAAAATTCTCCACAAAAATTAAAAAGGAGTGTTTTTGAAGATGGCTAATAAATTTCTTTGATAAAATGTGTGTCATCACACTATCATTTTAGGAAAATGTAAATGTTTGCTATTACAGTAAAACCTCCATGAGAGGACACTCACTCTAGATGACACCTTCTCTATAAAGGACAGTTTTCATTTACTAAATTACCTTTTTTACTATTCAGACACTATCCGTTAAGACGACACCTCTCTCTGAAAGGACACTTTGTTTCTGCAACTAGGTGTCCTTTACAGAAAGGTTCTACTGTACCACGATAATTTTTCGGGTAGTCATAGATATTTTTGTTCAAATTGTGATTAGTAATATTATCTATCTTTAATATTTTATTTTTATTAAGTTTTTATTTTGTATGTGTAAATGTATTCCTATGTGGGACAATATACTATAACCAATCCATATCAAACACGACCCTTCTATTTAATACATTATCTGTCAGAAAAATGGTTGCCGCGGAAGAAGTAGAAATATAGTTTTATTCTTCGGAAACAACAAACAGGCTCCTGCCATAAAATTCCAGATACACGAATCAATATAGCAATCACAAACCAATATATGCAAATAAAACCTAAAATATGAAACTTGAAATTATGTAAATTAACATAAATACAAATAAACTACGCTACAATAGGTCTCTTGAAGTAGAATATCTGGAGAATTATTTTTAATAGAGCTTCTTATTTCATTAGTTGCAATTAAATTTTTACTATTTTTCTGTTGAAGATAATTATTTTTTTTCTCGGCAAAATTTATAATCCTCTCAAAGTGGACAATTATGTAAAAGGCTTATGAATATATGGTTTATGAAGTTATTCCACAATTCTATCGAGTTCTACTTATGAATCTGTCTACACACACTTGTATTTTGTAAATAGGACAATCACTCCCATTAACCCTATGATGTGTTGGTCTATTACTAGGTCCAGGGTGATTAGAACAATTATGACAACTCAGTTTATTCGAGTAGTAATATGGATTCTATGGGTCCTCAGATATTAAATATTATCAATTTGTGCAGTGTGATTTTAAGTTTATAGTATAATGATAGTTGTGTGTTTGCGTGCAACAATTACGTTTTAACATAAAAATGGCCACTATTTACAAAATAGTATGATTTATAACTGAATGGAGTGGCTTCCTTCAGGAAGAAAATTTTTATTTTGCAATAGAAAAATCCAGAACCTTGTAGGTACATAGAATAGCGAAGAATTCCAAAATAGGAATATACATTTAATGATATATTTATTGATATAATGGAAGAAAAGCCACTTCTCTCATTTCTTCCATCAAAATAAACACTACAATTAAGCGTCATATATTTCCGTCTGCTTAAACAAGGGGACTCGTATTTTTGGCCAATAATTGGTCGTGCCATTTGTCAGCTAAAGATCTATTTTGAACTTCTGAATATTTCATTAATTCTTGTAATTTTATTAAATCTCAGAGAACTTTTGACAAACAAGGGCCATTGGCTCTAAATCAGGATTTCCAAAGGTCAGTATTCTGGGTTAACCAAAGCTAATGTGACGTCTTTCTCGTCGATCTGTGTACGCTACTTTGCAGAAATGGTTAATAGGTAGCATTTAGTTTATGATTTTCTCTTTTTTCTTTTTTTTTTTCTTTTAAAAAATCAATATTCTTCTGTCTAACTTTTCGACACACACGTATGTATTATTATATACATAATACAATTACTTTATACATAATACAAAAACATTATACATAACGGCGAATGGTATTTCAATTTTTTGCAAGTGCTTACGAATTTTTGGGACAACCTTGTAGGTCTCAAAATGATATGCAAATCAGAAATGCGAACATGATTTACCATCAGTTGTTATAGACTTGAATTACAAATTAATTTGATGCTAAATATTTGCTAAACATTCACTTATCATGTATGAAATTTCAATAAGAAATATAATGAAATGTATTGAAAGGCATTTCAATATTTGGTTTTCCTTTAATCAATTTGTATAATCGTTAACGAAGAGTGTAAAAATTAAAAAAATCATAAAAACAATTAAGAGATAATATTACTAATGTATATTAATATATTTATAATTAAAAATTGGGTGAAAACAATTCAACAAATTGAAACTTGTATTTTATATTTGAATATAGGTAGAATTAAAACATGTGTGTGGAAGAGTTAGACAGAAGATTTTTTTATTATGTGTTCACTGTACTAATATTATTCGCCAACTATTAAGAAAAATAGCGTTTTAAAAAAACACGAACTTTTGAAACAACCTTAAAAATTATTCGACAAAAAAATGAATTCTGAATAAGTAAAGTATATATTTCGAGAAATAATTTGTCTTAGAAATTGAAATTTATACTTAAACAAAGTTACAAAAAGCACAGATTATAATAGTATATATTTTTCAAAATCCTCTATAAGTTGTTTTCAGGTATTAGAGTGGCAGCCATTGTCGGGCACCATCACTGAGAGTACCATAATTGATATATTTCTGCAGATAAACTTGGAAGAATCGAGAAAAGATAATTTCAAACTTGGAATGGCTTGCAATTAGTAAACACAACCTTTCAACATTGTCAAATACCAATTAGAAATTAACAGAGTAATTTATTTATCTAATTGCGCTAATTTGTTTAGCGCAAAGTGTTTTAAATTCCACTTGTCACTAAAATTAGTTGTGCGCGACAATAAACTGAATTATAAGCTTATTTATTACTGTCAAATTTGAAATTAGCAGTTTTCATTGTTGACAGGAAGTCACAAATTTATTACTAAAGGGTTAACATATATTGATTCTGTTAGGTTGATACATGTCTTTCAATTCAAATGTATTCTGAAAATATTTACAGAATATTTGGTGTTGTACAGATAGATGTATATTAAAGAGATAAAATAACACATCTTATTCGTTAAATAATTTAACAACAACTTATGATAAGGTGTAAATTGACTATTTCCATTTATAGGAATGAATTTCAACTAAACGTTGACTTTCTAATGGCAAATATAAAATTTTGACATTAAACATTTTTCTGAAAAATCTAGAGGGGTTTTAGCTTAATAGAGATCAAGTATTTCTAAGGGTTAAAAACGTTCTACCTATATATATATAATTCAGAAAAGTGAAATATATTGGATTAGAAGTATTTTTATTGTTCCAATATTTCGAGGGGCAACTCGTCTCTCTTTATCGAAGATGTTTGTGTTTTCACTAAAACATATGAGCACGTGTACACCACATATACATATCGTGATCAATAACTTCCAAAAATGCTATATATTTAAAGAAATACAAAAGTATAATAAGTTGTATTTAAAATTTCTCAAAATAATCACCGTCACTATCTAAACACTTATTCCATCTTTTTTTTTTCAGATATCAAAACACCTCTTAAAATCCTCATCTTTCAGGCTTTTCAAGATATTCTTCGTATTCTCCTTTATTTCAGATATTGAGTCAAATCGACGTACATTTAAGACTTTTTAAAAGTCGCTGGGAGAATGTTCAGGAGAAAAGGTGGCTTGGGTCGTGAAGTAATTCCGGGTTTAAGCCAAATAGAGTTGTACAGTGACGGCCGTATGTGGCCGTGCGTTGTCATGATGCAAGAGCCAATTTTTCTGATTTCATTTTTCGGGTCGTTTCTGACACACAGCCTTCCTTAAACGTCGCAATACATCAATATAGTAATCTTGATTAATGGTCTGACCCTCGGGCATGAATTCATAGTGTATCAATCCCTTTACATCAAAGAAAGTGATAAGAAAACTCTTAAGCTTCGATTTGATCATCCTTGCTTTCCTGAATCTTGGTTCTCCAGGCTTTAGCCACTGGCTTGATTGCCTCTTAGTTTCGGAATCATATCCGTACACCCATGTTTCATTTCCTGAGATAACATTTTTGAGCAAATGTGGATCATATTTAAACATTTCGACCATGTTTTTGCAATGTCCTTTCTGCTCATTCGTTAAGAGATGTGGGACAAATTTAGCCAGGGATCGTTTAAGATGCAGATCATTCTTTATGATGGTTTGGCAAGTTCCAAAAGAGATATCCACGTCTTTTGATCGCTCTCTGATATTTATTCTTGAGTTTCTTTGATCGCTGACTTGATTTTGAGTGCATTTTCGGGGTTTCTTATCGATAAAGGTCTGCTAGTGTGTAGATCATCCTTGACGCTTGTTCGACCAGTTTTAAATTATGCAAACCATTCAAATGTCCTCGATTGGGATAGGGAATCTTCTTTAAAAGCCTGCTTCAACATTTGAAATGATTCGGAAGCTGTTATCCCTAATATAAAGCAAAACTCTATGCAGACTCCCTATTTTTCAATACAGTCCATACAAAGTTAGAAAATGTTCTGATATACTCGAGCTTATAAATTCGAAAAAAACGTGAGGGCGTGCGTCTGTGTGATCAATATTTTTTCTTCGTGTTAATAAATGTTTTATCTATAAGGTCCTTATAAAATTATTTTATGATTTTAAATATTTTACGTTATCCAGTCTCACATTCCTGGAAATTTTTGATCACATGTTGTATATGTGTATGTATAAAATAATTTAAAATATCACGATAGATTGCCTTTTTTAAAATTTAAATAAACTGACACCGAATAAGTATATTATCGAATATTTTCAAAATTCTTTTATACGAATCTAAGTACGCCATTTTTACTCTTAGATTGAATAATTTTATTTTAAGTAAAATATTGAGAGGACAATTAACAAATAAGTAGATAAAATATATCTGTAACAAATAAATATACTGGCAATGTGTTTCTTTTCAATAATATCATCAAATATTATCTTTACAGTGTTGGCCCTTTCAGCGTGGTTTGTAGAGATAATATTTGATGATATTATTGAAAATAAACACATTGTCAATAATAAAATAAAGAAACTTATCCTTTTTGAATCTATTCGTTATTATAACATTGTCAATAAATTTATTTGTTAAAAATTTAATCGATAGATGTCAATTGAATTTATAAATTAAAAAGATATTTATTAAATGTTAATTCCTTTTTAGATACGATAGATTTTAGGTGAGTGCAGAAAAAGACACAGGTCAAGGAAACTATGCTCCTGTCCATTTGAGTAGCACACCGCATTTTTACAGACTGAGTAGCCATGTAAGGAGCTCTGATGACATAGCTCTAAACAATATAGTAATTGGAAGGTTTGCAGTCTAGGGATTTAGGGGGCAAGATATTGGGAACTCCAGTGACTGGGGACGTTATATTCCAAACATGTCCGTGTTTTCTTTGCCTTGGGGCTGGCGCTGAGCCCTTAAGACATAATTTGTTCATGACACGATAGACAGTTGTTCATAACAGCTTAAGAAAGTCCAATCTATCTTTTGGGCTTCTTCCGGCGTGCAGAGAAAAGATGGCAGCTGCTCTAATTTTGTATACCATATAATTAATAATCGAAATATTGCAAACATGTTCTCTTTCAATGTCTTCTTCTACTGAGGGTGGCTGGCCACATGGTCTCTCCATATCTCCCTCCTTCAATGTCTTCCTTTACTGAGGGTGGCTGGCCACATGGTTTCTCCATACTTCCTCCTTCAGTGCTTTCCTCTACTGAGGGTGGCTGGCCACATGGTCTCTCCATACTTCCTCCTTCAATTCCATCCTCTACTGAGGGTGGCTGGCCACATAGTCTCTCCATACTTCTTCCTTCAGTGCCTTCCTCTACTGAGGGTGGCTAGCCACATGGTCTCTCCATACTTCCTCCTTCAGTGCATTCCTCTAATGAGGGTGGCTGGCCACATGGTCTCTCCATACTTCCTCCGCCATCCTCTTTATCTCCTCGTAGGTGTGTCGTCCAGTCCATTGTTTTAGATAGTCTGTGTATCTCCGTCGTCTCCTTCCCCTCGATCTCTTCCCCCGGCGCTTTTCCTCCAACACTGTTAGCAATATAAACATGTATTAATTTATGTTTGAAATACACCTATCCCCCGATTTACACGGTAGATACGTTCCTGAGAAAAACGTGTAAATCGGGGGATAGGTGTACACAGAAATAAAATAAAATGCATTGACAGGTTAAAATATGTAGTCAGCACATAAGCTCGGGATTCCTCGTGAGATGTGTACACAGCGCATGTGTACAATCACAGTAGCATTTAGAATAGTGCGATAAAAACAAAAAAAACTTATTTGGAAAGCCGTGTAAAAGCGAATACGTGTAAAACAAGTACCGTGTAAATCGGGGGATAGGTGTAAATAGTTATTAATATATTTTTTATTTGAATAGAATAAAAATACAGATATTCACAAAGAATTTCTTTTTCATTCAAAAAGGACGTCAAGCTTCCACGCGGTCGCGCTTCATCAGGCCAATATCTCCGCAAAGGCGTGCAACATATATACAATATGTATTCATAAAAACGAATTTACACAAAAAAAAAAAAATAGAATTTTCAAATAACTGTAGAGAGGGTTAGCGAATAGTAATTTTACCATTATCAGCGTTTAATATGCTGGAACACTGCTTGTGGTAAATTAATTCTTCTTTGGAGATTATAAATATTCCAGGAAAAGTGTCTATTCTATTATTTAGATAATATTGTGAAATAGAAAGTGACGTCCTGTAAGCTAGGTAGTGACCTGTTGAATTTTCATTCTGAAATATCGAGTATTTTTATCTTCGTTTCTGATTTTACTGCAATGCTCTTTAATTCTCGTGTCTATTGGTCTACTAGTCCCTTCTTATATAGGAAGCATATGTATTGTTGGCATGAGATGGAGAATTTGGCGTCCTGCTTGCTTCTTAACACTGTTTTATTATTGGATTTAGTTATTGAGATTTTTTATGATCTGGCCTGTTGTGTCTTTGTATATTTGCTCTTTGTGTAGCATATTTTACATAGTTTCAGTTTAACTTATTTGTGCTATAATAGGACGTATGGATTAAGTTGAGGAGTCCAGTCCACTGTTAAGTAGTTTTGTTGCTTTAAACGCCTTTTTCTCTAGTAGTTTTGGATTGACAAATCTATATATATAAAATGGATGTTTGTTGGTCCGTTGGTCCGTTGGTCGGTTGGTCCGTTGGTCCGTCCGTGAGTGATAATCTTCTACATCGCTCAACCAATCGTGATGAAACTTTGGGAATATGTTTAGTATACTACAGGGATGGTTTATGGCTAATTACTCTTTAGAAATAACCTTTCGTTGCATTTTTATTTACAATAAAACGTAAATTCACTCGCAATCAACGCCCCTCTCGCGGCAGACGGGCGATGGCGGCGCGCGACGATTGGCTGCCGGCGCAGCACGTGACTTCCCTGCCCCCCCCCCCCCGCCGGGTAAATGAGATCTCCCGGCTGACGGCCGAGCAGCGCCCTCTAGAACGCGTTACGATTTTGACGGCGCGGGGCGCTCCCGGTTGGACAGTTGCGCGGGGGCAGAGTGACCTCGCGGGTGCCCTCCGGGAACTACGTCCATCTCTTCCATATGTAATATACATTTAATCGTGTAAACCCGGGCGTTGCCCGGGTCATTCGTCTACAACTTCGCAGTAGTTCACTAATTCAAACCAAAATTTCCATACATAGGTAAAAGAATACTGGGAAGACTGACATTTATTAATGCAGTGATTATAATCAATGATTACAATAAAGGGCTCTATTATCTATATATATATAAATCACTTTCAATTTTTAACGTAACGTTCCATTCTCAAACCCGTAGGGCATTAGATCGGCTAAAACATTTTTATCTTTATACGTGAATATTAACTTTACTGTACTGAATAGTTTAGAATAATGTTAATTCAACATATTACAATTTAGCCACAGCAACGCGTGGCCGGGTTCGCTAGTATAGAATATTTGTTCAAGTATGAGAGTGGTTCCGTGGCCCAGAGCGACATTTATTTATTTATTAGATGGTGAATATTGCAGAGATGACTATTTGTATTATTACATATTGTTGCATTTGTCAGATAATGGTATCGGTGTTGTTGGCGGAGATGTTGCGCAGTTTATTTATTGAAATATGGTGTAACTCTGCCATATGCTCTAAATCGTAGGCATTTGAAAGTTATTAACTATCTGTCTCTTATAAATTCATAATAAATAATAAGACAATAATTAACTTTCTTCAAATGCACTCATTCATAGATATACTGAAAGAGTGTTTTGCTACATTTTCAATATTTTGAACAAATATAATACCTAGGTATATAATCGATATTATATTAATATAATTCAAGACAAGGATTATTTTAAGTAACTAAAGTCATACCGTTATTTCTGTTAGCCCTCTCTTTTTTCAATTAATTATTGCTATAATTTTAATGATAAATTATATCAAAAAGCATGCATATCAATTAATTAGGTTAGAGCAATATTCATTAAAGAGTAAAAAGATTGAATATTCAATTTAATTGATATGAAGAACCAAATCATATATCATACCCTTTCTTATATAGCAGAAATATTGGGCAGTGATCAACTTATCTAACATTCAGAAATACACATGATTGAGGTTTCAAAATTTAAGCTTAGGTTGATTTTTTTGTTTGGAAGATTAATGTATTGATAAATAACCGCATTTTTTAAGAATTTTAACCAAGAGAGTCTGAAAATTGTCTTTTCTGATATTTTAATCCATAAAATATCTTTATTGAAGAGGTTTGTTAAAGTAGGTAGGTAATTTAAAGTGTCCGAAACCATCGCTAAGGTCTTCTTCTGAAGAGGTCCACTTGAGTACCATCCTCTTTTCAATTGGTCTAACCATCTGGGTTTTCACACAGTAATCTTTTTAATTATAATTAAAATAGAACATCCATGAGAGGAGATCCACGCTAGAGGTCATCTCTCTTCAAAGAACAGTTTTAATTTACAAAAATTTCCATTTTTACTATTTATCAACTCTCCGGTAAGTGCACACTTCTCACTAAAGGGCATTTTGGTTCTGAATTCAGGTGTCCTTTACAGAGAGGTTCGACTGTATAATAATAAATCATTTACGCATAGAAATAATGAACTGTCACAAATGCAAAGTAAGATTTGATAACAATGGGTTTATCATATTCGTCCAGTGCCGACTGGTAGTAAAACAAAATAAAATGAAACATGGAAAAAACGTTTAAAAAACAATATAACTAATGTTGATATTGAAACGCAATGCGACTAAAAATGCTAAATGAAACCAAAAACAATTGAACCAATGACATAATAAACCAAGGCAACAATGAATTCAATGGTTGTTTGGAAGAAATGAAGCTATGAATTCAATATAACAAAGAAATCAATGTTATTGTAGAATTAAGGCAACACAAAACCATATGTGCTGTTGAACAGAAACAACGATGGAAACATAAATCCTATTGAACTAGCCTAATTATGCAACTTAAAGGATACCTAGTTAGAGAGAAATATAATTCCATATTTATAATTTATAAATTCAAAATATAAAATTATAATTCAGCAGAAGGATGATAACTTTCAAAATCGTGTGTAATTTCATTAATATAGTTTTTTCTCAAAGTAAAAGAAAAACATTTCTCTCTTCTTGTTTATCATATTTTAACTTATTTTTAAAATTGAAAAGGTTTTCAGAAACTTATATTAAACTTCTATTCCTTTAGTTTAATCCATTCTTAACTATATATATAGCAATATTTCTAAAAATTACATATAGAATTTGTTTTCCTAATTTATTATTATTCATATCAGCATCAGAGATACCATCGCTGAAAATGCGCTCACACCTTTTATTAAAGCATCTATCCCTGTTTCAAATACCAATTTATTTTCCAAAGTAATAGAGTTTTGTTAAAGTAGGAGTTGTTGTTAGACGGGGATTAAATGTGAGGAGACAAAGCCTTTCTTTACTCTCATAAAATTGTTCAAATTAGATTTCAGATATTTCTTAAAGGATTTTGACGTGTCACTGAAATGTAGTAAAATAGATAATTATCTTATTTATATTTCGATTCCTATGATATATGTATTTGTTTTAACATTTGTTTTTTTTTTCTCTTCTCGAAACTCTAAATAGATATAATAATTACTCTGAGAATGAGAAAAAAAGGACATAGACAACTTCTTAGTCACCTCGACAACAATCATTTCGATTGCTTTATATAATGGTAGAGATGTATTTGAAATAAAATTTCCTCTCATGGGTTAGACATTGACATTTTGAACGATTATTTTGACAATTAGTCAATTTTTACAAAAAAATAATAATAATATAAATGAATAAATGATAAGAATGTACAATGTTTAGGAGCTAGGGAGGCTCCACCACCTTGATAGGGTCCTCCTCCAGACAAGTAGGGGGTCTTCTTGGTGCTTGTAGATGCGGGTCTTGGCAGATGCCATGATGGCCAAGGTGCCATCCTCCAGGTCATGCCCGAAGATCCAGGCCTGCATGCATGGGTTAGACCTAACTGAGAGTATAGTTTGAAACAACACTTAAAGTTTCACCGCATAAGTTTCTTTTCTGTGAAAAATCAATATTTATTTCAAAGAGAAATATTTACTATTTCTAACTTTTTTTTTAGATGAAGTATGAAAGGGTGAAAATATGAAGAGTAATGGCGAAGTATGAAGTATGAGAGGGTGAAAATATGAAGAGTAATGGCGAACGGAAAAATACGTCCAGGGTAGCCTAGTGGACATGGCATCTGCCCGGTAAGCGGAAGGTTGTGGGTTCGATTCCCGCCCCTGGACACTTTTATTTTTCCGTTCGCCATTACTCTTCATATTTTCACCCTCTCATACTTCATACTTCGCCATTACTCTTCATATTTTCACCCTTTCATACTTCATCTAAAAAAAAGTTAGAAATAGTAAATATTTCTCTTTGAAATAAATATTGATTTTTCACAGAAAAGAAACGTATGCGGTGAAACTTTAAGTGTTGTTTTATAATCATACGCCGCAGTCCTTTATAATGTAGTATAGTTTTAATCAAAATAGTCTGAATCACTTGAAACTGAAATTTCTTTATTTACATCTTGATATTATTCACTTCATAGTTTGATTCATTATTTTGGTCAAAAGCTAATATATTGGATATTGTCATATTCTGAAGTATTTTGTTTTGATTCTGGAATACCTAATTTAGTTTCATCAATAATTTGATTAAGTTCCTCATTTCTTGAGAATTTAATGGTAAACAAGTCATTAGTGAAGTTACTAAAACTATTTAGTTCGCTTTCTTTAGAGTAAATGAATGCTCCTTTATCATTAAAAGTAACTTCATTGCCTTTTTGGACAATTTTTGGGACTGAGAGTAAATTTGTTCTTAAATCAGGTACTAAAAGTACTTCTTCCAGTTTTATATTGTTTTCTTCTTCATTTTGAATCATGTGCTTCATTCTAACAGTTCCTTTGGCTAATGATTTTATGCTTCTTCCATTTTAGCCACATTGCTGGTTCTTTCTTCAAAATTTTCATTTTTCAAGTGTGATCTGTCATTAGTAATGTGTGAAGTACATGCAGAATCCAATTGCCAAATTTGAGTATCAGTGTATGATGGGTAAAATTCTGTATTGAGAGCAAATTCTCCTTTTTGATTAGAAGATTGACCTTGAATCTCTGATATTAGCTTCTATAGCTTCCATAATTAACTTTTTCTTTATTCTTTTGTGAAAATGGAATCCCTTTTAATCTGTTATTTGTATATCTATTAGAAGTCTTCTTGTTTTTTGGATTGTGGCAACATTGGTTTTGTAGATGACCAGGTTTATGGCATACGAGTATATGACATGTTATAAATGTTTTCTTCTCTTGTGCTTTAAAGGCATTGTTGCATTTAATGTCTTGTTTCTTTTCAAAGTCAAGAAGGGTTTGTCTTAGATTTCCTATCTGGGAGACCTTCAATTATGTATCTGACTAATTCTCTTTCAGATATTAATTTCCCTAGCTGAGATATTTGATTACATAATCCTTGAGCTCTAGTTATATAATTTTCAATATTTTCATTGTGCTGTTTCTTCAATTTTGTTAGGTTTAAAATTAGATTCATTACCTTGTCTTCTGGTTTACCTTCAAAGTTTTCTTTTAGTGAATTCCAGATTTCTCTTGCATTCTTTATTTCTTTGTAGATATTTGCAATCTCAGGAGACATACTTAAGATCATATATCCAAGGGCTTCCTTGTTTTTCCTGCTCCAATCTTCATAAATATTAATAGATAATGGATCATTTTCATTTTTAGTTGGCACTTGATTTTCAATCACTTCAAAAGGTTGCTTAGCTTCAAGTAGCGTTTCAAGCCTCATACTCCAAATAGCATAATTTCTATCATTTAAAGTTTCAATTTTCGTGTTGGTAAACACGTCCATTTTGAAGCTTTAATTTATTTATGTTCAACTTTCTAAAAATAAATTTAAATATCATGAAGTTAAGCCTGTTAGAACTCACTTATTTTTAACGGCGCTCTCCTACCAATTTGTTGTTAATTTTCGATTGAAGAGTTGGAGCATCTCGATATAAAATATTTTTATTGGCTTTTATACTTAACACAACATTATAAAAGTAAGAAATGATTAAATGCAAAAAATTATATATCTAAATAGAAAAGGTTATTTAAAAATTAAAGATCATCCTTTGTTCTTCATGTCAAAACATTCTTCTTTTTTCTTCAAGATTTTTATTGATGTTCCTTTTTTCACAGACATTATACCTTCAAATAATTCCAACTGTCCCATCAAACCTCTATCCTTGGCCGATATATTGAAACTCTACCATATAACCAACTATGATATTACTCTATATTTGCAATCGATATTAGTGGAGCTTCTGACAATACCTGGTGGCTAATGGTGATAAAAAGAATCGATGAGGATAATATAACAGCATCAATAATAAAACTAATGAAATCCTACTTCACTAACCGGAAGATACGATTTAGGTACTCTACGAATGAATTCACCAAAAACCTAAGAGAAGGATGTCCGCAAGGAATACCCTTATCTCCGACAATTTGGAACATCCTAATGAATTATCTATTAACCAACTTTCAGGAATCTAATAGCGGATACTAGCGGATATTGGAATACAGATGTAAAAATTCTTAAGATTACAATTTAAAATTCAATAGGAAAAATAAATATTGGTGTGAAAACAGCAAACTTCAAATATCAAGACAGAAAACAAAGATTTCATATTAATTCAACAGTAAAAACGATGTAATTAACTTGCATGATAATCTTGTCAAACCAGTTGAAAACCTAAAATTACTAGGACTGACATTCAAGAATCATCGAAACAAGAAAAAAATAGATTTTATGCCTCACATCGACAGTCTTATTGCAAAATCAACTAGAGCTAGTGTATATATTCTTGGTTTAACAAAGAAATTGTAGGGATTGGATAGTAGGCAATCATTAATATTATATAGGACCTTATTTAGAAGCACAATAACTTATGGTTCAACAATCTGGTACCCGTATATAAACACGAGATCTAAAAACAAATTGGATTCACTACAGTATAAAATTCTTAAACACTGTATGCATGCTTATAATACAACATCTTCGGATTGTACACATGTTCTCGCAAGAATACCTAAAATTACGAATTTCATTTTTTCAAACATACTTAAAGTTTAAATAGATTATAATAGAAATGATCCAGCAAAAAGAATGATAATATCCAACTTTATAAAAGAAAAAAATCAAAAATACTATGAAGATCCTAATGATAATTTCAGATAATTTTTTGAAAACTCGAGCCTTATCCCTTTATCCAGCCAAATATTTATAATTATGCAATTCTTTACGGGGCATGGAGACTTTAACACATACTTATACAGATTTTTTTTTCAATCTGCTTATGTGATCAAGAAGATCACAACCCTGAACATATTTTAATCCGGTTCCCACTTGTTGCAGATTTGAGAGTACAATGTCAAATGAACAGTTCCATTTTAAGCCAAATGGTGTCCAGTAAAGAAGAATATAGATAATTTAACAAATTCTGCAGACTATATCTCAACTACCGTGGACCTAAATTACATTAATGAATCAAAATTCTAGTTTTAATTCGTATAGTTTTTTAAATTATATATTATTTTAAAATATTTAATATTTATATCATTAATTTAGTGGTTATAATTCTAACAATATATTAAAGGTTTTTGATAATATATGTGTAAATAAACTTTATTTTTTGATTAATTATTGCTCTAAAATGTGAATTTAAAATACTTTCATTCTCTCTTTAAAACTAGAAATAATTTATATATGTGGTAAGGTCTGGTAGCCTCTTGTAGAATCCTGTCGACTTAAACTATGGTGTGTTAACCGAGATGAACAGTCAGGATAAGGAGTTTTCCAGTACCTCTCTGCACCTTGTAAGACCTTTAAAAGTTCTCACAGAGAACAGGCAGTCGTGGTCGAGGCAGAGTGGAAAGCTTGGGAATGTCCATACACAAAAGACGAAGACACAGTTGCACTAAGAAAGTTCCGTAAACAGATAAAAGTTGAGCTAGGAGCGAAAGATGGAGATAGAAGAGTTCGTACTGGTCTACATGATGGATGAGGTGGACCTGGGGTACAACCGACGAGGGCTCACGCAGATGGTGAACTGACTGTCTAGTGACTGTAAAGTGACTGTATTTATACGTTAAGACGGAGGCCTTATGCGACAGGGGCGTTGATCGTCTGGTGAAACTGTAAACTGGCGCCGTCCTGACAGTGTTCAATCTATCTTTAGTCCTTGTTATTTTGTGACTTTCATCTATCTCGAATTTAGACGTTTTTGACTTCTATCTCTTTAGCTCAACTCTTAATCTATTACAGAGTTTTATTTATTTATCCTCAGTTTGTACAAAGTACATTACATATGATGATGTAATGACACATGTCAATAATGCGTATAATCATTTACAGATGTGTTTTTATTATACAACATTAAAATCTTGTTATAAGGTATATACAATATGGGGTTGTTGGTTTAAATTAACATATATATATTTAAAAACTATTATAAAATAAATAAAGCTTCCAGGGCTAAGTTTCTTGTTTAACTTATTTTTTTCAAGCTTTCGGACTTGTCAGTCCTTCAACAGGAGTATCACGATAATAAATTGATGATATATACTATTTTTATATATAGTTTATATCTCATCAATATATTATCGTGATACTCCTGTTGAAAGACTGACAAGTCCGAAAGCTTGAAAAAAATTGAACAAGAAACTTAGCCCTGGAAGCTTTATTTATTTTAAAATATTATAAATCAGGGAAGAACGTTTTAATTAAAAACTATGTACATAAAATAGTTTAAACATTTACACGCAAATATCCACATAGGATATAGGGTGTGTTTTGTAATAAATTAATAAAATGATATAAGTGAAAATAGCACGATAAAAAGAAATATTATCTGGCCAGCAGAGAGATAAGGGGGACATCAGCAGCAGAAGACAGATGGGTTGCTACCCCACGCCTACCCATCTTTAAATCACTACTTTTTTATAGTTATCGATTTTTTTTTTGTTCATTTTGACCGCGTATATATGTCAAATTGTTTGATAAGGCACAATTTGGATTATAGATTATAAACACAAGATAATAAGACCGAATCCAAATAAATAGTGTGTGACGTTTCGATAACAGCGTTGTTACCATCTTCAGACAAAAGTACTACTTAAAATGAGAAATTTTACCATAACCTTAGTTCTAAGAATAATTATCTGTGTTTCTCAGAAAATTTTCTTCTTTTTATCTGCTATTTTGTTTAAACACTTGATAACTAACTATTTAAACCATGCATTTAAACCTTAAACCATGGCTAAAATTTCTGGTAACAACGCTGTTACCGAAAAGTCACACACTATTTATTTATTTGGATTTGGTCTCATTACCTTGTGTCAAATTATTTATTGTCGCGTAGAAATTAAAGAGGAGAAGTCGATGTTCAAATTAAGTAAAGTTTTATTCTTAGTAAAAGAGTATCGATCCACTCAGCCTAGACGATCGAATAAAATATATAAATACCAACAAAAATTATGCAAAACAGCCTGATTTGCATAAAACAAAATAATAAAGAGATAAAGAAGGAAATATTTACTGCTGGTTCAGTTAGATAGACACTTAGGAAAGAAATATTTGAAAGAAAAGGTTTGAAAAAAGCCGTTTTAATATTACCGAAATAGAAATTGTCTACGTGGAGAAGTGATCGGTATTGAGAGGGTTTACTCTATCCCCCAATATTTATAAAAATAACTTCATTATTTATTTCTAATTTATAACTTCAATAGGTTTTTTTTTACAATATAAATATTATATTAGGCGTATAATTAAACGGAATGAGGACAAATATATTCTGGTAAGATAGATAATTTAATATAAAGTAAACCAGCAGGTTTAATTTGTCCTAAAATTCTTTAAAGTTTAAAATATAGTTCTTGTAGTAAAATTTAAACTCTATCTAATGGTCTAACGCCTTTCCATAGAATGCTTTTAAGAACAAAGTAAAGGGTTAATTTAGCATAAGACAAACAGGAAGTCTTCTGAGATTAGAAAACTCTCTTCTGAGGCTTTTTTTTTTTTACTACTCTGAGGTTGGAGGAACTTTGCCTTCGAACGGTTTCAAATTCCCAGTTCAATTAGGCGTGAATTTAATGGGATCTTTACTTAAGGAATCCTCCCTACTCCCTCAATTTACATTGTTTTTAGCACTTTGAGTAATTTGAATATAAGATATTCAGAAACCTATCACATATTAAATTATGTAGTCTGTTTTTTTAATGAAAAGGTCTCAGTTGAATTGATTTGTTTATAAAAATAAGAGTTTTCTCTCTCTCTCTCTCTTGTTAATTATCTAACTAATTGGAGTTCATATTCAATGACTAAAAAAGGCGTTCATATTATTATAGAAAACAGATTATCTAAAGTATTATATATATATTTGTTATAGATTAGAAATTTTTTGTGTGTTTGATTGTTGAAAAGAGGTGCAGTCGTGGAAAAGTGAAGATAATTATTTACCTTTCAAGCAGATTTTTATTTTGAATCTCTTGAAGTAAAAATATACATATAAAATTATTTATATCACAGGAATATAGAATTTATACAATGAATTCTATAATCGTGAATAAAAGATAGGTAGGGTTAAATATACATATTTACAACAATAATAATTAAAAGTGATATTTTTTTGAATATATGGTCAAAAATGCAGAACAGTCAATGAATGAAAAAATAAAATATATGTTTTAAAAAAAAATAAAATATTTGTATTTTAGATTATATAATATTTCCCCCTGTGAAAAAGATTTTTAAAAAGTTAAAATTTGAAAATAAAAATGGCTATTACAAAAATAATTAATTAAACGAAATCAAAATTTCTATAAAATAATTACAAATTAAACAATAAAAATCAATGTCCATATTTTTTCAAAATAAACAAAAGAAAGTTTGTTTATAAATAATTTATATAAATATGAAATTAAAATAAAACTATATATAAGAAATAATTAGATAGATTGATATAAAAATTTATATGAAGCCAAAAAAGGTATTTAAAATATGAATAATTATGTCATTATGCCTGCCGTATTTCAAAATATTAAATGGCAGTAGAAATGTTTATTTTTACCCAAATATAATTTAAAATGAGTTTTTCCTAAAATATAAACATTTAAATGCATGTAAATAATATATAAAAGTATTTTTCAAAAAAATGGATGAGTAATTAAATGATTATAAAGAGATATTTGAAGTGACATTAAGTTATGTGTGTAGGCAAAAGAATTGGGGTTGATATTTGTTCTCCATTGTCCATATCCAAAATATGGCCTTTCTGTAAAAAACATGGTTTATCATCAATATCTATTAACTTTGTGCTAGAATTTTGGTTTACTATTAAGTCATTTTCTAAATTAGTGCTATTTTGAAGTAAAAAATCTGATTCTGGGTAAAATAATTTAAGTTTATTTGAGTGTATAATTTCTATTTGTTTTCTTTGAGGTAAATTGGGTTTATTTATTTCATATGTGACTGGAGAAAGTTGTTTTAAAATTTTAAATGGGCCTATATATCTTTGTGTTAATTTACCAGTGTTTGGATAAATAAAGGTTTTCACTAATACCTGATCTCCTTCTTTAAAAATGGGTTCTGGGTGTTTAATATCATAAAGCTGTTTGCTGTGTTCATGGGATTTTATGGTTCTTTCAATGGTTAATTTTCTTGCTTTTTCTATTGGTGTATGTGTTTCTGTGTCATGTTCTATATACTGTGGTTGTATTCCATAGTATAAGAACCTAGGTGTAAAGCCTGTTATGGTATGTACTGTATCATTATAACTTTCAGTAATATTAGGAATATATTTTGTCCAAGGGATCTTTAAATTATGATTATATTCACATCTTAACCTATTTATTATAGTGGAATTTAATCTTTCTACTTTTGCATTTGTTTCTGGGTGATGGGCACTGGTGAGTAGATGCTTAACATTATTTTTTCCTAAAAATTGTTTAAATTTATTGCTAAGAAAAGCTGCATTTCTGTCAGTTATTAATATTTCAGGTTTGTTAATTTGGAATAAATTTTTTAAACAAGTTATGTATGAATCAGTGGATACAGATTTTGTTGAAAAGGTCCAAAGGAATCTACTGTGGTGATCTACTATCATATGGATACTGTGTTTGGTTGTCCCATAATTATGTAAGCCTCCCATTGTGTCTAAAGAAAAAATATGATTTGGGTGTGTAGCTATTGGCATCTGTTGTAGTGGTCCATAAACAATTCTGTTATCCCTAGATTTATTTAACTGGCAAGTTTCACAATGCTTTGTGTAATTATATATAGCAATATCCCTAGTCATATGTGGCCAATAATAGTATGGAGAAATTATTTTAGTCATTTGAGTTGTTCCAATATGTCCATGTTTTGTATGTACTTTGTTTAATAATTTGTGTCTTAGTGTTTGTGGTACATAAGCTCTTTTAAAACCCTTTCTATTAATTATAAATATATCATTTTGTATTTTAAATTTACTATTGCTAATTTGTTCTGTTGTTTGATGTTCTTTTAACTCATTATATGTTAGGTGAAATGATACTGGTGCTCTTGACAGCATGTCTGCTTCTATATTATTTAATCCTTTAATATGTTTTATGTCAAAGTTATATTGAGATAGGATTAAGGACCATCTAAATAATCTACCATGTGGGTTTTTTACATTTTTGATCCATTTTAAAGGCAAGTGATCTGTGTGCAATGTAAAGTGTACATTATGTAAATATGTATGAAATCTTTGTACTGAATTAATTATTGCTAATGTTTCTATTTCTGAAGCAGTATAATTCTGCTCATATGGGTGAAGTTTTCTTGAATAATAAGCTATGGGGTGTAAAATGCCTTGTTCATCAGGTTGTTTCAGGACTCCTGCTACTCCTAGACCTGAAGCATCTGTGATTAAATGGCATGGTTTTGATGGGTCATAAATATAAAGTACAGGTTTTGAAATTAGTGCATTTTTAAGAGTTTGGAATGCTTGTTCATGTTTTGTACTCCATAACCAAGCAGCATTTTTTAACAAAAGTTCATTTAATGGTGCCCTAATTTGTGCATAATGGGGAATAAATTTATTATATATATTAATTGTACCTAAAAATCTTTGTAATGTTTTAATATTGTATGGTCTATTTAATTTTAAAATTGCTTCAATATTTGTGTTATTGGGTGTATATTTTCCTGAGTTAATTGTGTATCCTAAAAATTTTATTTCTTTTTGTAAAAATTTACATTTATTGAGATTGAGTTTTATATTTTCTTGTTCAAATATGTTTAATATGTCTTCTAAATGTTTAATGTGTTCTTCATAAGTTTTGGAGTGTATAATAATATCATCAAAATAATTTAAAGCATACTGTATGTTATGTTTAGTGAAAATTGATTTCATAATTCTTTCAAATTGTGAGGGTGCATTTTTTAAACCATATGGAAGTCTATTCCATTCATAGCAACCTAATTGTGTTACAAATGAAGTTTTATATTTATCTTTTTCATCTATGGGTATATGCCAGTATGCATTTTTAACATCTAGAATAGTATATATTTTTGACTGTGATAACCTATCTATAATTTGTTCTATAAGTGGAATTGGGGTATGTTCTGGAACTGTTTTTTGATTAAGTTTCCTATAATCTATACAGAGTCTTGTGGGGTGATTTGGGGCATCAGATTTCTTATTCACTAATAATGCAGGAGAACTATAGGGGCTAGATGAAGGCCTAATAATACCATACTTTAATAATTCAGTTATTTGTTTTTGTATTTCAGCATTATTGTAAAAAGATGTCCTATATGGCTTTTGTGCTATGGGAATATTATCTGAAAGGGATATGCAAATTGGGTTAGTTCTTATGCATCCTATATCAAAATTGTGTTTAGAGAAAACATTCTTATATTTGTGCAAAATATCTGAAATTGTTTGAATTGAGAAATTTGGGTTAGTATCTAAGTTACTAAGGTCTAAATATGAGTTATAATTGACAATAGGGCATGGAATTTGCATACTGTGATATGAGTTAGAATCAATAATGGGATTTGAATTATGATCTATATGTTTAACATATGTATTTGGTATATCAAAAGAATTAAAATTATACAATGGGTTAATATTTAGAAGAGATGGATTTTTAACATAGTATGGGTCTGGAATACATAGGGTGGTAGCATATGACTTTTGGTCATCAGTTTTTGGATTAAAGGAATACAAGAATTTATAATTTTGAAAAATAAGGTTTTTTGATAAATCTATTTGTAATCTAAATTTATAAAATATTGGTAAACCTAAAATAATATATTCTATTGGAGTATCACAAACAAACATTTCTTGATATTTTGTAATTTTACCTAAGCTAAGCCTAACTAATATTTTGTATAATGGATAACTAAATCCTTCTACCTGACCTATTTTGTCTTTTGGGGAATTATCTAATATTTTATAATGAATATAATTTAAGTATTTTAATGGGACAATAGATATTGATGATGCAGTATCAAGTACACAGGGTAAGGATACTAGATTTATAAGAACAGAAAATAATAATAATGTTCTACCTGGGTTTATGGGCTTTGGGGTAGTATTCTTCAGTGGGCAGTACCTGGGAGAATCGGGTGAAGAGGCACTAGGAACTGTCGGTTGGTAGTCATGGGGAGTGGGTGGAGGGAAGGAACTAGAAGCTGCGGCTTGGTAGGAGTGGGGGACTGGCTGAAGAGAAGGATCTGGAAGCTGTTGGGCGCTGGACACGGGGAGTGGCCGGAGATCTGGAAGCTGTTGGGCTGCGGTATGGGCACACTGAGTGGTAGTGCCATTGAAGCTCCAATCCCAGACGTTCGCAAATTCGGCAAGGCATTGGTGGCCTCTGCACTTGCGAGTTACCATAATATCCGGCAGGTCTAGGCGATGGGTGAAGCGCTGGATTCAAAGTCTGGAGACGGCCCTTTTCCACCGGCGTTCCAGATCCCGTTAAGCTATTTTCAACTTTTATGGCCATGGTTAGCCACTCCGAGGGCTGCACTGCGTCTATTGTAGCCAGGTAGGGCTTGTATTTTGTTTTTATTCCCTCATTTAATAGCTCCACTATGGAGGTGAGGTTCAACTCAACACTGTTTATCAGCTGCATTTTTCTGTGAAAGTATTGAGTGACTGTTTCATGTTCCTCTTGGGTGATCTTCATCATTTCCACCAAGGGTGTCAGTTTGACTTTCTGGAACCTGATTATTAGGCTTTCTTTTAGTTTACTCCAGTCCTCAATGTTGCAGAGGCTTTCGAAATAATAGGTCAAAGCCTCATCCTGTAGGTAGTCTGATAGATGAAGCACCTTCCAACCGTTATCAAACCCGTAGGAGTCACTCTTTCTTTCAAAATTTGTAATCCACGTTTTAATATTTAGACTATTATTATATTTTACAAATGATGGCATCGCTTGGTATGCAAATTCAGCATCTTTTTCTTTTTTGTTTTTGCCATTTTGTCCACAAAAATTTCAAATAAATTGATAGAAAATTTAATAAAAATTAGGTAAATCCTGTCGACTTATGTTATAGATTAGAAATTTTTTGTGTGTTTGATTGTTGAAAAGAGGTGCAGTCGTGGAAAAGTGAAGATAACTATTTACCTTTCAAGCAGATTTTTATTTTGAATCTCTTGAAGTAAAAATATACATATAAAATTATTCATATCACCGGAATATAGAATTTATACAATGAATTCTATAATCGTGAATAAAAGATAGGTAGGGTTAAATATACATATTTACAACAATAATAATTAAAAGTGATATTTTTTTGAATATATGGTCAAAAATGCAGAACAGTCAATTAATGAAAAAATAAAATATATGTTTTAAAAAAAAATAAAATATTTGTATTTTAGATTATATAATATATATATAATCTACGAATAGTTTATATTTATTCCGATAGATGGCGTCAGCCATCAGCAACTTTCAGTTGAACGATAATGAGATGCCTTTTTCTTAATATACAGTTAAACCTGTCTATAACGCCCCCATTTTGGACACACCAAAATAGGGTGCTATAGAGAGGGGGTGCTATAGACAGGTCACTTTTAATGTAAATCGCATCGTATTAAGTATTTAAAATCGAGCGCTATAAGAGCTATTTAGAGGGGGCGCTTTAGACAGGTTTAACTGTATATATGTGTGTGTGTGTGTGATATTATATAAATGATGTTGGTGTGGGGGGGGTGGGAAACTTTTGGCGCTATCGAAGTATTGCAGCAAACAGGGCAAAGAACAGCGGACTCCAAATTGAGACATGTTAAAACTGACAAAGTGTGACACTAGATTGTTGTGTCCCATCGCTATACACGAGAATTAAATATAATTTCTTAATTATTCAATTTTGACATGTGACTCCTCGAAGTAAGATTTTAAGTCCCCACTTTTTCTTTCATCAGACACTTCTATCATTATTTATTTAAGTTGAACGTCGTATGCAATTTTTATATGGAATTTTATACGTTTTTATATTTTGTATTAATTTTGATTCTATAGATACTTAGTCATGGTTGCCAATGTGATTTAAAATATTTATATGGGGTTCATATAGGGGTCGGTGGAAGGATGGTCTAAACCTTTGATTTTCGACCGCTACAACAAGGGTTAGATTCCCGCATTGGGCAAAAAAACTCCATTGGCCCCCGATTCTTGTAAAAGTCCAACCCCACCAGCGAGTGCAAGTAACCAAACGAGGCTCTGGTACATTTGTAAGTGCAAAGTCGAAATGCTTTTAACATGTGTAGACATGTGGTGCACTTACAGTAAAAGCAGTCGCCTACTTCTACCCACCATGATTATCATGACCTGTACTAGGAATAAGTAAAATATATTTATATATATTATTAGATATATGCGATAATATCACAAATATAGATACATTCCATATGAATATTTGAATAAATAAAATATATGTGAGAGCAGTAAAGAGAGGAAAGAGAAAATTGTCTGGACAGATCACATCTCTAGTCAACCGCAATAAGGACATTCATCGCATTAAGGACAATAGAAGCTTGGTGCATGTGTAAAATAAAAAATTGTTCTTTAATGCTCTCATTTCTTATACAATAAAATTCACCAATATACCTATGACAATGCCTTGCGGAGGCTCATAACCATAAATTCCACAACTGGATGATTATATCGGTCAAGCCTATAAGGATTTCCACATACGAAAGTAAGAGATCCGTTAGATAGAAGGATCGAAAAGCATAAGGCTGATCTGCACCCGTTCAATCCGTTTAGTGGCTCAATAAGCGAGACACAAATCAAATAAAAACAATCCCCTGAGTTCCCCTATCCAAACGCCACCATTAACCCAGAAAAACCCCACGCTCTAAATCGAAAGGCGTGACGAAAGTCATTGTATCTCCTAAATACAGAAAACCAAATTCTACCTGTAGAATATAACTACCCTGGCATTTCCAGATGACGATGATCATTTCCACCCAATATACTTCGCGTGGAATAACCTAGTCGATTTCCAAATACGTTAGCCTTGTCCCACCTTTCAATTAATTGAAAATTCCAAAGGCTTTCCAATTATGGTATGTAAGGGAAAATACACCCCATTTTACACCCTTCGACATATCATACAAGACTATAGCCAAACTTTCAAAATATTAGGTCTAAAACTTATCTCCATGGCACCCAAATGCCTCATTTCGGACAGGCGTCTGAGTTTTTCTCAACCAAGTTCAGGAGATATTTGATAAACTATGGTAAAAACAACCTCTTCTTACCACTAGTAACAACCCTCAGGCCAACGATTTCTGTGGACACCTTAATTCGACGCTTATAGGAAAACTTATATCCCTCCACCTAAAAAACCATAAAGTATCCTAAACCAAATTAACAAAACTCTAAAAGATGAATTTAATGACCTCCCCCATACGGGATCGTTGGATTACAACTTCATATCTTTTTGTCAAAAGGGGTTACTTCGAAAAATCTTTTGATATTTGCCACAGTAGTTTAGAAATTTAACGACTAGCAGATCGACAAATTTAGATTTTTAGAAAAATAGATCTAACCAATTCCAATGCTAAAGTGTTCTTGAAAATTTAACTGTCAAAACATTTGGGAGAATTAAATTCTGATAAGCCAGACTCTCCCAAACTTTGCAGTAGATAATTGCTTTAGATAGAGTAAAATATCCACAGCTTTAGATAACTCTTTAATT
>CP092867.1:118589145-118606868 GCA_030710605.1 Cordylochernes scorpioides
TCTAAATATTTATTTTGAATATTATTTATACAGTAGAACTTGTAATTCGAACGTATTTATTTGAAAACGTCTTTAATTAGAATACTTATTATCTTGGTCCCTAAAATTTCATATAATTAGAATTTCCGTTTTCAAATCGAATTTTTGAATAATTCGATTTTTTTTCTGGTCCCTTTGGGCTTCGAATTATCTAAGTTGAACTGTATATGAAAAATAAATATTTATATAAAAAAATAAAATAATAAAAAAAGGTCAGGTGTTGGTATTAAAATCTAAAATGGAACTCTGCCATCTATAAAGTTCATGTGAACGTGGTAAGGATATGCCTTTTTTAATTTTTTAATATATATATATATAAATAGATGGAAAATTTGCCGGGAGGAAATTGATACATAGCCCGAAACAATGGACTCTAGGTGGACGCTTCTCAGTTTGCCAAAGCTGGTGTTGTGGCTTTGTCACCGACCCGAGGCCGCTAGTTTGCGGCGACGGTCAATAGACGGCGTCAGGTTTTGACGTTTATTTTGACGGGAGAGGCGCCCTATGCTTCTATATATATAATTCTCGGAAATTTATTTTATTGAGTGATACGTATAAACATGAGATAATATGAAATAAATTTCAAATAAATTAAGATAAATTTTAAAATATATCGAAATTTATTTATATTTAAAATTATATACATATTCAACTTTATTTCCTTTAATTTTTCTTAAACTCAAATACAAACATTAGGAATGTCATATATACGAATTTATAAATTTTATACCAACGCAGACAATTTCTTTAAAATTTTCAAATAACCAAATTTAGTTAATTAAAAATATTAAATAAATATATATATTCATCTGAAAAAATATCTCTATCTCTCAAAATCAATAGAATTTAGTTCCTAAACTCAACACATCAAAGAATTAAACTGTCACTTCTTTAGTTCAATTTTGATTTTTTGAAGAGACGTTTTACCCATAATTCGGGAGACAATGAATTTATGATAAAGTAATAAAGTATTAAATCTCTTCGGAAAATTCAGTTTTGATTTTGTGAGAAAAAGACGTTATTAAAAAGAGCCGATTTAAAAATCGATGATTTGTCTTCTGAGTAAGCAAAGGTGTTTTATCATTAGCAGGATGCCATTTTCAATATTGTGTTTTTTCAATGTATTCAAACTTACATTTATATTGAACGAGACTGTAAATTATTTCCATTTTAACTTTCTAAGAGATCTGACTACCAGGGTCCACAATGTGTAATGTATAATAACCTAAAGAAAAATATTTATATATTATCTTAAAATTAAGGATACTTCGGTCAGAGTGAATATTTTTGTTATCACGAGGTTTCGACTATATTTTTTGTCCTAGTCAGGAACAAATAAAATTTAAAGCATTTGGCAAGAATAAATTTCAGAACCTTGCCAAATGCTTTGAGTTTATTTTGCTCCTGACGAGGACAAAAGATTGTTGTCGAAACGTCGAGATAATAAAAAAGCTTTACTGGCCGAAGTATCTTTAATTTTAAGAACTATGAATGCCGGCCAGGCAGCCTCTATATTTACGATTATATATATTTTCATTATAACTAATAATGTTTTCTTGTCAGATTAAAATTTCTCTTTTCATATCTGCAAACATAATTAAAATATATTTTGTAATTCTTCATATATGAATCCTGAAGTATAATCACAAGAATCCGTCAACGGTCGTTGATGAAGTTCTTGTTTAAGTCCGGAGACATTTTTCAGCCACTGAAATTTACTCAAAGCTAAAGAATGGAAGCGAAACCATAAATAGAATAACAATACAAAGATGTATCCAGCGTTTCTAAACTGGTGATTTTTATATCAGTGATAAAGAAAGGCCAGGTAGACCAACCTCTGTAGTGACAGACCAAAATCTGGCCCTAACGGATGAAATGATCAAGAATAAAAGAACAATGACGATTATCAAATATTGAAAAATTTCCCTATCTAAAGGAAGTTTTATTAAAACTATTATTGATCTTGGATATCGATTAGTATGCTCAAAATTAGTAATAAAAATTCTAACATGAGAAACGATGCACTATTATTTGAGACTTCAAAACCATATATGGGACAGGAGTTGAAGAGAATATACTGGAAGATAACAAAAATATCACTATCTTTGATGGTGTGCGGTTCGGTGAGGAGAAGAAGGTCCGGTTTACTCCTATTATAATCTTCCTTAGTTCATTGCCCAGCTTCGCCCCAAGTGCCAGAAAGTACTGGGCCTGGCTAATGTCTGAGCAGAATTCAAGGTAGACGTATTGGTCTACCTTGCCTACCTACGACCTGGCTCTGAACGCCGCCTTTTCTGCCGAATTGCTGTACATTCTTGTACCTTGAACTTGGGCAATGGACGTTGAGTAAGGGTTGGCTTCGCGGCCGCTGCCTGGACGCAGTCCCTCTTGGCTTTCTGGCCTGCTGCCTCGGAGTTGACTGGCCTCTTCCTCCTGTGCTCCACTTTGGTGAAGCCGGTGTCATCTTCCTCCATGGGGAGTTTATTTACTCCATCGACGAGTTAGGCCGATCTCTTCGACGACTTGCCTGTCCCAGGCTGTGGTTGGTTTGTCCCCTCCGTCGCCGAAAGGGTGCTGATGGCATCAGCAGGTGAGGATGGCAATTGGCTTTCAGCCAATGTCATTGGGGCAATTAGGAGAGGGGATTGCCCCATAAAAAGAAAATTACTTTCTTGTTCTCTCCGGAGGGAGAGAACTTTCGCAGTCCACCGGTGGCGGAGTCTTTCCCGCGGTGGGCGCCACCAATGACTGTATATATTTTTATATACATTGAAATGAAGTAGTTTCAATCTCAATCTCTCCGGAGGCGTTTGTAATTTTTCAAGCCTTCAGAGTTGGGGGCAGGAGCGCCGTGAGATAGAGAGAAAGAGCTTATTTTGATTCAATGAGACCTAATAAAAAAAGGTATATGTTTGTACATATATGTTATTAAGTAAACGAAAAAATTGCGCTACAAATTTTAAAATAAAAATACAACCTTTTGCAATGAGTTTATTTTATTATCATTATAATATATTATAATAAAAGAGAAACTCATTGCGAAAGGTTGTATTTTTATTTTAAAACATATATGTTATGTTTAGTTCTATTTAATAAATACAAATTGGAGTAATTCTTAAAATGTATATAAAAGAGGGAGAAATATAAACACATAATAATATCCCTTTTATTGAAAATGTTTTGAAACAAACTGATAATGAAGTCTTTAAAAAATACTGCACAAGAAACAATTTTGCTTAATTGCTAATTCTAGTTTTCATTTGGCTCGAATTTGCGCGTAGTTTCATAAAGGCTACTTTAAAAAATAAAATATTTCAAATTTCCTCAAACAAATCGACTAACCACAAACTATATAATTATTATACAGGGTGCAGGCCCATAAGCCACCAAAACTTTTATTATTAAAATTGAAAGGAAAACTAGAATTAAAAACTATACCTATTTTTTAGATAATGGATTAGGCTTTTCTATTACATAAAATAAAATAGTTATAGTTTTTTTAATTATAGTTTGCCTTTTAATTTTTAATTAAAAAATAAAATGGTTCGCGACCTATAGGTCACCCTGTGCGTATTCTTACTTTGCATATTATAAATATGAAATTACTTCCGCATAAATTACCCTTTATACGTTTCTTATAAGATGTAGATTTTTATGAAATATCTAAATTGATAATTAAAAATGATTCTAAGAGATTAAGAAGGGTAGGTTTTCAGTGGTACTTCCTATAAGTTCAGCCACGGTAATTCACAAGAGGTTTTCAACTGTTGTATTGTTTAAACTGATTATGTAAGTGTATTAAAAAAGCTTATTTCTGCGTATGAAGTTTAATACAATCGTAGAACTACGAAAATTTGATATGGTAGAATTTTAAACAAATTCTTCCCTTGATTAAAGATAGCTATTAAATCTGATTGACTTTGTATATCAAACAACTTGGCTTTTTTAGTCAAATATATTATGCCGATCTATATACATTATAAACACACAAATAATATTTATATATTTTTTATTATTTTCAAATTCTATATATACAGTAGAACCTTCATGAGAGGACACTCCCGCTAGAAGACATCTCTCTATAAAGGGCAGTTTTCATTTACAAAATTACCATTTTTACTATTTAGCAACTCTCCGGTAAGAGGACACCTCTCCCTAAAGGTCCCTTTGGCTTTGCAACCTCATTTACAGAGAGGTTCTACTGTATAAAAAAATATATATATATAAAGCTAGATCTATACAAAACATATATTATTAAACAAAGTTACATATTTATTTTTCCAGGCCTATAACTACCATCGCAAAATTGGAGAGGAGTGGACTTCAGGAATTGGTTTAACCATGGAGATAACCACTACCACCACCATATATTTCTTAAACAAAATTATATATTTATCAACAAAAAGGAAATTTTAAAATAATTAATTAATTAAACCGTTTAATGTATGAGCTTTTAAAAGCTCATTCATTATGGGTCATTAATTTCCAAAACTTTTGTAAAAATATTAATTTTTAAAATACATTTTTTTCTGATAAATATTGTGTGTGGATAATTAATAATAAATTTGAAAAAATTGCTAGGGTTAGCAGATTGAATACTACGTATCACTTTTTTTATATAAACCAAATTTGTTTTTAAGCCTTGAATATTTTGGATTAATTTTTTTATTAGATTTTATTTTAATCTTCTTATTAATGATTATGGTGTGTGTGTTTTCAGATACTGTAAATAAATAACTTACAATATAATATAATGCGGCTTATAATTGTAGAACGACATTTGATAATTATCCCGCATGTGTTTCTTTTGAACGAAAAATCGAAATTTATTTTAAGGAGAAATAAAGATTATTTCTAACCTTAGGGATGAAGTATGAAAGGATGAATTGTGAAGAGTAATGATGAACGGAAAAATATGTGCAGGGTAGCCTAATTGACATAGCATCTGCCCGGTAAGCGGAACACTGTAGGTTCAATTCCCATCCCTGGACACTTTTATTTTTCCGTTCATCATTACTCTTCACAATTCATTCTTCCATACTTCATCCCTAAGGTTAGAAATAATCGTTATTTCTCCTTAAAATAAATTTCGATTTTTCGTTAAAAAAAAAACACATGCGGGGATAATTTTCAAATGTTGTTCTACAAATAAATAACTAATCATAGAATTTCTAATTAAATATATTAATTATAGATTTTATATGTATACATGTGATATCTTGGGACCTCTGGGACCAGTGTTACCTGATGCTAGACGAACCTCGATGTCACCTCTACCGTGCAGTCGTGGTGGAAGGCGACACAGCTGGGCCAAAGGTGAAATAAACAAACAGAGATTCCACTAAGAAGCGTCTGAACGTCAAGAAGGAATGGGACGAGGAGGTTTCTGGCAGGAAAGGATTACCTCTATAGGAGCGGCCTACGCGGACTGGGGACTGAAACGAAAGACTGGCTAACTGAGGCTTGGGGCATGCTTTTATAGCTTCCCTGGGTCCAGGCAGGTCACTGCCCTTTTCTGACGTAAACAGGGGGGGGGGGGGAAGTTACATCATCCAGGAGGGCCACGACCTCGTAAAAATTGGATTGGGCTCGATAGGCCTACTTTCTTATTCTCACTTAGGCCTGATTAGTTTTAGCCTTAATTTTCTCCTGTTATTCTCCATTCCTTCTATCCGTACAGTTGCTATACTTTATTAGAGTCTTAAGCGGTATAGATTGATGTTATTTGATGCTTTCTATTTGCATTAAATAACAGGTTATATACAGTCACGTGGTGAAATATGTGGTAGTAGATATTTGGATTATTTACAACAATTACATGGTCTTAAATCATCACATGTATATAGGTTAGCAAAATATGCACATCTCGATTTAATTATGCATTAGAACAATGCACTATTTAAAAACTACAAATATGTTCTCACAATGAGTTTCTTTTTATTTTAAATTACAAGCTTTCAATTGATAATCGTTAATCGAAGGATTAATTAAAACAATTGATTATTTCTTACAATAAATATTTACAAATATAGGTGCGCAAGCGTGGATATTTATAACTGAAATTCCGAAAAGTCAAATTTTGAAAAGTTTAAAATTATTTTGAAATATATATGATAGATTTTCGCATTTTTGAGTTTTTCTATTATTATTAAAAGGTTTATTGAATATGTCTATATTTACATTTTTAGGATAACTAGGATTAAAAATAAGCTATGGATTTCTTCTAAGACATCGGTATTGGGATGGTAATTCTATCTTTCTGTTCATGCTCTACTATATTCATTAGATATGAGATATTCTAAAAGTAACCGTTGATATTTGTTTTTGATATTTTTAGTGGCATTAGGCTTCTGATATGATAAAATATGTCTGAGCAATATGTTGATAGATCATGGAGTGTTGGTCTTTAGCTATGATATTTCTTTTGTATCCATTTAATTTAATCTGGATTGATCTTTCAATCTCCCCTACGTAGGTAGCATTGAAATCTTGGCATTAAACTGAATAAACTGCATTGGTTTGAAGATTGGGTTTCATCTGTTTATCAGATTTAGTTATTGGGTTTCTAAGAAGTTGTCCAATTGATTAATGGTTACTGAAATATATGTTTGTATTTCTTGTTTGCGTATGTGAAATATTTTTATTACTTTTTGAATAAGGGAGGATGCATTTATTTCTATATACATTAGTTGTTCTTTATTGGGAGGGGTTAAAACTATGTCTATTGATAAATTGTGTGATGGATAACCTCTTAGGTTAAGGTTCTTAAATATATTTACTTTTTAACCTCTTAGGTTTAGGTTCTTAAATATATTTACTTTTATCAAGAGTTTTAAAAGCAGGCAGGAAACAATGGGTATGAATCTTTTTAGTAAGAGTTATGACAACTGTTATTTTATGTCCTATTGGATTGTAAGATCTGATGTGCAAGTTTTGTTTGAAACTGGGTAAAATTATTAGTATTATGTATATGCAATATTTGATATGTATGAAAAGTATAAGCATCAAACAGCGCATATCCACTTTGCATATTTCGCCCTGGTTAACTACTTGCTCAACCTTATATTTTGGTTATGATCTTAGTTAGCTTTGATCTTAGCCAAAAGGCCGAGAAGCGATTGGTTATGAATTGACATCAAAATTTCTAGGAAAGGTCTCGTCTGCTTTTATATTGTGGTAGATATTTTAACTGTCAAATCCAGTACCCAGATTAGAACTAAAATTTAAATCATCAGGTGACTAAAAACTTGAACCAATAGGGAAGTTGAAAGAAAAAGTTTGATTTAATAAGAAATAATATTAAATAGAGAAATGACCATCTTCAAAAAATGCATCACACAAATAATCATTGGAGATGATTGATTCCCGAAAGACTAAGTTTGTAAATATTTTGAAACATGTGGAAGTAATTATGGAATCTGTGTATATGGGGCGAGATTTTTCTTTTCGCAAAAGGCAGAACTATGACATGCCGAACTCTTAACAATGGCAACTGAATAAGATAGTTGCTTCTTTAGAAAATATGTAAATAATTGTTGAAGAAATGTAATAAGCTCCATAAGAAAACAACGAGTTATCATCCCTAGACTAAGGGCCAAACGGATAGAATGAATCGTACACTCACCGATATGATGGCCATGTATATTGATGAGAGACATCAGAATTGGCACGAATTATCTAATCTGTCAATTTTGCTTATAATTCGTCTATGCAGGATACTACCGGCTGTTCACCATACTTCCTAAATCACACACGATAGGCATTGAGCTTCTTAAATTAGACATTTGAAGAGAGTCTTAAATATATATATATATTTTTTAAATATATAAATTCAATTTCCATATATCGATAAAATAAATTTGTTTCTTTTCTAAAATATCGTCATTTTATTATGATATCATCATAATATATTTCTTTTATATTATAATGTACAGATAAATCTATTCTATGTTATTACATAATTATTCAATCAGTATTTATTTTGATAATGATAGAAACCTAAAATACTGACAATACTAGGTTCAGGCTCAATTTATTTACTGATAATTATATGAAAAAACAATAGAAAAAAAAAATAAAAGATAAGTGGGACAGGTGTTGATATTAAAAATAAAGAAGGCATATCCTGACCACGAGCACATGTGCTTTTTAGATGGCAGAGCGCCAACAGCGCGAAACGCGTTCGTGGATGGCTTTTCTTGATTTATCAAGAAATTGGGTTGGCCAAATATCCCGGAGCAAGTTAAATAAACGTTTAGTTTATTTTTTCTCCATTAGATGGCGCTCTGCCATCTACAAAGCACATGAGCTCGTGGTCAGGATATGCCTTCTTTATTTATAAATATATATACACCTTTTTTTATTGACATATATGGATAGAAAACTTTACAACATATATTATGAAATAAAGAGTTAGGAAAGAAATGTTGTACAAGTGAAATGTGAGTTTTGAATGCTGTCCTAGCACGCCAGCACGTGCTATTCCAATTACATGTCTAATAGACGGAGAGAGATATTGTAGCCGGGACGATCGTGACTAATAAAATGTCTTCCTTACAGAATACCATTCCTATAAATTACCCGTGTATCTTGTCCGACAATATCTTTCTTACTATTTGGTCATGGTAGTAATCACAGATGTCTTCATCATGTTAGATTTTAATACCATTCTAAAAATTATCATAAATATTCCTATATAATTTTAATTTAGATATGTTCTTTATACAATGTTGTCCCAAAAGTTCGTAAACATTTTCAAAAAATCGAAATACCAATATTATTAGCCATAATATTATTCGATGCGTTATGTATAATGTCTTTGTATTATGTATAAAGTGATTCTATTATGTATTCGCCGTAATAATATTATTCGCTAAGCAATAAGAAAAACAACGTTTTAAGAAAACCACGAAGTTTTAGGACAATCTTATATTAAGGTTTTTCTGTCATTAACTGATGTTTCCCACTATTTTAAATAACAAAATATTTGGAATATTGATAATATATGTCGGAATCGTATGTAACTTCAAATTTTAAAAAATATATATCTTCTATCTAAAAAACGCTCATATTAGTGGTCAGGATTATCCTCTCTCTTATTTGATTTTTATATAACAACGGACCTTTTTATTTTTTATTATTTTTCGCATATATGTATATATTAAAAATGGCATATCCTGACCAGGAGCACATGTGCTTTACAGAAGGCAGAGCGCCATCTGGTGGAACAGAAATCAACTAAACATTGATTTAGCCTGTTCCCTGACATTTGGCCAACCCAATTTCTTGATAAATCAAGAAAAGCCATCCACGAACGCGTTTCGCGCTTTTGGCGTTCGTCAGCGTGGAGTAGGCTGAACCATTGCGACCAAAAAGATTTTTTGATCCCAATGGCTTCCTGAAAAACCAAGAAATGGGTAATTAAGGCCAAACTTGCGTAAATACGCTTAGCACATTAAAAAAACGAAAGAAAAAATAAAAGATAAAAAGATCAGGTGTTGAAATCAATATTAAGAATGGCATATCCTGACCAGGAGCACATGATTTCAACACCTGATCTTTTTATCTTTTTTTCTTTTGTTTTTTAATGTGCTAAGCGTATTTACGCAAGTTTGGCCTTAATTACCCATTTCTTGGTTTTTCAGGAAGCCATTGGGATCAAAAAATATTTTTTGGTCGCAATGGTTCGGCCTACTCCACACTGACGAGCGCCAAAAGCGCGAAACGCGTTCGTGGATAGCTTTTCTTGATTTATCAAGAAATTGGGTTGGCCAAATGTCAGGGAACAGGCTAAATCAATGTTTAGTTGATTTCTGTTCCACCAGATAGCGCTCTGCCTTCTGTAAAGCACATGTGCTCCTGGTCAGGATATGCCATTCTTAATATTGATTTCAACACCTGATCTTTTTATCTTCTATTTTTTTCTTTTGTTTTTTAATATATATATATGTTATATAAAGTTATTATTTAAAATGTTATATTAAAATATTATTTTATTTAAAAATATATTACATAGATACAAATACTGCTAAATCGACCGCCAGAGGTCACTCTTCCCCTATAAAAACTCGTTGTTGTTCTTCCCCGTTAGTCGGCTCAAAACTTTGTACATTATGTAAATAATCTTTGTTTTCTTTGTTCACTCGCCTTAAGCCAGGCATTACTTTTTACCAAATTATGTTTTTATATATTCCTTTAGCACAATAAAAGCAATTACTGATCAAAACCATTTTTATAATTATTCTATCAAAAATTTAACCACGACTGCATCATCAATACCATATAGTACTGAAAAGAACTAACAAATAACTCCATAGCATAATCCCCAAGATGATCATAAATACAAGCAGAAAATAAATCTAATTTCTTTATATAATATATATATATAATGAGAAATAATCGATTCAAAAAAATTGACACTTTCAAGAAAATAAGAGTTCGACGTGATTTTACTTTCAACGAGTAAATATTAGTGTTTATTTTTTATAGAAATATATTCAATTTAAATACTGATTTTCTGAAGATAATTTGTTAGAATCGTTTAGTAAGAAAGACATATTTACCTCATACACAGAACAACTGTTGGATCGTTTTTGAAGACAACTCTCAGATTTATAAAATTAATTTATTAAACTTTAAACATTTTTAAATATAGAGAGAAACGAGTTAATTACCTCGTATTTAAGGCAACAAAAGAATCATCTAATTTACATACATCGTTCTAACCAGATTCAACTTGTACAAAACAGACGACAAAAAAAAACAAATTAATAATAGAGGGTAAGTTCCAATTTTTTTTACAAGCTTTCACACTCAAAGAATAATCATTTTCTTGCTTCAACAACACATATATGAACGCTAATATTTATCAATATATTGATTTTAAACATATTCGCACATATACATTTTCATCAAAACAATATAAAAGATATATAAATAATTATTAATTATATAAAAATGAAAAATATATTAGAAAATCTTGTATGTGAAGGTAAGCAGAAGAAAATTGCATTAGTCTGCGGCCGTCATATGGTATTGATTGACATCACAAAGGAACAGTTCCCGCAACAAAACCTGTTAAACAATGCTGTTTTCTTCGGAGCCTAGTTTTGAAATAAAATTTCCTGTATTGTGAAGGAAAGATTAACTCGTATTTGTTGTTCAGGTTCTTTCATCCACGTATTTCACAGTTTTCTATTGTGCCTTCACTTTGGTAAATTAAAAAATCACATATCCGCAATTTTATGTCTATTAACGGAAAAGTATTTATTTAGAGAAATAAATATTTGGAATATTTATATTTGTGTAGTTTTTTGCATTCAATAGTAAATAAAAAGATAAGAATTTGTTTGTTAAGATTACCTAATTATTTTTAAATGGTGCCTTTATTCGATATGAATATTGAAAGAAAGTGCTAATTGTTATTTGGTAGAAAGTTCGAGAAAAGACGTAGATGAAATTTGATTTTATATTGTTTCTGCAATGGTATAGATTCTCTAACAATTATATTTAGGCCCAAGAATAAAATATTCTACATCAGCATTACGCCAATGGTACGCCAACTTGACCTTTTGTAGAAAAAAAATACAATAAAATAAATTTAAATCACAATTTACTTTAATTGTATCGAAAAAAATATATATAAGACATAATGGGAGAGAATAATACTTGACTAAAGGCGTTAAGAATAAAGAAAATAAATGATTACGTATTTACATATCTACAGAAAGATTTGTACCGGCCAAAGGAAACAAAAACAAAATAATCTAAACCCGCAACTTGAGGCCGTCGACTTTACAGAGAGGTTTGTTCTACAAAAGATAATTCAAAACGAAAAAATATTTCATTTATCATATATATCAATATTCATATTACCGAAAAATATTATGAAAAGATTAAATTTATTATATTTAGGAGAACACCCTTCAGGAAAGAGCATCTTGATATGCATTTGTGGACACCATTAGGTGGCAATAACAAACATATTTTTTAGGCGTTTAAATCTGAGCATGGAAAATAGAGTTGCAGCAAGGTATAGTCTAAATATTTATAAATTAAACTAAGCAGCCAAATTTATAAATAAATATAAAGAGAGTGTTCAAAATTAATATTAGTTAATATATCAACGAGGACTTTAGAGAAATTATAAATATTGCAAGTTCTCTCTCCAATCTATTCCAAAGAGCATGATTTATCTTTGGGAAAAATTATAGATTCGTAGAAGATAAAGAACGTTGATAATTACGAAGATCCTTTATTACTTAAAGGCATTTATAAACAATAGGGAAGGACAAGAGATTAAAGCAATGGAAGTAGATAAAATTATATGTACATCAGCAGCTCACGCCTATCAGCGGTCTGTTCAATTCAATAACCGCTAGCCAACATACCACAAACAATCTAACAAAGTTGCGATATTGTTGCACCAAGTTGCGATATTGTTGCACCAAGTTGCAGCTTTTCAGGGTCATCGACCTTGGTTTCCTCCTTCATGGTGTTATACACGTTTCCAGAACGGGTTTCCATACTTAAGGCAAATAAAAAAAAGTAAATACAAATGATTTACCTTTTAAAGTTATTGTGTTTATTTATTCGTTGTCTTCCTCGTAGGTCGTGATCTTCAGTCTTCGTCTAGGTCCTATCATTCAATAACCACTCAAGATATATGTGCAATAAAAATATTACAAAAGGAATGAAACTATAAAAATGAATGATACCCTTGTAATATAATTTGTTTTAAATAAATATTAAATATCATAGAATATTTTGAATAAATGTAGGGCGCATTAAAATTGATGCAACAATGTATAGGCATATATTGGCCATACAAATTACAACAGAGTATTACATCGTTGATATATTCTATAATTGCCACTTTTAACATTTTGACCAGAATAACCTGAAATATTCTAGAATTGCCACTTTTAACATTTTGACCAGAATAACCTGAAATATTCTAGAATTGCCACTTTTAACATTTTGACCAGAATAACCTGAATTGATATCAGGGTTTCAGGTGGACAACATCATTCATCTCTACATCTCTATATTACTGTTGAGTTAAAATTGTTGAAATTACTATAAATGCATTGTGTGTATAATAAATAAAGTATGGTCATAATTACAACAATGAATATCATTCATGGTGTGGTTTTTCAGACTTCAGGACTGGCGCCATCATGTCGGTGGAGAACGACACTCTCCTACCAATGGTAAGCTGCTCTCGCTCTCTTATTGCATTTTTTATTTTGTAATTAAATAACCTCTATATAGAATATATCTATTAAAAAGGATTGTAATCATACATACAGAAAGATATCTTAAAACTAAAGATACTTTGGCCAGTAAATATTTTACCTATAAAAAGATATATTGGCCGAAGTAGGCCGGCCAGACAACCTCTATCTTTAAGAGAAAGATATCTGTAATGGAAAAATCTATATTTTTTAATCGACAATCGCCGTCTGCAAAAGAAATGTTTTCAAGCTTTTGGAGCAAATACTGGGTCCGCCATACTCGCTGGATCCCAACACGATGGTCTATCCTGTGCGATCCGTTTTATAGAAAATAATTCCTTGAATGCGATATATCTCCGAGGACTCGTTGAAAACATAATTTGACAAAATTCTAGGACGGATTTAATATGAAAGAAGGTTCGAGAATCGTCCAAAATCTTCGTAAACGATTGAAACCGTAGATTCTTCATATTGGTATGTGTTGAGATTCACCAAAGAAAGTCAACCATCTCCAAATTCTCCCTTTCACATTAAAATATGTTGAACCAATCCAATAAAATACTTATATTATATATTAAATTAATAAAATATAAGGTGGTAATCAATGTCAAAACAGTATATAAGTTAGAAATATGTGTATACTCTACAAGTTTTATTTATTTAGATGAATAACTTTATTTTTATTATGTTATTGTATATATTAATGTTGATTTATGATAAAATAAAACATTAGCCCGTCACACACATACATGTGAAAATTTCAAAAAAATATAGAACTAAAAAATGTGCGAATATAATATCTCGATCTTTTATTATACACACAGAAATCCTTAATTAATTAATCACCAGTCTTACACAGATTCTCCTCTCTCATTGCCGGCTTGCGACGATATCCACATCAATCATCATCATGTAGTGGAGGAGAAGACGATAAATCTGATTTATTTTTCCTACTTACTGCCTCGTAGAAGTTATAAAGGGACAGAGCAACCATTCGACTTGATATGGCGCTGTTTAAAATACTTTGAACTGAGGTAAGTTGGTTGTCGTTTACTTTTGAGAAGAACGTCTCTCTTTCTTCGCTAATATACTGGTACCTAAAAGATGTAATAAATTATTCCAATTGCTAATATTTTCTTTGCAAAGATGGCATATTGTATCTCCCCTCACTAAATATATTTTGGTGTGGTTTTCCTTAAAAAAAATAATTGAGAATTCTCGGTTGTGCAATATAGGTTTTACTGTAAATAGAAGGTCCCTAAGAAAATAGCTTTCAGTCAAAAATGAACTATGTAATTACTTATAGTGAGGATAGAATTTAGAATTATCTATTTTGACAAATTCATTTTTAATAGATTTTTCTTTTGCTATTTTCCTCTGGACCATGCTTATATGATTGCAGTGGATTAACCAAGAAAATCCGATTTAATTGAGTATGTTGGCCAAACTTTCCGCAAACCCGATATTTCTTATTCTTGATATCTCGAGTAGTTGAGTTAGGCATATATCGGGAAGAGTAATAATTTCAACACCAAAACTCAGTCGTCCTCCATTTCTGAAAACTATAAACCTTGATTTCATTTGGTTCAAAGTTAATAACCTTTCTTCGAAATATATTTTGAGTAAATTAATATTTATCTGATGATTTATTTTGGAGTCTCCTAAATCACAATGTCGCCTTCGAATAGTAGGAGGTGTATGTTTCCATAATTCTTCTATTATATTACACCTTTTATTTATTTTTAAAAATAACACTTGAATTAAAATTTGTTTTTTTTTTTTAAATGTGAATGAATGTCTATATACTGTATATACTTCATACTGTATATCTATGTTGAAAACATTTTTGTGATTTTTTTTTTTTAAGTTGGGGATTCTGATGTTTATACCCCTTGTTATTTATTTGACACCAATATATTTAGTCTACTTAGCTGAAGAAACATGATCGTTTTATTTTACTCAAGGGGATGAATTGATTGTTAAGGTGTCATATGACAGTAGGAAACAAATCGGCAGGTGAATAAAGTGCATACATTCATATGAATATCAACGCGCGCGGATATTATAACACATAAATCAATATTTACACTGCACTTATTTTGACCCATTATGACCATTTGAACTATAGACAAACATTTTATAAGATGATAGAATTTTTTTTTTTTCGGTTTTATTGCTTGCCAAAAAAAAGGAGTCTCTAGACTAGGGTTATATAAACCGCCGAATAAAACCTGCCCTCAAATTATGATAAATATAATAAATAAATAATTAATAATAAATAATAAATAATTAATTAAATAAAAAATAAATAATTAATAATAAATAATAAAAATATAAATAATAAATAATTATAATATCAAATAATTATTTAAAAGACGAAAGTGTAGATTTCCTTTACTACCAAGTCCAGGATGTTTATATGAAATTTATCTAAAATATATTACAGTGAAAACATTACATTAAATATTATCTACAATAAAGTGATAAGAATGAGTTAATCGTATGAAAAAATTAATTTTAAAAAAGGTTTTTAATCAAATTGTGAGATATAAAAGAGTGTTTATAAATACATATTTTGTTTCATTATTTAATTTGATTATTCAGTATCCTTACTGCCTCTAATGTATTGCCAAATCCAATACGAAGATCAATTATAATGGTACATAATTTCATACATCAAATAAGACGACCTCATTATCATCTTCAATCTATTTAATTTCAAAATATGTTATGAATTCGTTATCAGTATAATAATTATTTGGAGCTGTGTTTGAGGAATTATCAGATAATTATTTTACGATTAGTGCCCTTATATATTTTCACCTTCAAGAAAAGAACGATATCAGAAATATGTTCTACAGCAAAATATCCAATAACGAGAGATAAAAACCCCTCTTCACCTAATAAAGAATAATGGTTTGCCATCAAACAATTGTCTTTATCTAGATTCCTATTGTAGTATTCTGTGTTAAAAATATATAGATCATCATTATAGAAAGCGTTAAGAATAAAAGCGTCATGTAAACCTTGATTTAGAATGCATAAATAAAATAAAAATAAAATGAATGTAACCTTTTGAATATAAATAACTGAAATAAAGTAATTTCATCTGGTGAGTAATCTTAATTTTATTTAACTATATAACACCTATTATCGTACCTATCTCTTCTGTCAACCGTCAAAAACAAATAGATATTCAATAAAAAGTAAAGTAGAACATATTCCATGAGAGGATACTCAAGCTAGAGGACACCTATCTACAAAGGACAGTTTTAATTTTTACAAAATTACCATTTTTACTATTTTTCAATTTTCCGGTAAAAGAACACCTCTCCCTAAAGGGCACTTTGGCTCTGCAATTAGGTGTACTTTACAGGGAGGTTCTACTGTATAACGGATTCTATAAATGATTTGAGACATTCTCAAAACCAACACTAGGTTGCATTGTTACACATTTAGTGTTTTGGCTTTATTCCCAGTCTGTCCCACCATCTGAAAATATATAACTAGTGATAAATATTAAAATTAACTAATCCTTCATAAAGTTCAAAAAACATTACTCTGTAGGTCTCAGCTATGTATATCAATATCTAACTTTAAATTTGAAAACAAACTCTATCAATAGTTATGTTGTTATCCTTAGAGGACCCCGCTTTCATTGTCAGGAGGGGAGATTGTCATTCACTTCATCCCAGTGTCAGGCTATTTTCACCATTGTTTTTCTGTAAAATATTCCATTTTCACAAGACAACTGATTTAAATTACGTTACTTTCAAAAGAAAAACTCTTGGGTTTTTTTTTTTCTTGAAAAAATATCTCACTTTCACATAAACTACATCCATCAACAGAACAAATTCCAAACCCACCTCCACAGGACCGCCATAGCATGCTCTCACGAAAAGAACTTCCAGTGAATTACAAAATCGATTTTTGTACAAACTAAATCAATTAGACAGATATGCCTTTATATACGCACACACACATACAGCTTTATTAAGATAACCGGTTTTATAAAGATTCACCACAGGAAAGAAGCATAGTGGAGCTCCTATACTCCAGGTAGCGCAGAACCCAACAGCCTCCAGGTCCGACACATGTCCAGTGGCCACAGAATCCACCATGTATAGGTTAGCGTATCACTGAAAAGGCGAGTGTGGAATCAGCTGCGTTCTAGTCTTCGCTTTCCTCGTCCAAATATACTTTTACTAACCAAAACTTAGCCACGAGATCCAAGTTCTCTCTCATTCCTATTTATCACAATATATCTTACCAAGGGCAATTAATTCAGATATTTTTTACCCTCGTGAGCAGCACTGTAATGGCATTGAGACACGTCCACCCACTCGAAAAAAAAAAACTAACCAAACATATCCTTCAACAACTCACTTCAAATTTTAAAGCACCTATCGCTACTTCAATATTCGATGTAATGCCTTCAATCAACAACTT